>JARQOC010000006.1:507349106-507735733 GCA_033576535.1 Allobates femoralis
TTTTGTACAGAAATCAACTCTTGTTAGTCACCTGAAAACTCACACAGGGGAGAAGTATTTTTCCTGTTCAGAATGTGGGAAATATTTTGCACGGAAATCAATTCTTGTTATTCACCTGAGAACGCACACAGGGGAGAAGCCTTTTTATTGTTCAAAATGTGGGAAATGTTTTACACATAAATCAGATCTTGTTAGACATCAGAGAAGTCACACAGGGGAGAAGCCTTTTTCATGTTCAGAATGTGGGAAATGTTTTGCACGGAAATCTAATCTTTTTAGGCACCAAAGAGCTCATACAGGGAGAAGCCTTTATCATAACTAAAATGTGTAAAAAGAATTACTGATAAATCATGTTTTGTTACCATCAAAAATTATTAAATGAGAAAGAGAAATTATTTTTGAATAATAATATAGATAATAATAAAGAAAAATATCTTGTTAATAAGTGAGAGCCTCTTATAGTCCCGATGCAGCGTCCTGTGATGGAGGAGAATACTGAGACAGTGTCCTTCCCGATCACTGAGAAAACGTCTCTCTGTCCTCCTGCCCCGCACTGATCTATGTGATTGGTGCAGAGCAGGAGCGGAATCTACCGGGACATGACCAAGACCTAGTGGGGGTTTAATATAAGGCCTCCCCCGAAAATAAGACCTAGCAATTTTTTTTTGCAGCATGCTCAACAGAAGACCAGGGCATGCAGCTGTGACTCATACCACAGTACAGTCATTCATATTGCAGGACTGTCCGCCACCGCCATTGTCCCGGTGTCTGGCGCTGTATTTATTCCGGTGCTGCTCTCAGCTCCCTGCCTCAGCTGCTGTAGATGTACAATACAAACAATGAGAAAGGCCGGGCACTACTCACAAACATCTGCCTCCACCAGCAGCCAGCCAGCTTAGACTCTCCTGGACCCAGGACAGGCGGTGCAACACTTCAGCAGATACAGCAAGACTATACACACACTAAGATAGAAGAAGTGGAGCATCAGCTTAGACTCTCCTGGACCCAGGACAGGCGGTGCAGCACTCCAGCAGATACAGCAAGACTATACACACACTAAGATAGAAGAAATGGAGCATCAGCTTAGACTTTCCTGGACCCAGGACAGGCTGTGCAGCACTCCAGCAGATACAGCAAGACTATACACACACTAAGATAGAAGAAATGGAGCATCAGCTTAGACTTTCCTGGACCCAGGACAGGCGGTGCAGCACTCCAGCAGATACAGCAAGACTATACACACACTAAGATAGAAGAAGTGGAGCAGCACTCTCCAGTCTTCAGGTTTTTTTATTTTCCAAGGCTTACATCATGGAGGCCTAATCAGTGTCGGCAATGAGGCGGTGCTGCTCATTGACTTGTACATACCGTGTTGTAACATCTTTGCATTCTGTGTTTTAGCTTTGATTTTAATGTGACGTGGATATGACTCACCTGCTGTAAGGAAGTATGGACACGTCATCACTTGTGAACTCGTTGAAGCACCTGTGTGGTGTGAATCAGCGCCGTCGTCCCGTGCACCCTGTATACCACCCCTCCCTCTGCACTGCCTCATTGCAGACACTGATTATGTCTCTGTGATGTAAGCCTTGGAAAATAACAAAATCCCTGAAGTCCGGAGAGTCCTGCTCCATTTCTTCTATCTTTACATTATAATAAGAAAAAAGGTCCGCTCACCTGACTGCTCTCTATAGTTTTCCCCCTTCTCAGCACAGACTCCAGTCGGCCTGTAGCTACATCCAAATCACTTCCAAGAATTGTCCAGCGAGTTAAGGAAAATTGCACCTTCAGTTCTTAATAGAATTTACATTTATTGGTATCCAGGGAAAAACAGGTTTTTGGCACGTAAAAATACACAGATCAGTTTATCTTGTCTTCAGGCGACATGTTTCGGCAGCTTGTAGCCTTACTCCTGATCCGGAAAGTCTTCTATAAGCTGGGCCGTGTTACCTCTGGGGCATCCTCTCCTTCACCTTCACCATAGTGATCTGCGTGTAGGGCAGTATGGGGTTCAATTCTGCACTGTCTCCTCTGAACTAGGCTGGAATGATCGGGTGCTGACGGCCGCCTTTTGGTGAGGCTTACCTGGCAAAATTAAGGATGAACTGGCAGATATTCCGGCTACACTGGATGATCTAATTTTCTGTCTGTCCGGGTCGACCTCAGGTTCCAAGAGAGATCCATAGAAGTGTCTCATGACAAGGGACTCATACATCTGCCTCCACCTCTGGGAGGTTCCGCTGGGGTTCCGGCTCCTTGTTGCTGCTCCTGCTCTAGAACCTATGCATGTGGAACATGTTAACATGTTTAAGCAGCATCGGGAACATCGCCAAGCTAAAAACCTGTTTCTATCGCGGAAGTGCGAAATACTTCATCCATACCTGTCCTCTTAGACCAGAACGTCTTTGCTTGAGATCTGTAGAAGGCGCTACCGGGTCATTCCATGTCAAGTGAACCAATGATTATTACCTCTATATTTTTAATTCTTTTGAGATTTTGTTATTTGATAATAGCATGTCAGACAATGCAAAATGTGAAGAGAAAAATTTAAAAAAAAATTTATTTTTTTTTAAATGATTTTCAAAGTTCGGAAAAAGTGCGAATTTCTCTGTTGCCTGCTTTTACGTTTCTCCTCATAACTAAGGTTAGGAATAAGATAGAGAGACAAAATAAACACCAATCTACTCAGAAGTATACAGGCTTTCACCAGATATGTCACAAGAGGATCTTTGTTAATATTTTACCCATGTGATCGCAAGCGCAAAAATCGGCGCGCTTTCAATATTTCAAAAACTGCCCATGTGTCTGCTTTGCTCTTAGCCACATCTGTACCAAATTTCAAGTTGGGATCGCGATGGGATCATATTTTAAAATATTTTACTATTAATAGCGTCAATGGGTCATTCCATATCAAGTGATCTAAATATGAATATTTTTTTTTACCTGACGTCTTTAGATTTTTTTTATTTTTTTTTCCTTTATGAAGTACAACTTTAGTTAATTACAAATTAAAAGTTTAGAATTTTTTTCTTCATCAGTTAATTTTTTACAGATTTTTAAATTAAAAAAAAAGGGTGAATTTTGGCCTGATATGACTTTACATTTTTTTATCTTGGGCTAGAAATAAGATAGAGAAACAAAATAAACACCATTCTACTTAGAACTGTCCAGGCTTTCACCAGATATGTCACAAGAGTATATTTGTTAATTTTAATTTTTTACCCATGCGAACGCAAACGCAACATTTTGAAACGCATTTCTGAAAAAACGTTTTAATAAAAATTTTCAAAAACTGCCCATGTGTCTTTTATGCTCTTAGCCACATCTGTACCAAATTTCAAGTTGGGATCGTGATGGGATCATATTTTAAAATATTTAACTATTATAGTGTCAATTCAAAAATCTTGAATTCAGATCTGTTCAACCTGTGGTCTAAAAGCGTGGGGTCTATATTTATCAAATCCATTATTTTTAGGCATTACTGTATTATTTTGATATGTTACAGCTTAGAAGCAGGAGAGGACATATAGGAAAAAGCTTTGTTAGGGCTCAACCTGAGAAAGCACAGGGATAGACAGTGCAGAGCAGATGATAGGCCAGCAGCTCTGTCAATCATGTTAAGTGTCTACCCACTGCATTGAGGAAGTAAGACAGCTCGTTCAGACCTTTCATGTCCTGACATGTCTGGACATCTTCACTCCTGAACAAACAATAGTCTGTACAAAGCCATCAAGGCTGTGTACTAAAATATGGATGAGTAAATATATTAATAGTTTAATGCTTTTATTATTAAGTGCCAATACACACAGTGCTATTCTTAGGAATCATCATTCAGAAAAACAGCCCCATTGATTTCTATGGGGTTCACCACATGCAGTGTTTTTGGAAACACTCAAGAGTGAGTAAATCACTGCTTGAACTACTTTTTAATCGCTGCAATAAACGCAGCATTTATCATTTATATAAAAAAAGCTGCCATTTTTTTCACTAGCGATTAAAAAACTAAGGCATATGTGGTAAAAACTTGGTAGAAAAACAAGCTGCCAAAACTGCAGCGTGTATCTGCAGACAGAAAAAACTGTGCGCGCTAGCCCTAAAACTCACTTTATAGTAATACAGTTCTATCTCAAGTGTACCGTAAATCTTTATTTTTATTACCTATCTTCCTTACTTAATATTAACTGTATTTTTCCCACACAGTAATGGCTGCTACTTCTCAAGAAACAGCATTTTATCATAGACACTGTTGCAATCCTTTTGAAAAAATATGAATATGATTGGCGCTGGCTACTGTACTCTCCAAAGATTGTGAAAATGAAGAAGTAGAATTGACTTTATTGCACCCTTCTGGTCCAGCGCCATCCTTTGTGTATCCAAGAAAGCCAGACATTTTAAAAGTGCACAAAAATCAGATATTAACTCAGGCGGAGCCTAACACCGTGACAGGCCGGACATACTGTGACACACAAGGAAATGGCGATTGCTAGTAAGCGTTTATGGGCAAGATTACATTTCACCCACTAGAAGGGACAAATTGATAAAATGCCACTTTAAAAACATACTATTAATTGTTTGATTAGTTCATAATTTATAGAACGATGATTTAACTACTGTACTATTCTTATTAAACACATCATAAATCACATGTTTAGTGATAGAATAAAAAATAAATTTATATGTATAAATAGGGGTTAACATTTTTGGTTCTTTTAATCTTGTTTAATCAAACTTGAGGATATGATCACCTTTCTTCTTTGGTTTGTTCAATACATTCAAGTTGAAAATGCTGAGCGTTGTGTTCTGATGATTAAGATGTATTTATCCTGGCACTTATGGGATTTGGTTTTTGTGTTTCTTTTTTGTTGCATATAAATGTTTTATTCAATAAGTTGTGATAACTCATACAACCATAAAATAAAAAATATATAAATTTGACAGGTCCCAAGTTGAATCTCTGCACAAATATAACCAAGAACACAATCAGTCATTTTTTCACAATTGCCCGTCAATAGTTTGAATTTGATATAAAGAAACATAGTCTTGTAACATCTCAAATGAAAGCTGCTACCGTTCTGAGTACAATGATGCCTCTCCCACTTCATTATCTTATTTCTAGCCTGAGATAAAAAAAATGTAAAGTCATACCAGGCCAAAATTCACCCTTTTTTTAAACATTAAAAATCTGTAAAAAATTAACTGATGAAGGAAAAAATTCTAAACTTTTAATTTGTAATTAACTAAAGTTGTACTTCATAAGAAAAAGAATAAAAAAAATCTAAAGACGTTAGGTAACAAAAAATATTCATATTTAGATCACTTGATATAGAATGACCCAATGACGCTATTAATATTAAAATATTTTAAAATATGATCCCATCGCGATCCCAACTTGAAATTTGGTACAGATGTGGCTAAGAGCAAAGCAGACACATGGGCAGTTTTTGAAATGTTTAAAGCGCGCCGATTTTTCGGAAATGCGTTTTAAAGTTTTGCGCTTGCGATCACATGGGTAAAATATTAACAAAGATCCTCTTGTGACATATCTGGTGAAAGGCTGGACAGTTCTGAGTAGAATGGTGTTTATTTTGTTTCTCTATCTTATTTCTAGCCCGAGATATGATAGAAAATGTAAAGCCATACCAGGCCAAAATGCGCCCTTTTTTAAAACTTTAAAAATCTGTAAAAAATTAACTGATAAAGAAAAAAATTCAAAACTTTTTTTTGTAATTAACTAAAGTTGTTCTTCATATAGAAAAAAAATTAAAAAAATCTGAGGACGTCAGGGAAAAAAATATTCATTTTTGGATCACTTGACATGGAATGACCCGGAGGTGGTGATGTTACTCTCTCGAGCTGTGTGTGGAGGTGGTGATGTTACTCTCTATAACTGTGTGTGAAGGTGGTGATGTTACTCTTGGGGGCTGTGTGTGGAGGTGGTGATGTTACTCTCGGCTGTGTGTGGAGGTGGTGATGTTACTCTTGGGAGCTGTGTGTGGAGGTGGTGATGTTACTCTCTGGAGCTGTGTGTGGAGGTGGTGATGTTACTCTCTGGAGCTGTGTGTGGAGGTGGTGATGTTACTCTCTGGAGCTGTGTGTGGAGGTGGTGATGTTACTCTGGAGCTGTGTGTGGAGGTGGTGATGTTACTCTCGGGGACTGTGTGTGGAGGTGGTGATGTTACTCTCGGGGGCTGTGTGTGGAGGTAGTGATGTTACTCTCAGGAGCTGTGTGGGGAGGTGGTGATGTTACTCTCGGGGGCTGTGTGTGGAGGTAGTGATGTTACTCTCAGGAGCTGTGTGGGGAGGTGGTGATGTTACTCTTGGGGGCTGTGTATGGAGGTGGTGATGTTACTCTCTGGAGCTGTGTGTGGAGGTGGTGATGTTACTCTTTGGAGCTGTGTGTGGAGGTGGTGATGTTACTCTTGGGGACTGTGTGTGGAGGTGGTGATGTTACTCTCTGGAGCTGTGTGTGGAGGTGGTGATGTTACTCTCTGTAGCTGTGTGTGGAGGTGGTGATGTTACTCTCGGGACTGTGTGTGGAGGTGGTGATGCTACTCTCTGGAGCTGTGTGTGGAGGTGGTGATGTTACTCTGGAGATGTGTGTGGAGGTGGTGATGATACTCTCTATAGCTGTGTGTGGAGGTGGTGATGTTACTCTTGGGGGCTGTGTGTGGAGGGGGTGATGTTACTCTCGGGGGCTGTGTGTGGAGGTGGTGATGTTACTCTCTGGAGCTGTGTGTGGAGGTGGTTATGTTACTTTGGAGCTGTGTGTGGAGATGGGATGTTACTCTCTATAGCTGTGTGTGGTGGAGGTGGTGATGTTACTCTCGGGGGCTGTGTGTGGAGGTGGTGATGTTACTCTCGGGGGCTGTGTGTGGAGGTGGTGATGTTACTCTCTGGAGCTGTGTGTGGAGGTGGTGATGTTACTCTCTGGAGCTGTGTGTGGAGGTGGTGATGTTACTCTCTGGAGCTATGTGTGGAGGTGGTGATGTTACTCTCTATAGCTGTGTGTGGAGGTGGTGATGTTACTCTCTATAGCTGTGTGTGGAGTTGGTGATGTTACTCTCGGCTGTGTGTGGAGGTGGTGATGTTACTCTCTGTAGCTGTGTGTGGAGGTGGTGATGTTGCTCTCTGTAGCTGTGTGTGGAGGTGGCGATGTTACTCTCGGGGGCTGTGTGTGGAGGTGGCGATGTTACTCTCGGGGCTGTGTGTTGAGGTGGTGATGTTACTCTCTGGAGCTGTGTGTGGAGGTGGTGATGTTACTCTCTGGAGCTGTGTGTGGAGGTGGTGATGTTACTCTCTGGAGCTGTGTGTGGAGGTGGTGATGTTACTCTCTGGAGCTGTGTGTGGAGGTGGTGATGTTACTCTCTATAGCTATGTGTGGAGGTGGTGATGTTACTCTCTGGAGCTGTGTGTGGAGGTGGTGATGTTACTCTGGAGCTGTGTGTGGAGGTGGTGATGTTACTCTCGGGGACTGTGTGTGGAGGAGGTGATGTTACTCTCGGGGGCTGTGTGTGGAGGTAGTGATGTTACTCTCAGGAGCTGTGTGGGGAGGTGGTGATGTTACTCTCGGGGGCTGTGTGTGGAGGTAGTGATGTTACTCTCAGGAGCTGTGTGGGGAGGTGGTGATGTTACTCTTGGGGGCTGTGTGTGGAGGTGGTGATGTTACTCTCTGGAGCTGTGTGTGGAGGTGGTGATGTTACTCTCTGTAGCTGTGTGTGGAGGTGGTGATGTTACTCTCGGGGCTGTGCGTGGAGGTGGTGATGCTACTCTCTGGGCTGTGCGTGGAGGTGGTGATGTTACTCTCTGGGGCTGTGTGTGGAGGTGGCGATGTTACTCTCGGAGGCTGTGTGGGAGGTGGTGATGTTACTCTCAGGGCTGTGTGTGGAGTTGGTGATGTTTCTCTCGAGGCTGTGTGTGGAGGTGTTATGTTACTCTCGGGCTGTGTGTGGAGGTGGTGATGTTACTCTCTGTAGCTGTGTGGGAGGGGGTGATGTTACTCTCTGTAGCTGTGTGTGGAGATGGTGATGTTACTCTCGGGGCTGTGTGTGGAGGTGGTGATATTACTCTCGGGGGCTGTGTGTGGAGATGGTGATGTTACTCTCTGGATCTGTGTGTGGAGGTGGTGATGTTACTCTCAGGAGCTGTGTGTGGAAGTGGTGATGTTACCCTCTGGAGCTGTGTGTGGAGGTGGTGATGTTACCCTCTGGAGCTGTGTGTGGAGGTGGTGATGTTACTCTCGGGGGCTGTGTGTGGAGGTGGTGATGTTACTCTCGGGGGCTGTGTGTGGAGGTGGTGATGTTACTCTCTGGAGCTGTGTGTGGAGGTGGTGATGTTACTCTCGGGGGCTGTGTGTGGAGGTGGTGATGTTACTCTCTGGAGCTGTGTGTGGAGGTGGTGATGTTACTCTCTGGAGCTGTGTGTGGAGGTGGTGATGTTACTCTCAGGGGCTGTGTGTGGAGGTGGTGATGTTACTCTCTGTAGCTGTGTGGGGAGGGGGTGATGTTACTCTCAGGGGCTGTGTGTGGAGGTGGTGATGTTACTCTCTGTAGCTGTGTGGGGAGGGGGTGATGTTACTCTCTGGATCTGTGTGGGGAGGCGGTGATGTTACCCTCTGGAGCTGTGTGTGGAGGTGGTGATGTTTCCCTCTGGAGCTGTGTGTGGAGGTGCTGATGTTACTCTCGGGGGCTGTGTGTGGAGGTGGTGATGTTACTCTCGGGGGCTGTGTGTGGAGGTGGTGATGTTACTCTCTGGAGCTGTGTGTGGAGGTGGTGATGTTACTCTCGGGGGCTGTGTGTGGAGGTGGTGATGTTACTCTCTGGAGCTGTGTGTGGAGGTGGTGATGTTACTCTCTGGAGCTGTGTGTGGAGATGGTGATATTACTCTCTGGAGCTGTGTGTGGAGGTGGTGATGTTACTCTCGGGCAGTGGCGTAACTTCAGGCCCAGGGGCCCCGATGCGAAGGCTCCAACGGGGCCCCCAATTATTGCAAATCTTTAATAGTATTAGTCTTTTTCTATAGGCCAAAGGGACTTTTGGGGCCCCCTAGGCTCCAGGGCCCGGGTGCGATCGCAACCCCTGCACCTATTGTAGTTACGCCCCTGCTCTCGGGGACTGTGTGTGGAGGTGGTGATATTACTCTCTGTAGCTGTGTGTGGAGGTGGTGATGTTACTCTCGGGGGCTGTGTGTGGAGGTGCTGATGTAACTCTTGGGGCCTGTGTGCAAGATCTGGTCTCCTCACGCACAATGCAGATCAATATTAGCCTCATGTCCTCAGGAGTCAGGCACGATTTGTATTGAGTCTTCTGTATGATTTATGTTCTTTTTTGTGCTAGGTATTGTGATTTCCTCCATCTTATTTCACTGTTGTTTCCTCCACCTCAGTGCATCTCCCTGATGATGTTGTCATTTTATCACTGCTCATCTGTCCTCCAAATGAAGGGGCAGATGTCCCCCCAATCAATGTAAGGCCCCTAAGGCCCACAAAACATGGCGGTGCCCACCGCACAGTGCCACCGATAATCGTCCGCATCTCCAGTCCTGAGCTCTCACACTCCGAAACCTGCCTCCAGCACACCTGCTCCACGGCTGCAGCCCCTCTCTCGGTAAGCCATGTGGTCCGAGGGGGAGAGATGAGGCCATGTATAGATGGGAGGGGGAGATGGAGGACCATATACAGGATGGGGGAGATATATACAGGATGGGGGGATATATATAGAAGAGTTGTCAACCATACAACACATAAAAAGCAAAAGTGATATGGTGGCTAATTGATAATTATACTGAGCCCTAATAAGCCTAGAGGACACTAGTAAAAGGTTATCTATGAGCTCTGAGGACTCTGTGACACTCGGAATGGTGAGGACAGCTGGGTGAGATTGTTCTTTTTATGTAGGAATTATTCTGCTGTTAACATCGATGCATGGGGTAAAAAACTCACCAGGGAGGTAATTGCATGACGACCTGTCTTGGTGGGGTATAGACCATAAGGAAAACAGATGCTAATTAGTGTCCTTGTGGCGCCCCTGCGACCAGGGTGACCACATAGGGAACTGCAGCCAGGTAGAAGGTTAGACGGTTTATGCACTAAACACCCTCACAGAACACCACACACTACTAGAGGCAGCATCCAACCCGGAGCCCGGGACTCTAGGCGGGCAAGGGGTAGTGGGTTTAGAGGAAAGTGGGTGGGAACACATGTAGGTCAGGTGACAGAAGGTACAAATAGAGGAAGAGGAAGGAGTGAGTAGGCCAGAGTAGGCTGAGCAGCACAGACCAGAAGTAGGCCAAGGTTGCTGAACAGAAAAGTCCCAGAGTACAGACGCAGTGAGCTGAGCAGCACAGACACCTGAAAGACAGAGACACACATCCCGGTGGGGTTGGGCTTGATGGAGACGCAGAATCCACAGAGTCACAGAAACCATGGAGAGAAAGCTCGTCCATAGCCGGCATCCCAGGGGAGTGTGAGGACAGGGACCGGACCAGCAGTACTGGGTCCGAGGAACACGGCAGCACTGACTAACACGGGTTAGAAGGAGTCTGGTAACGCCTTGCAGGAAACGGTTACTGCAGACTAGGCACACACCAGAGTGTCGGCTCTGAGGGGAACAGAGATTCTATACCGTCTTACCAGATTAACCGACGGGGAGCTCTAACTGTAGGTTGGAGTTCCCACAACAAGGGTAGGAAGCACAGCAGCAACCACGATGACCCACAAGTGTCCGAGCTGCCGCTATACTATCCGGAGACACTTAAAGAGGGAGAGAACAGCCTGGAAGGACTTAGAAGGAGTGAGGGGTCTCAGAGGCACAGCCTGGCTGCAGAGGGTTCAGTGAAACCGGAGTGAATTGCACTGTGAACTGCTGTTAACTGTGAAGAAGCTGACAAGTGAACCCGGTGAACCCTGCCGGTGTGTCCGTGTTTGATTCCAGGTACCCTGAACTGTTTAAAATACCTTTTATCCTGTTAGGAGAAGCCCGACATGTGGCAGGCTCATCCATCTGGCAGCAGCCCCATCATCCACCCATCCTCCTGGCAGAGCAGCACTGCAGCGGTGGTCCCACCATTGACCACAAACTGTGGGTGGCGTCACGACAAACTTTATTCCCCTGTATATATCCCCTTTTACTTGTGAGAACCCGGGACACGGTCCGGACCAGGACCTCCGTGACATCCCCAGCAGTACCCCGGTCCGGTACCGAGTACCCCGTCCCAGTGGGCTCCACATCCTTAGGTGATGCGGACGGGACAGCTGGTTGTTCTGTATAGACCCCGGGTGATAGAAGGGTCTTTTAGCATTACACAGGTTTTGCACTGTCTTTTGCTTTTTATGTGTCGTATGGTTGACAACTCTTGTCTTTTAAATTTGAGTTTAGTAAAGGTTAAGTTTTAACTTCTCATAATTTTTCGTGCTATTTAGACGTTTGTGCCCGGCCTGATCTAGACCTTACATTGGATCAGAACAGGCGGCCACTACACCTAGCTTCATTACATTGGTATATAGATACCTGTGTACATTTGGTGAATATTCTGCTTCCCCTTGAGATCGAGGGTTTTCCTTGTTACCAGAGCTGTTACTAAGGGTGTGTGCCCACAGGAAGGTTTTGCTGCGTTTGAGATCAGGTTTTGCCTTGGTTTTATGTAAATCTATGCTAATCTAAGCCTGAGTTTTTGGTTTCCAGCAAAACCTATGTTATTAGGGAAAAGCTTTCACACACATTGGTTTTTGTTCTCTGGAGACCGTGTACACACCACAGGATTTGCTGCATTTTTGTATTCCAGCAAAACCCATGATTATAACATTCACTGTCCTAACACATTGGTTTTTGTTTGGTGAAGAAAGTGGAAACACCTCAGGTTTTGCTGTGTTTTATGGTGTCAACACGGTCTCCAGAGAACAAAAACCAATGTGTGTGCACAGCGTTTCTGTGAAACACATTGGTTTTGCTGGGAATCAAAACCGCAGGAACAAGTTAGCATAAATTATCATAAAACCAATAGGAAACCGCCCCACATCTTCTGTCCTCCCCCCTCGCCCTCCCTCCGGTGTCACCCCCGCCTGGCATTACCAGGATGCATTCCTGAAGGCTTCAGGAAGAGACTGTGTGGAGCTGGTCATGTGACAGGGCGGGCTGATGAGACTTCACACAGGCTGTGTCACATGACCGGCTCCACAGAGTGAGAGTGTCTTCCTGGAGCCTTCAGCAGCTGCTATTGGTAATGCCTGGCAGGAGTGACAACGGAGGGGTGGGGGGGCGAGGGGGGAGCACAGGAGGAAATGTAGAGAGGTGCAGGGGGTCAGGTACAGAGACAGGGGCACAGGCACAGAGACAGGGGCACAGGCACAGAGACAGGGGGTGCAAGGGGACAGTCACAGAGGCAGGGGGACAGGCACGGGGGTGCAAGGAGACAGGCACAGAATCAGGGTGCACAGGTGGACAGGCAGAGGTGCAAGGGGATAGGCAGAGAGGCGAAGGGGGACAGGCAGGGGGCACAGGAGACAGTCACAGAGACAGGGATGTGCAGGGTGACAGGCACAGAGACAGGGGGCGCAAGGGGACAGTTACAGAGGCAGGGGGACAGGCATGGGGGTGCAAGGAGATAGGCACAGAATCAGGGAGGGGGGACATGCAGAGGTGCAGGGGGAGAGGCAGAGGGGTGCAGGAGGCACAGTGACAGGGATGTGTAGGGTGACAGGCCCAGAGGCAGGGGGACAGAGGCAGGGTGGCGCAGGGAAGCAGGGACAGTCACAGAGGCAGGGGGGCACAAGAGGACAGGCTCAGTGGCAAGGAGGTACTGACACAGAGGCAGGGGGGCACAGGGGGACAGGCACAGAGGAAGGTGGGGGTGCAGGGGGACAGCCACAGAGGCAGGGGGGAGCAGTGAGAGAGGCTGGGGGACAGGTACAGAGACAGGGGGCACAAGGGGACAGGCACCGAGGCAGGGGGACAGGCATGGAGCGCAAGGGAACAGGCAGAGAGGCACAGGGGAGAGACAGGGGCACAGGCACAGAGACAGGGGGTGCAAGGGGACAGTCACAGGCAGGGGGACAGGCATGGGGGTGCAAGGAGAAAGGCACAGAATCAGGGGGGACAGGCAGGGGTGCAGGGGGACAGGCAGAGAGGCGCAGGGGGATAGGCAGAGAGGCAGGGGGCGCAGGAGACAGGCACAGAGACAGGGATGTGCAGGGTGACAGGCACAGAGGCAGGGGGACAGGCGAAGAAGCAGGGGCGCAGGGACAGCCACAGAGGCAGGGGGGCGCAGGGACAGCCACAGAGGCAGGGGGGCACAAGGGGAAAGGCTCAGTGCTAGGGGGACACAGGCACGGAGGAAGGGGTGGTGCAGGGGGACAGCCACAGAGTCAGGGGGGAGCAGTGAGAGAGGCAGGGGGACAGGCACAGAGATAGGGGGCACAAGGGGACCATCTCAGAGGCAGGGGGCACAGGGAGACAGGCACCAAGGCAGGGGGACAGGCATGGAGTGCAAGGGGACAGGCAGAGAGGCACAGGGGGACAAGCATAAAGACAGGGATGTGCAGGGGACAGGCACAGAAGCAGGGGGACAGGTACAGAGACAGGGGGCACAAGGGGACAGGCACCGAGGCAGGGGGACAGGGATGGGAGTGCAAGGGGACAGGCAGAGAGGCACAGGGGGACAGGCATAAAGACAGGGATGTGCAGGGGACAGGCACAGAAGCAGGGGGACAGGCACAGAATCAATCGGGCACAGGGGGACAGGCAGAGAGGCAGGGGGGTGCAGGGAGACAGGCACAGAGACAGGGACGTGCAGGGAGACAGGCACAGAGACAGGGACATGCAGGGAGACAGGGACGGGGGAGGGCCCAGTGGGACAGCCACAGAGGCAGGGGGGCACAAGGGGACAGGCTGAGTGGCAGGGGGACAGGCAGGGGGGGACAGGCACGGAGGTAGGGGGGGGTGCAGGGAGAGAGGCAGGGGGACAGGCAAAGGTGCAGGGGGACAGGCAGAAAGGCAGGGGGACAGGCACAGAAGCAGGGGGCGCAGGGAGACCGGTACAGAGGCGCAAGAAGATAGGCAGAGAGGCACAGGGGGACAGGTATAGAGGCAGGGGGACAGGCAGAGAGGCAGGGGAACAGGCATGGGAGCGCAAGGGGACAGGCAGAGAGGCGCAGGGGAGAGGCAGGGGTACAGACACAGAGACAGGGATGGGCAGGGGGACAGGCACAGAGGCAGAGGGACAGGCACAGAATCAGGGGGGGCACAGGGGGAGAGGCAGGGGGGTGCAGGGAGACAGGCACAGAAGCGGGGGGGGCGCAGGGGGACAGCAACAGAGGCAGGGGGGCACAAGGGGACAGCCTGAGTGGCAGGGGGGCACAGGCACAGAGGCAGGGGGTACAGGGGGACAGGCACAGAGGAAGGGGGACAGGCAAAGGCGCAGGGGGACAGGCACAGAGGCATGAGACGCAGGGGGACAGGCACAGAGGCAGGGGGACAGGCACAGAGGCGCAAGAAGACAGGCAGAGAGGCACAGGGGGACAGATATAGAGGCAGGGGGATAGGCAGAGAGGCAGGGGGACAGGCACAGAGGCAGGAGGCATAGGGAGACAGGCACAGAGACGCAAGGGGATAGCCAGCGAGGTGCAAGGGGGTGCAGGGGGACAGGCATAGAGGCATGGAAACAAGCATAAAGCCAGGGGGCGCAGGGGGACAGGCCTATATAGAGACAGTTGGGCGCAGGGAGACAGGCATAGAGGCAGGGGGCGCAGACGGAGGAGACCGCGCAGATAGGGGAGACAGGCACAGAGACGAGAGACAGCGCAAACACACCACCCTTCCGATGCGATACCAGGAGAAACAGGAGGAGAAACAGGAGTGAGGACAAGAGGAGAGGCATAGGAGCGGGAACAGCAATAGCAGTGACAGGAGGAGAGACGGAGGAGCGGGGACACGAAGAGCGTTGACAGGAAAAGCGATGACAAGAGGAGACAAGGAGGAACAGTGACAGGAGGAGACACGGAGAAGCGGTGACAGGAGGAGAGATGGAGGAGTGGGGACAGGAGGAGCGGTGACAGGAGGAGAGATGGAGGAGCGGGGACAGGAGGAGCAGTGACAGGAGGAGAGACGGTGGAGTGGTGACAGGAGGAGAGACAGAGGAGCGGTGGCAGGAGTGGTGACAGCAGGGGCGGTGAAAGGACGAGCAGTAACAGGAAGAGTGACGGAGGAGCGGGAACAGGAGAAGCAGGGACAGGAGGGGACATGGAGGAGCGGGGACAGGAGGAGCAGTGACAGGAGGAAAGACGGAGGAGTGGGGACTCGAGGAGCGGTGACTGGAGGTGCGGTGACAGGAGGAGAGATGGAAGAGCGGTGACAGGAGCAGGGACAGGAGGAACGATGGAGGAGCGGTGACAGGAGGAGAGACGAAGGACCGGGGACAGGAGGAGAGATGGAGGAACGGGGACAGGAGGAGCAGTGACAGGAGGAGAGACAGAGGAGCGGTGACAGGAAGAGCGGTGACAGGAGGACAGATTGAGGAGCGAGGACAGGGGGAGCGGTGACAGGAGAAGAGACGGAGCAGCGGTGACAGGAGTAGCTATGACAGAAGGAGCAGAGGCAGAAGGAGCAGGGACAGAAGGAGCAGGGACAGGAGGAGAGACGGAGGAGCGGTGGCAGAAGGAGCAGGGACAGGAGGACAGATGGAGGAACAGGGACAGGAGGAGAGACAGAGGAGCGGTGACAGGAGGAGAGACGGAGGAGCGGTGGCAGGAGGAGTGATGACAGCAGGAGCGGTGACAGGAAGAGCGGTGACAGGAGGAGAGACGGAGGAGCGGTGGCAGGAGTGGTGACAGCAGGGGCGGTGACAGGACGAGCAGTGACAGGAAGAGAGACGGAGGAGCGGGAACAGGAGAAGCAGGGACAGGAGACATGTAGGAGCGGGGACAGGAGGAGAGACGGAGGAGTGGGGACACGAGGAGCGGTGACAGGAGGAGAGATGGAAGAGCGGTGACAGGAGGAGAGACAGGAGGAACGATAGAGGAGCGGTGACAGGAGGAGAGATGAAGGACCAGGGACAGGAGGAGAGATGGAGGAACGGGGACAGGAGGAGCAGTGACAGGAGGAGAGACAGAGGAGCGGTGACAGGAAGAGCGGTGACAGGAGGACAGATGGAGGAGCGAGGACAGGGGGAGCAGTGACAGGAGAAGAGACGGAGCAGCGGTGACAGGAGTAGCGGTGACAGAAGGAGCAGGGACAGGAGGAGAGACGGAGGAGCGGTGGCAGAAGGAGCGGGGACAGGAGGACAGATAGAGGAACAGGGACAGGAGGAGAGACAGGGGAGCGGTGACAGGAGGAGTGGGGACAGGAGGAGAGACGGAGTAGTGGTGACAGGAGGAGTGGGGACAGGAGGAGAGACAGAGGAGCGGTGACAGGAAGAGCGGTGACAGGAGGACAGATGGAGGAGCGAGGACAGGGGGAGCAGTGACAAGAGAAGAGAAGGAGCAGCGGTGACAGGAGTAGCGGTGACAGAAGGAGCAGAGACAGAAGGAGCAGGGACAGAAGGAGCAGGAACAGAAGGAGCAGGGACAGGAGGAGAGACGGAGGAGCGGTGACAGGAGGAGCGGGGACAGGAGGACAGATGGAGAAACAGGGACAGGAGGAGAGACAGAGGAGCGGTGACAGGAGGAGTGGGGACAGGAGGAGAGACGGAGTAGTGGTGACAGGAGGAGTGGGGACAGGAGGAGAGACTAAGTAGTGGTGAAGAGAAGGAAATATAGTATGGAAGTGAGCGCTAGAATAGACCAGGGAACTGAAAATTAAGAGAATTACCTCTAAGTTTATTAAAAGGTGGGTGGAGCGAGCCCTCAGCCACAACGCGTTTCGACAAACGTCTTTCTCAAGTGGATGTTCGGCTCAAAATGACCATTCCTTATATATCAAGTTCTTACTCCTCTGTCCTGGAGGGTGTGATTAAGCTCATCAAAAACACCTCTCATCAATTATCGTCAGTGGAATATTAAGAATAAATAACACAGTTATATAAAAGAAAGGTAATACAAAACTATACATTAAAATCACAAAGTAAAAACCACTAAAAACAATTAAAATCAATAAAATAACCCATTTTTTGTGGAAGATCAAATGAAGACTTCAGCCAAAAATTGTCCATTTATATAACATTCTCTATTGTGAGATTTAAACCCTCTGGGAATAATGTGCCGAGCTTAAAAATCCAATACGATTCCTTTTTATTCAGTTTATTCAGTCTGCCTTCTGCAGATTCATCAACCTGATCTATTATGACTAGTTTCAGGCTGGAAGGATCTTTATCATGGAACGCCGCATAGTGTTTAGACACACTATGTTTCATGAAACCATTTTTAATATTAGATCGATGTTTGTTCAATCTACTCTGCATATTTTGAATAGTTCTACCAACGTACTGGTATTTGCATGGGCATTCCAGCAAGTAAACTATGAACTTGGATCTGCAGTCTAATTTCTGTTTTATAGGGAAAGATTCATTTGTAATATTAGAAGTAAAATATCTAGAAGTATGTTTAATGGCAGAACAGCATTTACACCTACATGAATTGCATTTAAAACATCCTATATCAATTTCCCCAAAATCTGCACTCTGATATTTTGCATACTGATTTTTTGCACGCTGATTTTTGTGTGAATCTACGTTTTTAATTCTACTGGGTGCTACCAGAGATTGCAGATTTTTAGACCTTCTAAATATGATTCTGGGATCTTTTGGAAGCAATTTGGAAATCATGGGGTCTCCCAATAAAATAAACCAGTTTTTTCTCATTAATGTATATATACTTCTATAAGATTGGTTATAAGTGGTGACAAGATTGCAATCCCATTTTCCGTTTATATTTTTCTTATTTCCATTCTTTCTGTTTTTATTTATATTCGTATCTATCTGATCTATCTTGTTCTGTTGATGTTTCATGGATTTTTTAAAGGCATCCCAGAGCAACGTTTTAGGATATCCTTTTTCTTTAAATCTATTTCTTAATACCATGGCGTCTTTCTTGAAATCGTCATCGAAGGTGCAGTTCTTTCTAATTCTTATGGCGGGTTTACACGTTGCGATATCGGCGTCCAATTTCAATGAAAAGTCACGTGGTTCGATCGTTGGAGCAGATATCGGACTGCGTTGTACGGTGTGAACGTCCAATACGATGCAGGAACGATGTCAATGCGATATCGGGGATTGAATGAGCGTGCTATTCAATGCTCCGATATCGCATGCCTATTGGAGCCGGATCGTTGCGTGTAAACATCCAACTGCGATGTGTACTCGCACGTCACCCATTCACTCCCATGTTAAATGGTCATTCCTGGGTTGGGGGGCGTACACATCGCACGGACGTTGGATTCATAAATCGCAACGTGTAAACCTCCGATGCGATGCGGGAGAAACGAGCACTAAATGCGCGCTCCCGCGCCATTGAATTGCGATATCGCAACGATATGGAAACGTGTAAACCCACCATTAGATACTGGCCATAGGGGATATTCCTAATCCAGGTGGATAAGTGGCTGCTATCGAATCGTAGGTAACTGTTCACATCCACATTTTTGAAAAATGTGGACGTGCTCAGTCGTCCTTCACTATCGATATTTACATTAAGGTCTAAAAATTGTACTGATGTGATAGAATAATTCATGGTGAATTTCAGGCCCCAGTTGTTGTTATTAATAAACTCCAGGAATATATTTGCCTCATCTAGTGTGCCCGTCCACACTATTACTAAATCGTCAATATAACGTTTATATAGGCGTATATGTTTTTTACCTAAAGGGGACTGCACGATGAGCCGAGACTCAAAAGCCCCCATATAGAGCCCAGCGTAACTGGGGGCGAATCTCGTGCCCATCGCGCAGCCCCTCGTTTGTCTGTAGATATCTTTCTGAAACGTAAATACATTATTATTCAAAATGAAATCGATACCCCATATCAAAAACATTTTTTGAAGTTCCGGTATTTCTGGATCAGTGGACAAAAAATGCTCTATAACTCCAATTCCTGGGTTGTGCGGTATATTTGAGTATAGTGCATTAACGTCCAACGTAATTAAAATGGCACCGGGAATAGGAGGAGTGGGGACAGGAGGAGAGACGGAGTAGTGGTGACAGGAGGAGTGGGGACAGGAGGAGAGACGGAGTAGTGGTGACAGGAGGAGTGGGGACAGGAGGAGAGACGGAGTAGTGGTGACAGGAGGAGTGGGGAAAGGAGGAGAGATGGAGGAGTGGTGACAGGAGGAGTGGGGAAAGGAGGAGAGATGGAGGAGTGGTGACAGGAGGAGAGATGGAGGAGTGGTGACAGGAGGAGTGGGGACAGGAGGAGAGACGGAGTAGTGGTGACAGGAGAAGTGGGGACAGGAGGAGAGACGGAGTAGTGGTGACAGGAGGAGTGGGGAAAGGAGGAGAGATGGAGGAGTGGGGACAGGAGTAGAGATGTAGTAGTGGTGACAGGAGGAGTGGGGACAGGAGGAGAGACGGAGTAGTGGTGACAGGAGGAGTGGGGACAGGAGGAGAGATGGAGGAGTGGTGACAGGAGGAACGGTGTAGTTCACTCACGTTGACTGAACAAGTTCTGTCAGTCACAGTATGTCAACTCCATACATATTCTAGAATACCCGATGTGTTAGAATTGGGCCACCATCTAGTGAGAAATAAAACCACATGCCTTGCTGATGTTTCCGTGTGTTTTATATCTTAGCCATATCAATCTATATATAAGCTGAACTTAAAATGGTTTTAGTGGCACATCCAAAACATCGGCTTCTACTGTGATTGTGCTGCTCTATTAGTCATTGTCTATGTCCATATTATTTCTATATACACATTTCCTATATACATATTGGTTTTTTTTTCTCAGCAAGCTTGGTGTTGAGCAACCACTAATACCACAGAGTGGAAACATTTATTTAAGTAGACAGTATGTATATAGGAAATGTGTATATAGAAATAATATGGACATGAGAAATATAAACCATGCTTGTTGATGTTTCCCATTTGTGTTTATTATTTACATATATATTATTATATAGCGAAGCTTAACAATGGTTTTAGGGCACATCGAAAAACATCGCATAATCTAGACTGTGATTGTGTACGTGTATTAGTCATTGTCCATATGGTCCATTTATTTCTATATAAGTCCTTATACTATGTGGGTTGTATTTTCAGCAAGTTGGTGTTGGCACCTATGCACAGGTTTGAGGAAACATTATTTAAGTAGACAAGTATGTAGTTAGGAAATGTGTATTAGAATATTATGAGTATAGCAGATGGAGAAGCCGATGTTTTGGTGTGACTAGAAGGCATTTTGTGAAGCTTATTTTTTATTGTTATGTTATTTTTTATAGCGCTTAGGTTCTGGCTTACATGGGTAGAGGTTCATAACTCGGCATAGACAATAGGTACAGGAGAGTGTCATGAGGGCTACAGTCTATAGCGTTAGGATACAGTAGGATGGGTGTCAGTATGGGGCTGCCTGGTCTCATGGCAGTTGTAGTTTGAGGAAAGGTGAGTTTCAGTGACACTTGAAGCTCTAGGGTGGAGAGGTCGACGTGTGGGGCAGGATTCTAGAGTAAGGGAGATGCCGGGAGAAGTCTGGACTGGTTGTGCGAAGAGTATGGGGAGCAGAGAGGAGTTCTTGTGGGAGCGAGTGTGAGGGTAGGTATCGGGAGACAGGGGAGATGTATGGTGGGGACAGTTGTGTATGCTTGTACGCCATGGTTAGGTTTAAACGGATCTCTGAAGCGAGCCAGTAAGGCTTGGCAGAGGGGACAGGAGTGCGGAGGACAGATGGATTAGTCAGCACAGATTGAGGATAGTTGGAGAGTGTGAGGAGTTGGTGGAGGCCAGGGGAGATGGCTTCGATGTGGGGCTTGAAGGATAGGGAGGAGTCAAGGATTACCCCGAGGCACTTGCTTGGGAGACTGGGGAGAGGGCGCAGTCATTGATACAGATGGATAGGTTGGGAAGTGGGGGGGGGGGGGATTTCTTGGGGGGGAAGACTATGAATTCAGTTTTGTCCATGTTGAGTTTAAGGAAGCGAGCAGAGAAGAAGGATGAGATGGCGGAAAGGCATCTTATACATAGATTGATATGGCTAAGATATAAAACACACGGAAACATCAGCAAGGCTTATGGTTTTATTTCTCATAGGACCAAGGCTCTAATTTCTAGAACATAGAAAAACTGCACTATAAGCATTACATGGATGTGACAGGTACATGCATAACCCTGAGCATTGATAATACACTACAGATAAGGAACTATTCATTTCTGTGTATATTCTGTATATAATCTCTAGGAGGAGATACAGGAGGTAGTAACAATTCTGGTAACAAGGAAAACCCTAGATTTCAACTGGAATCAGACTATTCACCAAATGTATACAGGTATCTCTATACCAATTTAATGTCATATTTTGGATATAAATTTAACCTACAATTCACAATTCTTACGGATATAAAACAAACCCCAGCAGCTAAAAGAAAGACGGAGAAATTTACAGGACCAAGAAACCCTCTAGTGAGAGGATGACCTAGATGTAAGAAGTCCCAGAATTGTAGGTTTATGTTCACACAAGATTGGCGGAGACATTTATATACCGTATATATTTTTTAGACACCAGATACGGATATAAAGAACAACAACTAACTAAAGACTGGGATCCAATACAGAAGACTGTATATGGAACACATCTAGAAAGAGAATCTGCTCTATATAGGAAAAGGAATGCCCATACATATTAATGTGGAAACTTTTTTAATTTTTTAATATTTTAATCTTGTATATTTTAAATAAACATCCGGTGAAGGGTTAACCAGCGCAATCTATACTCATTTTAGTGATATAGTGGAGGGAATACATTAAGCCATTGATAAAGGGTTTGCGTGCGCTGGGACTCTACAACTATAGACTTTACAAACAAAGCCGAGTTCGCCGATTTTGAAGTAAATTGCTCGGGTTTCCGGCCCAGGCCTGGGGGGGGGGTACTCAGATCTCTCAGGCGCAGTTTGGGGGAAGTCACGGGTAGCGGTGCCTGAGTCAGTGGGCCTGGCGGGCAATGAAAAATGGGGAAAAAGAAAATAATAAAAATGTCGAGTCGTGACGCCACCTGTAGGTTCCAGTGATGACACCGGCGCTGCTTGGGCCTCCAGGGTGATGGGCGGCAGCACGATGGAGTGGCTCCCTACAGAGGGGCTGAGAGTTATAATGGTGGAATAGGGTAGCATAATCGTCAGTGTTTGTGCCGAATTTGAAATTGGTGAGCATGAAAGTTCCCTCCTCTCTGGTCATGTATTGTCCTATGAAGCTTTCTGTTGTGTCACCAATTACAGAAGAATTTACCCTCCCTCTTAGGCCTCGTTCACACATCAGTATTGTCTCCGTGTTCTGCATCAGTGTCTGTGTGCCCAAACACCGATACTGATCACAAACCCTGATGTGTGAATGAAGCCTTCATGGTCATACTTCAACAATCAGGGGGAGGGCACCGCTAGCATAATAGATTATTAAGGGATCGCTAGGACATCCTGTGTTTGCATAGGGAAGAAGAAAGGAGAATCTCATAGAAAGACAATTAAAAAGAAAGAGACAATACAAATTCAAAAAGACAATACATTGTATTCAATCACAGAAAATCACATAGAAAACTACACAAGAAGTAAAAACAATTAAAATTGGCAACAATTAGCCAAATGCATTTTCCAACACAGATACATTTGGAGAATGACCCCCCCAGATCACCTGTGCAGAGTTTTCTAGTTAAAAAGAGCATCTTATAGTCTAGAAAATACAATACGTACTAAAATAATTTCCCTCTCCCATTTAAAGGGACTCTGTCAGGTCATTTTTCAGTATGATACTAATATTACCCTTGAATAGCCTGGGCAGACCTCTTAAAAACATGTAAAATCATTATTGTACCGTTTATAGTTTCCATGTTATCACCATTGTCAGACTCTGCAGGGAGCTGCTGCATTAGTCCTGGCTGTATAAACTGTCAAGTAATTATGCACTCCGTATCAGCAGCTCCCTCCTCCCTCTCTGCAGCTCCCTCCTCCCTCTCGGCAGCTCTCTCTCCTCCCTCTCTGCAGCTCCCTCCCTATCTCGGCAGCTCCCTCCTCCCTCTCTGCAGCTCCCTCCTCCCTCTGTGCAGCTCCCTCCCCCCTCTCTGCAGCTCCCTCCTCCCTCTCTGCAGCTCCCTCCTCCCTCTGTGCAGCTCCCTCCCCCCTCTCGGCAGCTCCCTCCTCCCTCTCTGCAGCTCCCTCCTCCCTCTGTGCAGCTCTCTCCTCCCTCTCGGAAGCTCTCTCCTCCCTCTCTGCAGCTCTCTCCTCCCTCTCTGCAGCTCCCTCCCTATCTCGGCAGCTCCCTCCTCCCTCTCTGCAGCTCCCTCCTCCCTCTGTGCAGCTCCCTCCCCCCTCTCGGCAGCTCCCTCCCCCCTCTCGGCAGCTCCCTCCCCTATCTCGGCAGCTCCCTCCTCCCTCTCTGCAGCTCCCTCCTCCCTCTGTGCAGCTCCCTCTGCAGCTCCCTCCTCCCTCTCGGCAGCTCTCTCCTCACTCTCGGCAGCTCTCTCCTCCCTCTCGGCAGCTCCCTCCTCCCTCTGTGCAGCTCCCTCTGTGCAGCTCCCTCCTCCCTCTCTGCAGCTCCCTCCTCCCTCTGTGCAGCTCCCTCCTCCCTCTGTGCAGCTCCGTCCTCCCTCTGTGCAGCTCCCTCCTCCCTCTCGGCAGCTCTCTCCTCCCTTTGCTAACAGTGCAGTGTCAGGTTTCACTTACAGGAGGTCTGTTCTGTTGATATCACCATGGAGGGAGAGATCTAATGCAAGTCTGCCTGATCTAGACTCCATTTGTTTCTGTAAGCAGGAATCACTGTTGTGACAGCTTCTGTGTTGTAGTTCACCTCTTGTGATGCTGCACAAAGAGCAGAGAGGAGGATACAGCTCCCCACACTGATCTCCTGTGCGGTGATGTGACATGTATATTCATCCTATGGGGAGTGGACAGCAGAGAACTAAGTGGATCATTCACTGTGAGTGACAGAAGGAATTAATCTCTTTATCTGAAGTTTACAGAAGATAGGAGGGAAATATAAATAAAAGAAATACATAATAGAGCGAGCTTAGAGGGAGGAATTAGAAAATATTATCAGTTACATGTGGATTTTTGACCTGACAGTTTTCCTTTAATTATACGACTATCTTAAGTTTTTTTTTATACAATTTGTCCGCACAATATATAATTTCTCCCAGTGCGAGTTATTTTTGATGATAAACAAAACATGAATTTCCAGTAATACTTTTTTCACATTTTAGTAATGATAATGGCTACTGCCCCGTGTGAGTTCTCTGATGCCTGACAAGATATGATTTCTGTCCAAAACATTTCCCACATTCTGAACATGAAAAAGGCTTCTCCCCTGTGTGAGTTCTCTGGTGAATAACAAGATCTGATTTCTCCACAAAACATTTACCACATTCTAAACATGAAAAAGGTTTCTCCCCTGTGTGAGTTCTTTGGTGCCTAACAAGATGTGATTTATATGCAAAACATTTCCCACATTCTGAACATGAAAAAGGCTTCTCCCCTGAGTGACTTCTCTGGTGAATAATAAAATCTGATTTATATGTAAAACATTTCTCACATTCTGAACATGAAAAAGGCTTCTCCCCTGTGTGAATTTTCTGATGTCTAACAAGATATGATTTATTTGAAAAACATTTCCCACATTCTAAACATGAAAAAGGCTTCTCATCGTTATGAGTTCTCTGGTGTATAACAAGATGTGATTTATCTGCAAAACATTTCCCACATTCTGAACATGAAAAAGGCTTCTCATCGTTGTGAGTTCTCTGGTGTTTAACAAGAACTGATTTACCTGCAAAACATTTCCCACATTCTGAACATGAAAAAGGCTTCTCCCCTGTGTGAGTTCTCTGGTGAATAACAAGATGTGATTTATATGTAAAACATTTCCCACATTCTGTACATGAAAAAGGCTTCCCTGTGTGAGTTCTCTGGTGTATAACAATATATGATTTATCTGCAAAACATTTCCCACATTCTGAACATGAAAAAGGCTTCTCCCCTGTGTGACTTCTCTGGTGTTTAACAAGATGTGATTTATCTACAAAACATTTTGCACAATCTGAACATGAAAAAGGCTTCTCCCCTGTGTGACTTCTCTGGTGTGTAACAAGATGTGATTTATCTACAAAACATTTCCCACATTCTGAACATGAAAAAGGCTTCTCCCCTGTGTGACTTCTCTGGTGTTTAATAAGATGTGATTTAGATGTAAAACATTTCACACATTCTGAACAAGAAAAAGGCTTCTCCCCTGTGTGACTTCTCTGATGTCTAACAAGATGTGATTTATCTGCAAAACATTTCCCACATTCTGAACATGAAAAAGGCTTCTCTCCTGTGTGACTTCTCTGGTGTTTAACAAGATGTGATTTATCTACAAAACATTTCCCACATTCTGAACACGAAAAAGGCTTCTCCCCTGTGTGACTTCTCTGGTGTTTAATAAGAAGTGTTGTATCTACAAAACATTTACCACAATCTGAACATGAAAAAGGCTTCTCTCCTGTGTGACTTCTTAAGTGTATAACAAGTCGTGATTTATCTGCAAAACATTTCCCACATTCTGAACATGAAAAAGGCTTCTCCCCTGTGTGACATCTCTGATGTCTAACAAAAAATGATTTCTGTGTAAAACATTTCCCACATTCTGAACATGAATATGGCTTCTTCCCAGTATGATTTCTCTCATTACTAACAAGATCTGATTTCTGGTTAAAATGTTTCCCATACTTGGAACAAGAAAATCTAGTTTTCTCTGTGTGAATTTTTTGATGTTTAACAAAAGATGTTTCGCGGGGAAAACTATTTCCATATTCTGAAGGTGAAAGTAGCTTCTTTGCTGTAAAATCAGTTTGTTTTTTAATGCCCCTTTTGTGACTTTTATTCTTCTTAGTAGTCTGTAATGATTCAGAAGATTGGACCTGTTTCATAGGATCAGATGATAGATCTTTGCTGTGAAGGGATGATGGGATATCTGGAGTAATGACGTTCACATCAATTGTATCCTGGGTGGTTTCAAGTTCATCTGATTTATAAATTGAAGATGTCAGTTCTCCTTCTGATCTCCTGGTACGGTCATCTGAGAAGAATACATACAATTATTATTTTTGAATAACATATACCCAAAATTAATATTTTAGAAAATTTCTACTTAAAATGTATGTCTTCTACATGTCTTCAACCTAGGGTCCCGGTTAGAAAACCATAACCTCAGCCTAGGAATTTAGGTTCTGGCTATCAGGGTAAAATTGTGTCATCATACTCTGCATGGCCTCAGTTTAGTAGCTTCAGGTCCGACTAGAGTAGCACCAAAACTGGAAAATATTGTGCAGGAGTTCAACCTAGGATCCTAGGATTCGGCTGGATGAAACCCAGGTAGGGACAATTCGGTCACTTATCTACAGATTTGCTGTGCTCAGTCAGCATCCTAAGCTTGCCGCTACTCCTTTCTCAGAGGGTGCCCACCGAAAAATGGGTGCTACTCGATTGGTGTAGTTGGCGGTGGAAACCCTGAATATTTTGAGCCAGCAGAATGGTGAGACTCCGTTGCCTGTTACATTGTGTATTTTGCTTGATATGTATTATATGTCTTTGACTGTTGGAGATACAATAAAGTCTCACCATTGTGTGGTGCCTTCACCCTGTATTGTCTGAGTAGTGTTCCCCCCATGGTTAAGGAGTTCAGGCGATCATTTGTGATGAGCTCTAGTCCATTCAGTCTTTCTAATGGTGGTCGGGCCAGCGGACAAGAGCACCCACTGACCCCCGTATCTCCACAGAGGAGAGCACCCACTGATGTCCGTGTCTCCAGTCATCATGGAGGTGGCACGTTGTGGAAGCCAAGGTAGCAAGGAGCAGAATGTAGGGGGTCAGGGGAGCCTACTCTGGCCCCGATACTAGGGTCATTGGCTCGCCCTGATCTCAAAGATACCTCTGAAGGTGAGGAGGTTCGAGCCACCGACCTAAATCCCTGATTCCTGAGAAGCCCTAGGCATAAGCCCCTGCCTCCACCCACGGACAAGGAACCCAGCAACTTCTAATGAAGAATATTACAGCAGCTCAGGATCAGCTTCTGCTCATTGCAGGTCACAGTCCAAAAGTGAACTGAATCAGCAACATTAGGTGGCTGTCAGCTGATCCATTTAAGGCTGAGGGGTGGGGAGCAACCAGCCCAGACACACCCCTCAGCATACCTAAGCATTCACACGCACACACCTGCTACTACATGCTCCGCTCATTAGCCTCATCAACTCACACTGAGCAAGAAAAAAAAGGCTTCATTTAAACCACAGCAGCAACACTTCCATACTGCAAGGCAGTCAATACGTGACAGGAGGGAAGAGGATTCCAGTGGCTTCTGTGAAGCTCTAGTGAACCCCATGCCCAAGAGAGTTAAGGCCACCCTTGAAAATAACGGTGGCCACACAAAATATTGGAACTATGGGCACAATTTTGCTGTATTGACTTAGGCTGGCATCACAGCACGGCAAGATCCGGTCCGGGGCTGTCAGGCATGAACCTGACAGCCCCGGACCGGATCAGCACACAGAACCGGAGGGCCAAATGTGCCCTCCGGTTCTGTGTGCAGCCGGATGGCTGTAATTGCAGCCGCAGCTGCTGATTTTTCAAGACCGCGGCTAGCAGGGAGCTAGCTGCGGTCCTGAAACAACAGCGGCGTGCAGCCGCCGGTATCCGCTTCCCGGATTCGCCCGGATCGGGGCAATCCGGCCCCATAGGCCCCCATGTTAGGGAGAAACAGATTGCCCCGGATTCGGGAGAATCCGGGACAATCCGGGCGAATCCAGGATCCGGCTTTTTGGGGTGATTTTTCTCCCCGGACACAAACGTTGCAAGCAACATTTTTGTGTCCGGTGAGGACAATCCGAATTCTCCCGGATTCGACCGCAGAGATGAAACCAGATGGCAGAGAGCTGCCATTCAGCTCCATCCGGCCCCATAGGCTACTATAGGGCCAAAAACCGGTCCGGTGCTGTCTGGTTTACACCGGACAGCCTCGGACCGGACCTTACCGTGGTGTGAAGCAGCCTTAGAGGTATATTCAGTTTTGTTGTCAGCGGTTTAGACATTAATGACTGTGTGACTTTCTGTCACGCTTGGACTAAGGGGAATGTCCAGCTACCATGCGTGACAGTGATACATGGACCAACGATGTCTGGTGCACACACAAAACAACAGACTGGAAGGAAACTGGGGGGACAAATACAGCAGAGGGCCCTGCTTATAGGGAACGGGGAGAGGTGACCTCCTGCACTCACCTACAGCTGTGCTCTGATCTCCCTACCATCCCTATACGAGTTCTTTCAACTTGTCGCTGAGCAGGATACCTAGGCCCTTGCTGGCTCTGAAGTTAAGCCTCAACAGGGAAAGGCTGGTGGGAGCAATAGTTCCAACCACTGCAATAAACAAGGCAAGAGGGAAGGGGACACAGACAGGCAACAAAGGCAACTTCAGGTCTGCTGCCACGCTCCTTCACAGCAGATGGCTAAGCAGTAGACAACTCTCCAGAGAGCTTCCTTCTCCTCAGGAAGCTTGGCCAAGAATGGGGTCAATCACCAGCAAAGCATGCTGGAACCATGCGACCATATAAAGGGGATGGGAGTATTCACAAAGTATCCACACCTGGTAAGAAAACTAAGAAGTCTTCAACCAGCAGAGAACTGACATTAACTCCTGAACTGCCAAAGAAAAGAAACACATTTAGAGTCTCAATATAAAGATGAGACAGAGGTAGCAAACCAGTCCCAAGTCTCCCAGGTAAGAGACTATTGTGATAGTTACTGGTGATGGGCGAACGGCTCTTTTTACCCAGGTTCGTGTCTGGGGTTTCTCTGGTAGAGCAAGGAAAGAGTTAACTCCGCTGATATACTTACCGGGTCCTTGTTCTTTCTGCCGGGTGTGATGCACGCTGCGTCACTTCTGGGCCGTCCCTTATCTTCTGGCTGTATGTGATTGGCTGTTGGAGTCGGTCACGTGACCTTTCCCCCTGAAGCCTGGAAGTGACGCTGCACCGCGACACACCGGGAACGAATAACGTGGACCCGGCATGTAGAATGTCGCTGAGTAACAGCTCTGTCCTCGCTTCACCAGAGAAACTCCTTACCCGAACGCGGGCAAAGACAGATGTTCACCCATCGTTAATAGTTACTCACTTGTGTGATATACTGTATATGACATTGCTGTAATAAGAACCCACTTAGCATTTTCCGGTGAGCGTCTCCTGGAGCACAATCTGGGCACTATGTGTTGGGTAATAAAATGTCATATTTACAATGTTCACCCTCCACCATCCACCCCGGGGTAATTTCTGGAAAGTGTCTGTGGAGTAAATGTGGCGCCCCACCATGTAGGTGCCACAGAAGGGGTACTACACCCAGAAAAGTGGTGTGGTCACCCCACTGCAAGTGGAATTATGGCCAGTAGGTGGAACCCTAGAACTCACATCCCACACTAGTCAGCAGGTGGGAGGGACCCGGGAGGGAACATAGTGACCTCTAGGGGGAAGTAGTGAGTCAGTTGGAGTTAGGAGCAGTAGGAGAGAGAGAGAGGTTGGAGGGAGCCGGGCAGTCGGCCTGGAGGGAGAAAGGAGGGTCTCCTCGGCTGAGGGACCCAGAACAGATGGAAGAGATCCCAGAATCAGAGAGAAAGAAACTCACCAGGGAGTTCACTCAATGTGGGGAAGAGAGTAACCAGAGAGAACCGTGTACCGGGGCCCGCACCTGTGAGAACCTATAAGGCTCACAGAAAATCCGATGAACAGGGGTATCTTTATATGCGCCTCTGACTCCCAAAGATCCCAGAGAGAGGGGAATCAGGAGCAGCAGGACACTGTAGCGTCCAGAGAAGGTTCAACCGATGGGCACAAGGGAGAGGAGAACAAGGAACAGCAGGAGGTCAGACTTCACCGCCACTGGGAGGCAAAGGACGAAGGAACAGGAACGGCACACAGTGAGGGATCCATCTACAAATCAGAAATTCCACTTGCAGCACCTGGAGCATTTGTCGTGGTAACATCTACTGCACTGAAAAACTGTATTGATGATGAAAGTTTTCCAGTAAAGTAACCGGTGAAGTGAATTGCAGACTCTGCTGCATCTTTTCTTGCATAAACTATTTCCTTACAGAATCGCTGCCCCAGCGGTCCAGTCCTGCCTGCGGAACATTGCCGCAATACCATCGACCACTGGAGGACTGTAGCAGCGCTAGTGAGCATCACCAGATTCTGCAGGTGGCGTCACAAACTTGTATATACTTTATTTTTCCCTTTATTCATTCACCACCAGGGTCACAGCCTTAGGCAGCCACTCGTGACATCCCAGACCGAGCCTGAGAGCTGAGTACCCGGCCCTGGGTGCGTCATAAACAATCACTTCTATAGAGGGAGTCACCGAGGGTTATCATTTACACAATGGAGTCACACACACAAGGGGTTTTCCTCTGCTTTGTCTTTCTGCCATTCTGTCACATTAAAGGCAACCTGACCCCTCCAAATCTCCCCCGACCCTATTAATACCTGTCCCTGCTCCATTACATATCATTAGCAGCGCTCCTTTTCTATAAAAAATGTGTTCTGTAACGTTGCATAAATCACCATTATACACTTACATATCAGCGACTTCTTGGCTCTGAATAAGTCTCACCGGGCGTTCCCTGTGAGACTCTAAACCCTCCGATAGGAGTGATAAGTAATCCTAGTCCTCCTCGCCCTGCTGTAGGGCGTAATAGCCGGTGTGACGATATTTGCGTCACATCTGGTCTTTATGATGTCGATACACCCTCTAGGTGTACGCCGACCTCACCATGCGCATGTGCGGCTTTAGACTTACACCTAAAGGGTGTACACACGTCACAAAGACCGGATGTGACGCAAATAGCATCACACCGGCTATTACGCCCCTACAGCAGGGCGAGGAGGACTGGAGAGTTGACTACTGTTAAGCCAACTGCTGCAAACGAGTGAGGAAGCAGGCATGAATTTGCTGTGTTGTTTCCCTGTCTGTCTCCCCTTCCCTCTTGTCTTCTTTATTGCAGTGATTGGGACTAGCGCTACCTCCGGCCTTTCCCTATTTAGGGCTAACATCAGGGCCAGCGAGTGCCTAGGTATCTTGTTCGGCGACAAATTGAAGGAACTTGTATAGGGACAGTAATGAGATCAGGGCAGAGCCACAGGTGAGTGCAGGAGGTCACCTCTCCTCTGTTCCCTATGAACATGGCCCTATGTGAATCTGTGACTTCTCTGCATTCAGTGGTCACTACTCACCTGGGCGGTGATCTGTAGGGATCTCCTCTGTCCTCCGCTCATCACCCCTCACATAGGTCTCTGGAGGATTAATATGGGGCAGATCTTCACCCTGAAACAAAGATTATAAAGTCACAGACAGATGGAGAAGTCCCATCTATGATCAGCTGTAATCTGCCATCTCCACCGTTCTCATTACACAAGTATAACACATCTAATAGTGGAGGAGAAAACAAGACTGAGACAAGATCTTCACAGCCGTCTACACATCATAGGGAGATCTCATCACACCTTCTCTCCATCTACCTGATGATCCGGAGGAACATCGGGATCTTCTTCTTTACAGTCCTGTGGGAGAAGAGGACGGGGACATCTCTCTGGTGTTGTCCTCTTACTGGATAGACCTGGAGGAGACACATACAGGACTGAATTCATTCTTTACATACAGATCATTATAGGCCGTGTGGATTTAGTCCTGTCTATTACCTGCTGATGTGAGGGGATCCTCCATCATGACCATGTCCTTGTACAGATCTCTGTGTCCTTCTAAATACTCCCACTCCTCCATGGAGAAATAGACGGCGACGTCCTGACATCTTATAGGAACCTGACACATACAATGATAGCGCGGTCATCATTCCCCCATCCCTTCATAGCGTTACTGTATAATGTCCCAGCAGCAGCAGCATTCCCAGCAGTGTCACCTCTCCAGTCAGCAGCTCCATCATCTTGTAGGTGAGTTCTCGGATCTTCTGCTCATTGATGTCCTCATGTATCAGGGGGTGAGGTGGAGGCCCCGTGATTGGGCTCAGGGCTCTTCCCTCACACTGTACAGGCTCCTGACAGCACAGATCACTCCAGCTCTTCTTCACCACTGTGTAATCCTGGTTATGGAGAGGAGACACATTAATAAATCTCCAGTCTCCAGACATTTCCAGAGTCCTCACCTCTCCTGTCCTCTGTTCTTCTGTCCATAGATAAGAATGATGTGATGTGACATCTCTCACCTCTCCAGTAACAAGGAAGAGGATCTCTAGGGTGAGGGGTAAGATCCTCTCCGCCATCTTGTCCCTGTCCAGATCCATCCTTGATGGTCAATCAGGAGAATTCTCTTCTATAGAAGATGTGAGAGGATCCGATATTGTAGAGACCTGAATGGGGGAAGATGAGCTCCGGTTTCTCCCGCAGGTTCAACTCTGCAGATACTGAGCTCAGTACTGACTAATGCCGCACAGCAGATATATGGCCGCTGTGTGTACAGGACCTGTGATGATGTCACATGGGGGAGGAGTCAGGAGTCACATGATCAGCCGAGTGTGTACGAGGTGTACGGAGCGGAGCCGAGTGTGTACGAGGTGTACGGAGCGTAGCCGAGTGTGTATGAGGTGTACGGAGCAGAGCCGAGTGTGTACGAGGTGTACGGAGCGGAGCCGAGTGTGTACGAGGTGTACGGAGCAGAGCCGAGTGTGTACGAGGTGTACGGAGCGGAGCCGAGTGTGTACGAGGTGTACGGAGCAGAGCCGAGTGTGTACGAGGTGTACGGAGAGAAGCCAAGCGTGTAAGAGGTGTACGGAGCGGAGCCGAGTGTGTACGAGGTGTACGGAGCGGAGCCGAGTGTGTACGAGGTGTACAGAGCGGAGCCGAGTGTGTACGAGGTGTACAGAGCGGAGCCGAGTGTGTACGAGGTGTACGGAGCGGAGCCGAGTGTGTACGAGGTGTACGGAGCGGAGCCGAATGTGTACGAGGTGTGCGGAGCCGAGTGTGTACGAGGTGTACGGAGCGGAGCCGAGTGTGTACGAGGTGTACAGAGCGGAGCCGAGTGTGTACGAGGTGTACGGAGCGGAGCCGAGTGTGTACGAGGTGTACGGAGCGGAGCCGAGTGTGTACGAGGTGTACGGAGCGGAGCCTAGTGTGTACGAGGTGTACGGAGCGGAGCCTAGTGTGTACGAGGTGTACGGAGCAGAGCCGAGGGTGTACGGAGCAGAGCCGAGTGTGTACGGAGTAGAGCAGAGTGTGTACGGAGCAGAGCCGAGTGTGTACGAGGTGAACAGAGTGGAGCCGAGTGTGTACGAGGTGTACGGAGTGGGGCCGAGTATGTACGAGGTGTACAGAGCAGAGCCTCATGTGTACGAGGTGTACGGAGCGGAGCCTCATGTGTACGATGTGTACAGAGTGGGGCCGAGTGTTATGAGGTGTATGGAGCGGAGCCGAGTGTGTACGAGGTGTATGGAGTGGAGCCGAGTGTGTACGAGGTGTATGGAGCGGAGCCGAGTGTGTACGAGGTGTACGGAGCGGAGCCGAGTGTGTACGAGGTGTACGGAGCTGAGCCGAGTGTGTACGAGGTTTACGGAGTGGAGCCGAGTGTGTACCAGGTATACAGGATGGAGCCAAGTGTGTACAAGGAGTACGGAGAGGAGCCAAGTGTGTATGAGGTGTACGGAGAGGAGCTGAGTGTGTACGAGTTGTATGGAGCGAAGCCGAATGTGTACGAGGTGTATGGAGGAGAGCCGAGTGTGTACGAAGTGTACAGAGCAGAGCCGAGTGTGTACGAGGTGTACGCAGCCGAGCCGAGTGTGTGTACGAGATGTATGGAGTGGAACCGAATATGTATGGGATGTACGGAGCGGAACTGAGTGTGTACGAAGTGTACGGAGCGGATCCGAGTATGTACGAGGTGTACAGAGTGGAGCAGAGTGTGTACGAGGTGTACGGAGCGGAGACAAGGGTACAAGGTGGTGTGCGGAGCAGAGTGTGTACGAGGTGTACAGAGTGGAGCAGAGTGTGTATGAGGTGTGCGGAGCAGAGTGTGTACGAGGTGTACAGAGTGGAGCAGAGTGTGTATGAGGTGTACGGAGTGGAGCCGAGAGTGTACGAGGTGTATGGAGCAGAGCCGAGTGTGTACGAGGTGTATGGAGAAGAGCCGAGTGTGTATGAGGTGAACGAAGCGGAGCCGAGTGTGTACGAGGTGTACAGAGCGGATCCGAGTATGTATGAGGTGTTTGGAGCAGAGTCGAATGTGTACGAGGTGTACGGAGCGGTGCCGAGTGTGTACGAGGAGTACGGAGCAGAGCCGAGTGTGAACGAGGTGTACGGAGTGGAGCCGAGTGTGTACAAGGTGTACGGAGCACAGCCGAGTGTGTATGAAGTGTACGGAGCAGAGCCGAGTGTGTACGAGGTGTATGGAGCGCAGCCGAGTGTGTGTGGCACCCCGCAACGAGTGCGTCACAGGAAGGTATTGCATCCCTGACTGAAGATGTAATATCTTCCGTCTCAGTGATGACATGGTTAACCTCAGAGCTCCATACACCACATTCACCACTTAGAATAGAGGGCCAATCGGGTCCTGGTGGGAGGAGTGTGGGTGTAGTGTGTGTGGGTACCTGGAGAGTAACGTAGGAGTCGGGAAGAGAGTAACGTAGGAGAAGTGGGGCTCTGCACAGTGCCGTGCAGCCCTGAATACCACTTTCCGGCTGGCACCATTAAGCGGTGACCCAGACCGGAACACGGGCAGCTACAAACGGGCTCAAACATACCCGTGCCCAAAACCACCGGATCACCGGTTCCGAGGCGAACGGACGTCCATCGCCGTTCCACAAACCGGAGTGAAGGAGCCGCTTCTGAGAAGCACCTCACTACAGCCGCAACCAAGTTGTCTCGCCAGCAGGGACTCACCACTGGGAAACAGGACCTTACAGCCTAGCTCAGCTAAGGATTCCATTAGAAGTCTCCCTAGTACCCTGAATTGGTACACTAAGGCGACAAGCAATATAGAGAGGTTAGACAAAGGAGGAACTCCGCTGAGCTCTGAACTAACACCAGTCATTGCTGGGACCACCCGGTCCGTTACCTAAGACTTTATACCCTGTACCACACTAACGGTTACAGTAAAGACCCGTTACAGAGGAGCATTGTGTCGGTGCATTTTCTTCAGAAGTTTTAACTCTGCACACTCCAAAACAACTGAGCTGCCGTATTCCATCGAGTGCAGCTCCGCTCATCCTGTGGGGAGCGTCCCATCTAGCTGCCGCACATCCCCCGGAGGCCCAAGCAGCGCCGGTGCCATCACCAGACTCCCACAGGCGTAACGACAAACAAGAATCAATCCCATCCTTTCATCCCCTTTTGATCTGACCACCGGGCCCCACAGCCTCAGGCGCGGAACCGTGACGAGGGAAGCAACGCCTGAGACCTGAGAACCCGGCAACGGTGAGTCATGTGTACGATGTGTACGGATCTGAGCCGAGTGTGATCAAGGCGTACAGCGCGGAGCCGAGTGTGTAAGAGGTGTACGGAGTGGAGCCGAGTGTGTACGAGGTGTACAAGGCAGAGCCACGTGTCCAGTGTGTACAAGGTGTACAGAGCAGAGCCGAGTGTGTATGAGGTGTAGTGAGCAGAGACGAGTGTGTACGAGGTGTACGGAGCGGAGCCAAGTTTGTACGAGGTGTACGGAGCGGAGTTGAGTGTGTACAAGGTGTACGGAGCTGAGTGTGTACAAGGTGTACAGAGCGGATCGAAGTGTGTATGAAAAGTGCGGAGCAGAGCCGAATGCGTACTAGGTGTACGGAGTGTAGCCGAGTGTGTACGAGGTGTATGGAGCCGAGCCGAGTGTGTACAATGTGTACGGAGCAGAGCCGATGTCATGATATATGCTTTTTCCCTGTCCTGTATTTCTGTATACTATGTCATTTGATGTGTTGTAACCGTTCTCCGTTTTCTATTAGCTGTATACTATGTAATTTATTGTGCTGTAATTTAACATGTCTCTTTCCCCCAGGAATTGCGTTCCTGGACTGTAATGTAATTAAGCATTGGTCAACAGCTAGTGAAGGATAAGGGTATGTGCACACTGGCCGGGTTAGGCTCGGTTTAGCTGTGTAAACCGCCGGTCGGTTTACATAGATTTTATGTAAATTTATGTTAATCCAAACCGGCGTTTGGATTAACATTAAAACCTATGTAAACCGACACCCGGTGTGCACACACCGGCAGTTTACACATGCTCATCTGTTGCTAACCCGCTGGGTTCCCAGCGGGTTAGCAAAGAATGTGCATGTTCTATAAACCGTCCGGTTCTGCAGCGGCTGCAAGCAGAATCATGTACTGCTTCCAGCCGCCGCAACACTGCCGGCTCTAACCCGCTGTGCCCGCCCGTCACCCGCCACACATACCCGCCAGGAAGCCGGTGGACGGCTGCAGAGCTTCCTGGCGGGTCCGCCCAGCCGCCGCCGACCAACCCGCCGACATATGTGCACATACCCTTAGCCATTCTTCCTCCCAGCAGGTGGCTAGTCTAATCCACATACTACCAGACACACTGGAGCCATACACTTCTGGAATCTTCTGATGGAGCAAACCATTCAATAGTAGGTGTAAACCCTACTCCCTTTCACATTGGCTGATCCCAGGAACCCAGACAATACATTCATGTTTTAGGATAAGATGTGAGTTGAATGTGGTAGTGAAGGGAGCGAGACCTGAGCTGAGGCCAGATCTCGTCGTCCGTGGGATTGTGTTGGATCCATTGGACTCTTGCAAGGACTATTGCTTTCGTTTATCTGGCACAAGGATTATTGGGAGGTTCCCCGGATCTGTTTCCTTTGTTTGGACTCATTGTGGACTCTGCAGATTTACCTTCATGTGTGTTGTTCCAGCTTTCTTGTTTAATAAATCTTGGATAGATCATCGGCCGGGTGTCCCTTCCTGCTCTGTCGCACACCCTGTCACAAACTGGTTGGCAGCGGAGGGATTAGAACAGAAGGAATGGAGGACAACGGCTCATCAACATCTGGAACCAGAACCTCAGAATACAAGAACTGGACTGTGGTGAACCTACAAACAAAGGCCCGTGAACTGGGAGTCGGCTACAAGGGACTCTCCAAGGAGCAGCTAATTGAGGCTTTGGAAGGAGCTTGCCTGCAAGATGACGCTGAGGAAGCATCCCCACAGCAAATGGAGGAAAGACTGCAGCCGGAGGTAAATACACAAAAAAGTCAGTGGGTAGTGTGGTACGAGGAGGAGATGGCCTTGCTGGGAGATGAGGCCACCATAGACAATAAGCGGGAGGCCATTCACAGAGCTCAGGAGATGGCATTGCTGGAGAGGCAGCTCACTGTGGAAGCAGCTAGAAGCTCCAGACAGACTGTACACACAGCACCCACCATGAGGGAACTCCCCAGAGTGTCCTGCAAAGATGTCAAGCAGTTTAATGAGGCTGCAGGTGACAGAGGGCTTCTTCCAGGACTTTGAGCATCAGTGTCGATTAATGGAAGTCCCGGAAAGGGAGCGAGTCCGACACCTGGTGGGGCTCTTAGAGGGTGAAGCTGCCGAAGCCTATAGAGCTATGGACCCTCGGTGGAACTCTGAGTACGTGGAGATTAAACAGATCATCCTGGAACATTATGCCATGACCCCAGATACGTACAGGGCTCAGTTTCGTACCTTAGCCTGTGATGGGGAAGGATCTTTCAAGATGTACGCCCACAGGCTCAAACAAGTATGTCATCGCTGGCTGGAGGGAGAGGAGGCCTTAACCTGGGAGACCTTCCTCCAGGTCATCCTAAAAGAGCAGTTTTACGCCAAGTGCCCTGCTGAGATCCGGGAATGGGTGCGTGAGAGGAGACCAGCCACAGTGGAGCAAGCTGCAGCTCTAGCTGATGAGGGTCTCCCCATAAAGCCTCAGTGGAAAAAACTACTACTCAGTGAGAAAAAAACTATCAGCCCCCCAACGCTGGTGGCCCCTGGTCCTTCGGCCTCCAATATTCACCATCCTACTAGACCATCAACTCATGGTGACCTTCGTGTGACTGTGCCTTGCATTACTCCTGCTTCACCTTTGGGACTACGACGTGGAGGAAGAATCCCAGAGCGCAGATGTTATGGATGTGGGCAGTCTGGGCATTTGCAAGCCCAATGTCCAGGTGTTCGGAGGCAGAACAGCTACAGACCACCTTTGCCTGTTCATTATCTACAGACACCCTCACCAGGAAAAGAGCTGGATTCAGTCCCTGATGACTTGTCAAGTGACTCTGATATCCTGGCTCCCCTACCAGGAGTCTATGGGGTGCGAGCCCCAGCCACATGTTCTTCTGATCTTCAGCACAAACATTTACAGGAGGTTGTGCTGGATGGCCAAAAAGTTGTTGGCTTTCGTGACACCGGGGCTTTCCTCACCATAGCCGATCCCCGAGTAATTCAACCAGAAGCAATTCAAAAGGGACCAGGAATTGCCATTGAATTGGCTGGAGGCACCCAGAGATATATTCCCAGAGCGAGTGTGACCCTGAATTATGGCTTTGGGGCAAAACAATGCATGATCGGTGTGATGAGCGGCCTCCCTGCAGACGTTCTTCTAGGGAATGATGTGGGGAATCTTCAATGCCACTTTCTCAGTGCGGTAACCAGAAGTCCAGATGTGGATGTGCTCCACTCGTCCATGGACGTGAGGCCACCAGAACCGCAGTCACAGCTGGTGAGTCGTTCTTCTTGTGGGGATAATATGAGTGTTACTTGGGATAAAGTTCAGTTTAGACAAGATGTCGAGACTGACCCCACGCTAGCTAGTTTTAGAGCTCGAGCTGAATTAGGGCTGTTAGGGGAGAACGGAGAAACAATTATCAGAGAAAATGGACTTCTGTATCGGGTTACCAACGCTGACTCCCTAGATAAGCCCTGGACTCATAGCAAACAGCTGATTGTTCCTCAGAAATACAGAATTCCCCTATTACACCTTGCTCATGACATTCCTACTGCTGGCCATCAAGGCAAAACCCGCACCGAGAGATGATTGACTCAAACTTTCTATTGGCCGTAGCGCATTTCTGCCTAACTTGTGACATATGTCAGCGTAGAGGGCGACCCGGAGATGACCCAAAGGCACCCTTGCAACCACTCCCTATAATAGAAGAACCCTTCCAAAGAGTAGCTGTCGATATCATTGGACCTCTGGCTAAACCAAGTAAATCTGGAAAGCAGTACATTCTCACTGTTGTGGACTACGCCACCCGATATCCAGAAGCTGTGGCCTTCTCAAGTATTTCTGCAGCCAAGGTGGCCGAGGCCCTGGTTACCATTTTCACCAGAGTAGGATTTCCCAGTGAGATCTTGTCAGACCAAGGCTCCCACTTCATGTCAGAGCTGGTACAGTGTCTGTGGCGCACCTGTGGAGTATGAGCGATCCGAACGACACCGTATCATCCCCAAACAAATGGACTTTGTGAACGATTCAATGGCACTCTGAAGAATATGCTAAGGGCCTTCACTGACAGGGATTCAGACTGGGAGAAGTACCTACCCCATCTCCTGTTTGCCTATCGGGAAGTTCCCCAGGAGTCCACTGGCTTTTCCCGCTTTGAACTACTGTATGGAAGAAAGGTCAGAGGACCCTTAACCCTGCTTAAGGAATACTGGGAAAGGCAAGTGGAAGATACAGGAGCCCCTGTTGTCCCTTATGTCCTAAAGCTTCGGGAAACCCTGGCTCAACTTGCTAGTTTAGCCCAGAGTCATGTGCGTATGGCTCAAACCAGACAGAAGACATGGTATGACTGTAAAGCACGCTATCGGGAGTTTGTAGAAGGACAACAGGTCCTAATGATTGTTCCCCATCAGCAGAATAAACTGCAGACAACATGGGAGGGTCCCTTCCGAGTTCTCAGAAAACTAAATGATACCAATTACCTTCTTGCTTTAGATGACCAGGGGCTAAGACAAAAGACTGTCCATGTGAATATGATTAAGGAGTACCATGTCCGGACCCTACCAATGATAGCAAGCTGTCAGCTAGCTTCAGAAGATGGCCAAGAGGATGAGGAATCCCTGAAGGTACCTTTACACGCCGCTACTGGTGAGTGGATACAACCAGCTACTTCACGTGCACGAGCACGCACAAACGGTTACAAACGGTAAACGCACCATCTTTACACGCCGCCACAAGCTACGCTACGCTACGTGACATCTATCCCCGGATACACCGCTGGGTGCCACAAGTAGACATCTGTAGCTTAGCGTACCACCTTCACACGCCGCCACCACAGGGTAATCTGGGCGGAACAAAGGCAGCAGGTAAAACATATAGGCGTGCCACAGTCCATCACGCGGCGCCCAAACCACAACCATTGGCCAACACAACAGAGTTCTGATTGGGCACGACGCAAAGGGCAGATGGCGGACACCTGACGTAGTAGTGATCGGACTGTGGCACGGAATAAGCGCTTGTGACATGGCGGAGTGTGCAGGAAGAGCCAATCGGTACGCAGTATCTTCCACCAATGATCGCTGATGGGGCGCGGTAACACGGACGCTGTGTCACGCCCCAGCTACATACCAGGTACATCGCATGGTGTAGAAACAACCCTTCTGTTCCTTCTTTACACACCGATACAGGTCGCTACAATCGCCTGTGTAGCCACCTGTTTCCGGGCAGTGCTCGGAAACAGATGTATCTGTTGCCGGGTGACTCCTACCGTCTTTACACGCCGCTACTACGGGGTATTTTGCCGCTACAAGCTACATTTGTAGCCTGTAGCTGGTTGTATCCACCCGCCAGTAGCGGCGTGTAAAGGTACCCTAACTGATCTCGTGGAAGCAGCAAGAGCCCCATCCACTGTGGAACAGGTCCCTCTGAGAGATCACCTGGATTCCTTACAGAAAAAACAGATTCTAGGAGTGCTCCATCAGAGCACTCAGGGCATTCGTCCCATACAACAGGCTCCGTACCGGGTACCTGAATCAGTTTGAAACAACATGCAGCATGAACTGGAGGAGATGTTACTGCTTGGGGTCATCCAGGCTTCCTAAAGCAAAAATCCAGGCTATTAGAGACTGGCCTGTACCCCAAACCAAGAAACAAGTTATGGCATTTTTGGGCACTGCCAGTTATTACCGAAAATTTGTTTCTCATTTCAGTACTGTGGACAAGCCGCTTACAGACCTGACCAAGAAAACGATGCCCCGGCTGGTGACCTGGACTCCAGCCTGTGATGAGGCTTTTAACCGGCTGAAGGACGCCCTGGTCTGCGACCCTCTTCTGGCTGCTCCGGACTACAAGAGGAGATTCATTGTGCAGACGGACGCCTCTTCTTATGGACTGGGAGCTGTACTCAGCCAGGTGAATGCAGCTGGGGACGAGCACCCCATCGCCTACCTCAGCAGGAAACTGCTGGACCAAGAAGTGGCCTATGTGACTGCGGAAAAGGAATGTCTGGCTGTAGTGTGGGCCCTTAGGAAACTAAGGCCGTATCTGTATGGACGAGAATTCACTGTGGTTACTGATCACAATCCCCTCACCTGGCTGAACAGAGTCTCTGGGGACAATGGCGCTTACTACGATGGAGCCTGGTTCTTCAGCCCTATACTTTACAGTATAGAAGAGGCAGCCAACACCAAAATGCAGATGGACTGTCCAGGCAGGAGGAGCCCTGAGGCCTGGCAGCCTGGACTGTGTGTACTTAACTTGCGACCTGTAGAGGTCACTAGTACGTTCACAAATTTCACGGGGGATTGTCATGATATATACCTTTTCCCTGTCCTGTATTTCTGTATACTATGCCATTTGATGTGTTTGTAACCGTTCTCCGTTTTCTATTATCTGTATACTATGCAATTTATTGTGCTGTAATTTAACATGTCTCCTTCCCCCAAGAATTGCGTTCCTGGACTGTAATGTAATTAAGCATTGGTCAACAGCTAGTGAAGGATTAGCCATTCTTCCTCCCAGCAGGTGGCTAGTCCAATCCACATACTACCAGACACACTGGAGCCATACGTTTCTAGAATCTTCTGATGGAGCAACCATTCAATAGTAGATGTGAATCCCTACTCCCTTTCACATGGGCTGATCCCAGCAGCCCAGACAATACATTCATGTTTTAGGATCAGATGTGAGTTGACTGTGGAAGTGAACGGAGCGAGACCTGAGCTGAGGCCAGATCTCGTCGTCCATGGGATTGTGTTGGATCCATTGGACTCTTGCAAGGAATATTGCTTTCGTTTATCTGGCACAAGGATTATCGGGAGGTGCCCGGATCTGTTTCCTTTGTTTGGACTCATTGCGGACTCTGGAGATTTACCTTCATGTGTGTTGTTCCAGCTTTCTTGTTTAATAAATCTCCTTGGATTGATCATCGGCCGGGTGTCCCTTCCTGCTCTGTCACACAGCTCCCCAAGTCAACTTTCCACCTCGCTTTTGAGCCTTGTAGAGTGCACAAACTACATATTGCATCTACAGTTGTGGCCATAAGTATCGACACCCCTGCAATTCTGTCAGATAATCCTCAGTTTCTTCCTGAAAATGATTGCAATCACAAATTCTTTGCTATTATTATCTTCATTTAATTTGTCTTCAATGAAAAAACACAAAAGAGAATTAAGCAAAAAGCAAAGCATTGATCATTTCACACAAAACTCCAAAAATGGGCCAGACAAAAGTATTGGCACCCTCAGCCTAATACTTGGTTGCACAACCTTTAGCCAAAATAACTGTGATCAGCCGCTTCCGGTAACCATCAATGAGTTTCTTACAATGCTCTGCTGGAATTTTACACCATTCTTCTTTGGCAAACTGCTCCAGGTCCCTGATATGTGAAGGGCGCCTTCTCCAAACTGCCATTTTTAGATCTCTCCACAGGTGTCTATGGGATTCAGGTCTGGACTCATTGCTGCCACCTTAGAAGTCTCCAGTGCTTTCTCTCAAACCATTTTCTAGTGCTTTTTGAAGTGTGTTTTGGGTCATTGTCCTGCTGGAAGACCCATGACCTCTGAGGGAGACCCAGCTTTCTCACACTGGGCCCTACATTATGCTGCACAATGTGCTGGTAGTCTTCAGACTTCATAATGCCATGCACACGGTCAAGCAGTCCAGTGCCAGAGGCAGCAAAGCAACCCCAAAACATCAGGGAGCCTCCGCCATGTTTGACTGTAGGGACCGTGTTCTTTTCTTTGAATGCCTCTTTGTTTCTCCTGTAAACTCTATGTTGATGCCTTTGCCCATAAATCTCTACTTTTGTCTCATCTGACCAGAGAACATTCTTCCAGAACATTTTAGGCTTTCTCAGGTAAGTTTTGGCAAACTCCAGCCTGGCTTTTTATGTCTCGGGGTAAGAAATGGGGTCTTCCTGGGTCTCCTACCATACAGTCCCTTTTCATTCAGACGCCGACGGATAGTACGGGGTGACACTGTTGTACCCTCAGACTGCAGGGCAGCTTGAACTTGTTTGGATGTTAGTCGAGGTTCTTTATCCACCAACCGCACAATCTTGCGTTAAAATCTCTCGTCAATTTTTCTTTTCCGTCCACATCTAGGGAGGTTAGCTACAGTGCCATGGGCTTTACACTTCTTGATGACACTGCGCACGGTAGACACAGGAACATTCAGGTCTTTGGAGATGGACTTGTAGCCTTGAGATTGCTCATGCTTCCTCACAATTTGGTTTCTCAAGTCCTCAGACAGTTCTTTGGTCTTCCTTCTTTTCTCCATGCTCAATGTGGTACACACAAGGACACAGGACAGAGGTGGAGTCAACTTTAATCCATGTCAACTGGCTGCAAGTGTGATTTAGTTATTGCCAACACCTGTTAGGTGCCACAGGTAAGTTACAGGTGCTGTTAATTACACAAATTAGAGAAGCATCACATGATATTTCTAACAGTTCCAATACTTTTGTCCACCCCCTTTTTTATGTTTGGTGGAATTAGATCCAATTTGGCTTTAGGACAATTCTTTTTGTGTTTTTTCATTGAAGACAAATTAAATGAAGATAATAATAGCAAAGAATTTGTGATTGCAATCATGTTCAGGAAGAAACTGAGTATTATCTGACAGAATTGCAGTGGTGTCAATACTTTTGGCCACAACTGCAGGCCAAAATAGTGGCCTATAAATTGCTGGACAACCAGGTTCAGGACGTGAGCCATGCAAGGTACGTGTGTCACCATGCCCCGACATAGGGCAGCTCCCAGGTTCACAGCATTGTCATATACAGCCTTTCTTGGCTGCAGGTTCAGTGAAGATAGACATTGATGAAAGTTGGTCTCCAAAGCTGACCCCAACTCCTCAGCTGTGTGACTCACATTTTCCAGGCATTTTAAGGTAAACACAGCCTGATGGCGTTGAGCCTTCCGGACTCTGAAGTAAGCAGGGGTGGTGAATTCCTTCTGCACAGTTGGAATGTGTGTCACATTAATGGAGAGGTTTTGGGTGCAGGTGGGGCCCTAGAGGAGGTAGAGTAGGCAGAAGCAGTGGAGGAACTGATAGATACAGAGGTTTGACCCTCAAGCCGTGGGGATGTCAAGACTTGGACAGCAGCCCCTTCTCCGCAGATGCCAGAGTCACCCAGTGACCAGTCAACATGTGATGCCTCTGGCCATGCTTAATCGTCCAGGTGTCAGTGATGAAAAGCACACAAGAGTTCTTAAGAGGGCAGTGATGTTGTCTGTGACATGCGGGTGCAGTGAAGGCACAGCTTTCTTAGAGAAGAACACATCGTACACACGCGGCTCAACTCCGTACACCTCGTACACACGCGGCTCCGCTCCGTACACCTCGTACACACTCGGCTCCGCTCCGTACAGCTCGTACACACTCGGCTCCGCTCCGTACACCTCGTACACACTCGACTCCGCTCCGTACACCTCGTACACACTCGGCTTCTCTCCGTACACCTCGTACACACTCGACTCCGCTCCGTACACCTCGTACACACTCGACTCCGCTCCGTACACCTCGTACACACTCGGCTCCGCTCCGTACACCTCGTACACACTCGGCTCTGCTCCGTACACCTCGTACACACTCGACTCCGCTCCGTACACCTCGTACACACTCGGCTTCTCTCCGTACACCTCGTACACACTCGACTCCGCTCCGTACACCTCGTACACACTCGACTCCGCTCCGTACACCTCGTACACACTCGGCTTCTCTCCGTACACCTCGTACACACTCGACTCCGCTCCGTACACCTCGTACACACTCGACTCCGCTCCGTACACCTCGTACACACTCGGCTCCGCTCCGTACACCTCGTACACACTCGGCTCTGCTCCGTACACCTCGTACACACTCGGCTCCGCTCCGTACACCTCGTACACACTCGGCTCCGCTCAATACACCTCGTACACCCTCTGCTCCGCTCCGTACACCTCGTACACACTCGGCTCCGCTCCGTACACCTCGTACACACTCGGCTGATCATGTGACCCCTGACTCCTCCCCCATGTGACATCATCACAGGTCCTGTACACACAGCGGCCATATATCTGCTGTGCGGCATTAGTCAGTACTGAGCTCAGTATCTGCAGAGCTGAACCTGCGGGAGAAACCGGAGCTCATCTTCCCCCATTCAGGTCTCTACAATATCGGATCCTCTCACATCTTCTATAGAAGAGAATTCTCCTGATTGACCATCAAGGATGGATCTGGACAGGGACAAGATGGCGGAGAGGATCTTACCCCTCACCCTAGAGATCCTCTTCCTTGTTACTGGAGAGGTGAGAGATGTCACATCACATCATTCTTATCTATGGACAGAAGAACAGAGGACAGGAGAGGTGAGGACTCTGGAAATGTCTGGAGACTGGAGATTTATTAATGTGTCTCCTCTCCATAACCAGGATTACACAGTGGTGAAGAAGAGCTGGAGTGATCTGTGCTGTCAGGAGCCTGTACAGTGTGAGGGAAGAGCCCTGAGCCCAATCACGGGGCCTCCACCTCACCCCCTGATACATGAGGACATCAATGAGCAGAAGATCCGAGAACTCACCTACAAGATGATGGAGCTGCTGACTGGAGAGGTGACACTGCTGGGAATGCTGCTGCTGCTGCTGGGACATTATACAGTAACGCTATGAAGGGATGGGGGAATGATGACCGCGCTATCATTGTATGTGTCAGGTTCCTATAAGATGTCAGGACGTCGCCGTCTATTTCTCCATGGAGGAGTGGGAGTATTTAGAAGGACACAGAGATCTGTACAAGGACGTTATGATGGAGGATCCCCTCACATCAGCAGGTAATAGACAGGACTAAATCCACACGGCCTATAATGATCTGTATGTAAAGAATGAATTCAGTCCTGTATGTGTCTCCTCCAGGTCTATCCAGTAAGAGGACAACACCAGAGAGATGTCCCCGTCCTCTTCTCCCACAGGACTGTAAAGAAGAAGATCCCGATGTTCCTCCGGATCATCAGGTAGATGGAGAGAAGGTGTGATGAGATCTCCCTATGATGTGTAGACGGCTGTGAAGATCTTGTCTCAGTCTTGTTTTCTCCTCCACTATTAGATGTGTTATACTTGTGTAATGAGAACGGTGGAGATGGCAGATTACAGCTGATCATAGATGGGACTTCTCCATCTGTCTGTGACTTTATAATACTTGTTTCAGGGTGAAGATCTGCCCCATATTAATCCTCCAGAGACCTATGTGAGGGGTGATGAGCGGAGGATAGAGGAGATCCCTACAGATCACCGCCCAGGTGAGTAGTGGCCTCTATGGTCACTTATTCTCCGGTTGGTACAGTTACATGCTCCATGTTGTCGGTCTTATATTGGGTCCATACTCTGTTCTGTGTCTTGGCCCCACATGCTCGCACTTCTCCGCAGTCTATTAAACAATTGGTGCGGTCTCAGGACCTGGACATCATTGATCTGTTGGCAATTAATGAGGATCTGTGTAATCTTTTTCAGTGTAAACTGTATATATCACTAAGAAGGGGCAGACAGGCTGATTACTGCTATTGCTGTCTCCACTGTATTGTAGAGATAGGGGCTAGTGAATTTTATGGTGCCCGATACACAAATTTCCCCTTCGACATAAGGGTCAATAACAGATTCCTGTGTTGGAGGTGAAGGGGTGTTACTTTTTCCACTCTATGGACATTGTCCAATCACAGGAAGGCAGAGTCAGAGGAGGAAAAACAAAACCTTCCAGAGGACGTCATTCCAGACATTTCCATCTTGACCTCGCTGAGAACTCTTCATCCTCGCTGCCTCCTGTCATTCCAGAGCTGGAGAGGAGGAGAGCTGCAGGGTGGAGCAGCATTGTCACATACAGCGCTCTGGACTCCTATCAATCTGCTTTATTATTGACCCCTGTAGCAGGTCCAGAGTGTTTAATGTGACACAGCGCCTCCACAATGATCTCCAGGCTCTGCCTTCATCAGTATACGGTCATTTTCTTTCCTGTAATGAGCAGAACAGTTTGCGATATAAAGATGCCATGCCTCATTTTACCGGCAAAAAATGACATTTTCAGGGGCAGCTGTTTATTGTTATGTTACATTATTCTCCTGTGCAGAGTAGGCGTCCCTTCCAGGAGGTGAAGAAGCAATGACTCCTTTTAGACATACAATAATGATCCCTTTTTGGAGTTGTTTTTTCTTAGATTTAACCCATTCAGGGCAGGATTCCTTCTCAGCAGCACAGTATAGAACATAATGGACAGGCAGGAGATGTGTGGAGGTGTAGAGGCTTTAGCTATGGCAGCAGTACAGTATAGAACATAATGGACGGGCAGGAGATGTGTGGAGGTGTAGGGGCTTTAGCTATGGCAGCAGTACAGTATAGAACATAATGGACAGGCAGGAGATGTGTGGGGGTGTAGGGGCTTTAGCTATGGCAGCAGTACAGTATAGAACATAATGGACAGGCAGGAGATGTGTGGAGGTGTAGAGGCTTTAGCTATGGCAGCAGTACAGTATAGAACATAATGGACGGGCAGGAGATGTGTGGAGGTGTAGGAGCTTTATCTATGGCAGCAGTACAGTATAGAACATAATGGACAGGCAGGAGATGTGTGGAGGTGTAGGGGCTTTAGCTATGGCAGCAGTATAGTATAGAACATAATGGATAGGCAGGAGATGTGTGGAGGTGTAGGGGCATTTGCTATGGCAGCAGTACAGTATAGAACATAATGGAAAGGCAGGAGATGTGTGGAGGTGTAGGGGTTTTAGCTATGACAGCAGTACAGTATAGAACATAATGGACAGGCAGGAGATGTGTGGGGGTGTAGAGGCTTTAGCTATGGCAGCAGTACAGTGTAGAACATAATGGACAGGCAGGAGATGTGTGGAGGTGTAGGGGCTTTAGCTATGGCATCAGTACAGTATAGAACATAATGGACAGGCAGGAGATGTGTGGGAGTGTAGGGGCTTTAGCTATGGCAGCAGTACAGTATAGAACAAAATGGACAGGCAGGAGATGTGTGGAGGTGTAGGGGCTTTAGCTATGGCAGCAGTACAGTATAGAACATAATGGACAGGCAGGAGATGTGTGGAGGTGTAGGGGCTTTAGCTATGGCAGCAGTGCAGTATACAACATAATGGACAGGCAGGAGATGTGTGGAGGTGTAGGGGCTTTAGCTATGGCAGCAGTACAGTATAGAACATAATGGACAGGCAGGAGATATGTGGAGGTGTAGTGGCTTTAGCTATGGCAGCAGAACAGTATAGAACATAATGGACATGCAGGAGATGTGTGGAGGTGTAGGGGCTTTAGCTATGGCAGCAGTACAGTATAGAACATAATGGACAGGCAGGAGATGTGTGGGGGTGTAGGGGCTTTAGCTATGGCAGCAGTACAGTATAGAACATAATGTACAGGCAGGAGATGTGTGGAGGTGTAGGGGCTTTAGCTATGGCAGCAGTACAGTATAGAACATAATGGACAGGCAGGAGATATGTGGAGGTGTAGTGGCTTTAGCTAAGGCAGCAGAACAGTATAGAACATAATGGACATGCAGGAGATGTGTGGAGGTGTAGGGGCTTTAGCTATGGCAGCAGTACAGTATAGAACATAATGGACAGGCAGGAGATGTGTGGGGGTGTAGGGGCTTTAGCTATGGCAGCAGTACAGTATAGAACATAATGGACAGGCAGGAGATGTGTGGGGGTGTAGGGGCTTTATCTATGGCAGCAGTACAGTATAGGACATAATGGACAGGCAGTAGATGTGTGGAGGTGTAGGGGCTTTAGCTATGACAGCAGTACATTATAGAACATAATGGACAGGCAGGAGATGTGTGGAGGTGTAGGAGCTTTAGCTATGACAGCAGTACAGTATAGAACATAGTGGACGGGCAGGAGATGTGTGGAGGTGTAGAGGCTTTATCTATGGCAGCAGTACAGTATAGAACATAATGGACAGGCAGGAGATGTGTGGAGGTGTAGTGGCTTTAGCTATGGCAGCAGTACATTATAGAACATAATGGACAGGCAGGAGATGTGTGGAGGTGTAGGGGCTTTATCTATGGCAGCAGTACAGTATAGAACATAATGGACGGGCAGGAGATGTGTGGAGGTGTAGGGGCTTTATCTATGGCAGCAGTACAGTATAGAACATAATGGACAGGCAGGAGATGTGTGGAGGTGTAGTGGCTTTAGCTATGGCAGCAGTACAGTATAGGACATAATGGACAGGCAGGAGATGTGTGGGGGTGTAGAGGCATTAGCTATGGCAGCAGTACAGTATAGAACATAATGGACAGGCAGGAGATGTGTGGAGATGTAGGGGCTTTAGCTATGGTGGCAGTACAGTATAGAACATAATGGACAGGCAGGAGATGTGTGGAGGTGTAGGGGCTTTAGCTTTGGCAGCAGAACAGTATAGAACATAATGGACAGGCAGGAGATGTGTGGAGATGTAGGGGCTTTAGCTTTGGCAGCAGAACAGTATAGAACATAATGGACAGGTAGGAGATGTGTGGGGGTGTAGAGGCATTAGCTATGGTAGCAGTACAGTATAAAACAGCATTTTTGGCCCTGACTCCTCCTCTGTCACCAGCACCACCTACACAGTGAATATGGCGGCGCCTGATGACAGAAGCAGATGTCGCAGGAGCAGGTTCTCATGGAGATGTGATAAAAATGATCTTAAAGCTAAAAGTCTCCCATTTGGCTAAAAAGCAGAATATTTCCACTAAAATATCTGGGATATATAAAATAGCTCAGACGTGACTGGAGAACATTTGTCCAAAATTCGGTGAATTTGTAAAAAGATGCAGTTGATGAATCAACATCTGGAAACGTCAAACCGGAGCCGCAATCAAGAATTATTATAAAAAATTCTAAAGTTTTTCTGCTCAAACCTCTGTCGTCTTCCGTAGGTCTCAATGGAGCTAATTCCTGGTGCTCGGTGTACGCCCATGGTCTCCGCTTGGGTGTACGCCCATGGTCTGCGCTCGGGTGTATGCGCATGGTCTGCGCTTGGGTGTATGCTCATGGTCTGTGCTCGGGTGTACGCTCATGGTCTGCGCTCGGGTCTACGCTCATGGTCTGCGCTCGGGTCTACGCTCATGGTCTGCGCTCGGGTCTACGCTCATGGTCTGCGCTCGGGTCTACGCTCATGGTCTGTGCTCGGGTGTACGCTCATGGTCTGCGCTCGGGTGTACGCTCATGGTCTGCGCTCGGGTGTACGCTCATGGTCTGCGCTCGGGTGTACGCTCATGGTCTGCGCTCGGGTGTACGCTCATGGTCTGCGCTCGGGTGTACGCTCATGGTCTGAGCTCGGGTCTACGCTCATGGTCTGCGCTCGGGTCTACGCTCATGGTCTGCGCTCGGGTCTACGCTCATGGTCTGTGCTCGGGTGTACGCTCATGGTCTGCGCTCGGGTGTACGCTCATGGTCTGCGCTCGGGTCTACGCTCATGGTCTGCGCTCGGGTGTACGCTCATGGTCTGAGCTCGGGTGTACGCTCATGGTCTGCACTCGGGTGTATGCTCATGGTCTGCTCTCGGGTGTACGCTCATGGTCTGCGCTCGGGTGGCAATAGAACTTGAACAAGAGAAGCAATCTGGCGCTGACAGGAAGCAGTGATATGATAAAACAGCACATAGTGCAGCATAGGGGGCCCCGTACAGACCAACATAGTGCAGCATATGGGGCCCTGTGCAGACCAACATAGTGCAGCATATGGGGCCCTGTGCAGACCAACATAGTGCAGCATAGGAGGCTCCGTACAGACCAACATAGTGCAGCATAGGGGGCTCCGTACAGACCAACATAGTGCAGCATAGGGGGCCCCGTGCAGACCAACATAGCGCAGCATAGGGGGCCCCGTGCAGACCAACATAGCGCAGCATATGGGGCCCCGTGCAGACCAACATAGCGCAGCATAGGGGGCCCCGTGCAGACCAACATAGCGCAGCATAGGGGGCCCCGTGCAGACCAACATAGCGAAGCATAGGGGGCCCCGTGCAGACCAACATAGTGCAGCATAGGGGGCTCCGTACAGACCAACATAGTGCAGCATAGGGGGCTCCGTACAGACCAACATATTGCAGCATAGGGGGCCCTGTGCAGACCAACATAGTGCAGCATAGGGGGCCCCGTGCAGAACAACATAGTGCAGCATAGGGGGCCCCGTGCAGGCCAACATAGCGCAGCTTAGGGGGCCCCGTGCAGACCAACATAGCGCAGCATAGGGGGGCCCGTGCAGACCACCAGGGTACAATCCTACACGTTTCGGCTACACGCCTTAGTCATGGATTACATGTCAATGAGAGTTAAAATATCTTTATATTCTATGCACTCTACCCAAAGAGGAAGTCCATCTATGATGTCACTAATTGATGTCTGTATCTACATTTACATAAGGAAAATAAGATCTCATAGGAGAGTGACGGTACAATTAAAACACCATGTATAGCATGTATAGAATGTAATATAGAGAGCAAACAGTATAATTATCACAATTAGGCATATTATCACTGGATAGAGATTGCTGCTACCATTTTACAAGAACCTATTGGGATAGAAGAAGAGAGGGAAAAAAAATTTAAAAAAATAAAAAACTGAAAAAAATATAAATTCTGTAAAATTCGGTCTTGTGTAATATTTAGACCTTTTGGTGATGTGGGATGAAGGTTAAGAATCCAGTATGTCTCTCGATTCAGAATCTTCCTTCTTCAATCACCACCACACAAAGGTTTAAATCCCTTTTCTATACCCATAAACCTGTCAGATCTTTATTGTGGACTGTAGTGACATGTCTGGACACTGCATTTGGAGGGACCGCTCTTACTTATCTGGTCCCTCCCCCATTGTGACTCAAATAGTGGAATACATGTTCCATAGTATTTTACAATGTGCCAATTGTAGTGTTGGGCAAAACCCTCCTGCTTCTCCTCCATAACATTTGCGGCACTAAATTCCAATGTTCAGAGGGCTTGCAGTTTGCTGAGGGCCCAGAGGGGGCTTGTAACGTATGTTTTTTAGGGACCGCTCTTACTTCGACATTTGGGCGGTCCCGCCTCTATTCTTTGGGAAGGGCTGTCCTGTATTCATTTAATAGGGCTCTCAATAAATTTTGGAGGGCCCTCCTGTATTCATTTTAGGGGGCCCTCCTTTATACAGTTGGGAGAACCTTCATCAAGTGGACTTCCACTGCTACAGAGGGGACTCGCAACCCTAGCTTGGATGGGCTGTAGAGGAGGAGGTGGAGGTGAGGCACCTTGAGGAGAGGATGGGTATTGCTCCTCGTGTTGGTGACACAGAACCTTTGCCTGTTTGAAGGTTGGCCCACATGGCACAGTTCCTGTGTAAGTGTTGAACAAGATGCTAAAGGGATATTTAACTGACCATACCTACATCATTCATGATGATTCACTTCCCTTTAATTATTGTGTGTCCAAGCTGAACACTTGGCCTTACCTATCCTTATATGCCTTGGAGGTGCTGGCCTGCCCTGCTGCTAGTGTAATGTCAGAGCGTGTTTTCTGTTACAGTGGGGCACTCAATCATCACTGATAGGTGCACATGACTCTCCATGGAAAATTCAGACAGACTTACTCTTATTAAATTGATGAGGGACTAGATTTATACCTATTTTGTAATTGAATCCCTCCAAGTGACAGCAACACAACTTAAATTCCACAAAAAAGTAAACTTTTAAAAATGATGTGAACTACAGATGACCAAACCTTGTCAATTTTGTGTTTGTTTTGCTGAACTGGCAAGTTTGTGTTTGTTTTGCTGAACAAGCATATGTTTGCCCATTATATTGGCAAAAAGGTGAATGAAATACTCAACCATATTCAAATCAATGTTGTCACGATACTGGTATCGCCAAACCAGAGCTTCAATGTTAATGAGGAATGTGGAGATGAGTAACAGGTGTAGGCAGGGAGCTCAGAGAGCCTAGCTAAAATTGCAAAACACACAACACACACCACATAAAATATCTCCCTATTTAAAAAAAAGCACGGCCACATTGCACCAAAGTGGCATCTATTCACCCACAAAAAAAAAGAGTAATTCAACAAAATACCTCTGTTAGCATTCTCAAAATACTGCTGACATATGCAGCACCCCAGTCAGTTGCTGGAACGCGTACAAACAAAACAGTGTATGACTGTGAAACCACTGGCACTTCCCCTGTGTTACCTGCTTCCCAATATGCTGTCCAGGAAGCAGGCCCTGAGGCCACCTGCATTCAACCTGAAGTTGCACATACACAACAAACATTCAGCTTTGGCAGTGGACATATATCATGTATACTGGTGGTGTCTACAAAATGTGACCCCCAAAATTGAAAGGGGGAACATTGAATATTGCGTGGTTTCTGCCAAACAGAATTACATGGTAGTAGTACTGCTTTGGATTTTACAAGCACTATAGGAATGTATTGATTTATGAACTTTTGGTGGCACAATCCTACCTATATAAATACACAATAGTTCACATTGATAAATACACATTTTACAGTAAGGGGCTCAGGGTGACAAAGCAACCCTTCTATCCACCCCTATGGCAGACTCAATAAAACTTTTTAAACAAACAGAACCAGAGTCTTTGCTATGCTCAACAAAGTGATTGACAGTTTATTTACAAAAATGCACTCATTTTTTTAAAATGCAAGTTTGGCTGTAGATACAAGCAGTGAGGTTTACACAACATGGTGATACAGTTTACAACTCAGGTATTGCACTAAGCATGATTGCACATTGCCACGATAACATATTGCACTTATTCCCAAGACATGGTATATACAGAGTTAACATAATAAGGCCCAATCAGCCCCACATCAGATGCTCAAGGAGCAGTGCTCATGGCTAATGTTGCTGCACATAGGCATATAGCATACCAGTGGTGACTGCACGCTGTGTTAGAAAACCCCCACCTAGACCTCCATCTCCTACGCCGTTTCACTACCACTTTTTCAAGGAAAAGTGCAATATGTTATCGTGGCAATGTGCAATCATGCTTAGTGCAATACCTGAGTTGTAAACTGTATCACCATGTTGTGTAAACCTCACTGCTTGTATCTACAGCCAAACTTGCATTTTAAAAAAATGAGTGCATTTTTGTAAATAAACTGTCAATCACTTTGTTGAGCATAGCAAAGACTCTGGTTCTGTTTGTTTAAAAAATCCTACCTATATGTCACCCCAATAACAGCAGATATCATAGCCTGGTGTGTGCTTGGTAGCAGGTATTAGCACATTTGGAGTACTGCTGCTTTGAGTTGGGCAAACTGCCTTTTAAAATGTGGACAGAAGAACCTGTAGGTTAAATAATAGGAAGTTTTGGAGTACTGCTGCTTTACATTGACCCTGCTGGAGTCACTCGCCCTCCCTGTAGAATAACTCTGTACTGTGTCTCTTCAGCTCTCAAAAGAGCTATTGTTTTGGTGATATTATGCAGCTGCTGAACAGATCATTTCAACTGTCCCTGCTCCAGTATCTCTCCCTTCCTAATCTACGCTGAGGTACACTAGAGGTAGCCCTGACAAGGGCTTTTGTGTGTTGAAGAGGCCTAACACTGAACGATCTGTCCCTAAGCTTCTCCAACGCTGACTTCAGATCAATGCAGGCAAAATGGCAGCAGAACTTAAATAGACCTAGGAGTCATCCATGAAGCTGGGCGGCCAGCCTCGCAGAATAATGAGTAATGCGAATACTGTACTGTCTGTGCAAATAGCGAATAGTGACGAATACACGCGCTCATCACTAGTAATTGCATGTGGCTATCTAACATTATCTAACTCTCCTATAAGCTCTTATTGTGCATATGTAAATGTAGATGCAGACATTAATTAGTGACATCATTGATGGATAACCTCTTTGGGTAGAGTGCATAGGATACAGTATATACAGTATGTACCGTATATACTCGTGTATAAGCCGACCCGTGTATAAGCCGACCCCCCTACTTTTGCCCCCAAAACCTGGGAAAACCCATTGACTCGTGTATAAGCCGAGGGTGGACCCCAGCACAGGTATACAGCCCCCAGCAGTGTGGTATACAGGCCCCCCCATTGTTATATACAGCCCCCAGCAGTGTGGTATACAGGCCCCCCCAGTGGTATACAGGCCTCCCCAGTGGTAGTATATAGCAGCTTCCCCAGTGGTAGTATACAGCAGCCTCCCCAGTGGTAATATAGAGCAGCAGCCCCAGTGGTAGTATACAGCAGCCTCCCCAGTGGTAGTATACAGCAGCCTCCCCAGTGGTAGTATACAGCAGCCTCCCCAGTGTTAGTATACAGCAGCCTCCCCAGTGGCATATACAGGCCCCAGCAGTATATACAGCAGCCCCAGTGGTATACAGCAGCCTCCCCAGTGGTATATACAGGCTTGCCATTAGTGGTATATACAGGCCCCCCATCAGAGGTTACAGCCTCCCCCAGTGATATATACAGGCCCCCATAGTGATATATTCAGGCCTTCCTCCAGTGGTATATACAGGACCCCCGCGGTATATACGGGCCCCCCCTGTTTCTCCCCCCAGTGGTATATACTGGCCCCCCGCGGTATATATAAGCCCCCCTGTTTCCCCCCGCCCACCCCCCCCAGTGATATACAGGCCCCGGTTGCAGCCACAGACCTGTAAGAGAACAGCTTTCATACTTACCCTCCTCGCTGTCATCGTGCGTCCTCGTCTCCTTCCCGCTTCTACCCGGCGTCATGTGACCGCACACAATGACATCATTGTGGATGCGCCGGCTGCCGGGTAGAAGCGGGAAGGAGACGAGGACGCGCGATGACAGCGAGGAGGGTAAGTATGAAAGCTATTCTCTTACAGGTCTGTGGCTGCAACTGGGGGCCTGTATATACTACGGGGGGGGGATCGGGGGCCTGTATATACTACGGGGGGATCGGGGGGCCTCTATATACCACTGGGGGGGAGCGGGGGCCTGTATATACTACTGGGGAGCGCAATGTAATATGCACCGCTCCCCATGCCGCTGATGGACAGGGGGATGCAGTGCATATTGCATTGCACTAATAAGTGGCCCCACGTGACCGGGCGCTCATATTACAGCCTCCCCCTGCCTCCTCCAGCCCCCGGACACCGGCCCCCCCACACTCAGCCATACAGTGACTCGTGTATAAGCCGAGGGGGGCACTTTTCAGCACAATTTTTGTGCTGAAAAACTCGGCTTATACACGAGTATATACGGTATATATTTTTTTTAACTTTCATTCACATGTAATCCCAGATATAAAGTCTTCAGTCGTCTTTATTATTTTACACAGGATCATATTCCTCCCATCAGGTCCCTACAGTATCAGAGATCTTCTATATAAGAGAATTCTCCTGATTGAGCCATCAAGGATGGATCTGGACAGGGACAAGATGGCGGAGAGGATCTTACCCCTCACCCTAGAGATCCTCTTCCTTGTTACTGGAGAGGTGAGAGATGTCACATCACATCATTCTTATCTATGGACAGAAGAACAGAGGACAGGAGAGGTGAGGACTCTGGAAATGTCTGGAGACTGGAGATTTATTAATGTGTCTCCTCTCCATAACCAGGATTACACAGTGGTGAAGAAGAGCTGGAGTGATCTGTGCTGTCAGGAGCCTGTACAGTGTGAGGGAAGAGCCCTGAGCCCAATCACGGGGCCTCCACCTCACCCCCTGATACATGAGGACATCAATGAGCAGAAGATCCGAGAACTCACCTACAAGATGATGGAGCTGCTGACTGGAGAGGTGACACTGCTGGGAATGCTGCTGCTGGGACATTATACAGTAACGCTATGAAGGGATGGGGGAATGATGACCGCGCTATCATTGTATGTGTCAGGTTCCTATAAGATGTCAGGACGTCGCCGTCTATTTCTCCATGGAGGAGTGGGAGTATTTAGAAGGACACAGAGATCTGTACAAGGACATGGTCATGATGGAGGATCCCCTCACATCACCAGGTAAGGGTGTACTCACTTTTGTTGCCAGGAGTTTAGGAATTACTGACCCTGTGTTGCATTATTTAGAGGTCGCCCCATAGTTACATTGTTACACATTCTGTGCACTGACTACTTTACATTGTATCAAAGTGTTGTGTCAAGAAAAGATATAATACACTATTTACAAATATGTGAGGGGTGTACTCACTTTTGTGATATATTGTACATAGATATTATATGTAGTTTGGGGAGATATGACTTATGGAGCTGATGTTTGCTGGATTGGTGTAAGGAAGCCATGTTACTTTACAAGAGATGTTTTGAGCCACTAATAATGTGGAAACCCTTAATGTGAATGGGGTCTTGTTTTTTGTGTGTTGAGTAGAAGTTTTTATTGTTATTATTTTCATCTACATAGATTTTTTGTGGCTTCTTATTCCTCTATTTGGGAGACAGAATGAAGAAGCAGCTGAACACTCTGCTCTACTGGTCCATGCTATGAGGTCTCCTATTACACTGAACTGTTACTGTCTTTTTGTTGCATAACTTGTCATTTCTACAGACATTTTAAGAAATGTAAAAATTAATTTCAGGTATAATTTATTAAAAAATAATAATTGTATTTAATCTTCTCAGATGACTGTACCAGGAGATCAGAAGGAGAACTGACATCTTCAATTTATAAATCAGATGAACTAGAAACCACACAGGATACAATTGATGTGAATGTCATTACTCCAGATATCCCATCATCCCTTCACAGCAAAGATCTGTCATCTGATCCTATGAAACAGGTCCAATCTTCTGAATCATCACAGACTACTAAGAAGAATAAAAGTCACAAAAGAGGCATTAAAAAACAAACTGATCTTACAGCAAAGAAGCCACCTTCACCTTCAGAATACGGAAATAGTTTTCCTCTCAAAACATCTTTTGTTGAACATCACAAAATTCACAAAGAAAAAGTGAGATTTTCTTGTTCCAAGTGTGGGAAACATTTTAAACAGAATTCAGATCTTATTAGTCACCAGAGAACTCACACAGGTGAGAAGCAATTTTCGTGTTCAGAATGTGGGAAAAGTTTTATATATAAATCACATCTTGTTAGTCATCAGAGAACTCACACTGGGGAGAAGCCATTTTCATGTTCAGAATGTGGGAAATGTTTTGTACGGCAATACCATCTTACTACACACAAGAGAACTCACACAGGGGAGAAGCCTTTTTCGTGTTCAGAGTGTAGGAAATGTTTTGTACACAAATCAGATCTTACTAGTCACCAGAGAACACACACAGGGGAGGAGCCAATTTCATGTTCAGAATGTGGGAAATATTTTACATATAAATCATATCTTGTTAGACATCAGAGAGTTCACACAGGGGAGAAGCCTTTTCCATGTTCAGAATGTGGGAAATGTTTTAGACTTAAAATAGATCTTGTTAGACATCAGAGAACTCACACAGGGGAGAAGCCTTTTTCATGTTCAGAATGTGGGAAATGTTTTGTACAGCAATGCCATCTTGCTACACACAAGAAAAGTCACACAAAGGAGAAACCTTTTTCATGTTCAGAATGTGGGAAATGTTTTATACTGAAATCAGCTCTTGTTAGCCACCAGAGAACTCACTCAGGGGAGACGCCTTTTTCATGTTTAGAATGTGGGAAATGTTTTGCAGATAAATCATATTTTATTAGTCACCAGAGATGTCACACAGGGGGGAAGCCTTTCTCATGTTCAGAATGCGGCAAATATTTTGTACTGAAATCAACTCTTGTTAGACACCAGAGAACTCACTCAGGGGAGAAGCCTTTTTCATGTTCAGAATGTGGGAAATGTTTTGTACAGAAATCATATCTTGTTAGTCACCAGAAAACTCACACAGGGGAGAAGCCTTTTTCATGCTCAGACTGTGGGAAATGTTTTGCAGACAAATCATATTTTATTAGTCACCGGAGATGTCATACAGACGAGAAGCCTTTTTCATGTTCAGAATGTGGGAAATTTTTTGTACAGAAATCACATCTTGTTAGACATCAGAGAATTCACACAGGTGAGAAGCCTTTTTCATGTTCAGAATGTGGGAAATGTTTTGCAGATAAATCATATCTTGTTAGTCACCAGAGAACTCACACAGGTGAGAAGCCTTTTTCGTGTTCAGATTGTGGGAAATGTTTTACACAAAAATCAGATCTTGTTAGTCACCAGAGAAGCCACACTGGGGAGAAGCCTTTTTCATGCTCAGAATGTGGGAAATGTGTTTCAAATAAATCAACTCTTGTTAGTCACCAGAGAACTCACACTGGGGAGAAGCCTTTTTCATGCTCAGAATGTGGGAAATGTTTTGCAGATAAATCATATCTTGTTAGTCACCAGAGAACTCACACAGGGGAGAAGCCTTTTTCGTGTTCAACATGTGGGAAATGTTTTGCAGATAAATCATATTTTAAAATCCACCAGAGAAGACACACAGGGGAGATTCTTTTTTCATGTTCAGAATGTGGGAAATGTTTTGCAGGTAAATCTAATCTTGTTCGGCACCAAAGAGCTCACACAGGCAGTAGCCATTATCATAACTGAAATGTGAAAAAAGAATTACTGGAAATTCATGTTTTTTAAAAAAAATAACTCGCACTAGGAGAAATTATATATTTTGCAGACAAATTGTACAAATAAAATAACAGTGATAGTCGTATAATTAAATGGGAAAAGGTCACATTTTCTGGACAATGGGTTGCACGGTAGCTCAGTGGTTAGCACTGCAGCCTTGCAGCACTGAGGTCCAGGGTTCAATTCTCACCAAGGACAACATCTGCAAGGAGTTTGTATGTTCTCCCCGTGTTTGCGTGAGTCTCCTCCAGGCGCTCCGGTTTTCTCCCACATTGCAAAGACTGATAGGATATTTAGATTGTGAGCCCCAATGGGGGCAGCATTTCTGATGTACATAAAGTACTATGGAATTAATAGCGCTATATAAATGAATAAATATTATTATTATTACCTGATGCTGTTATCAACAACATTTTTTCTTATTAAAAGTGAATGCCTCTATAGTCCGGAGGCAGCGTCTTGTGATGGAGGAGGCGTTCTGACCCACCCCAAGGCCATGGGGACTTTGATCCCGGGAGTTGATTATGGGGGATAGTCACAGCGGTTAATACCCTGGTCCATGGCCCTTTTGGGCGCTTAAAAAGGGGTTGTAAAAATAAAGGGATATTGTGTTAAAGAGTTTGTGACACCACCTACGGTGTCTGGTGATGGCACCAGTGCTGCTGCAGACCTCCGGGAATGATGGATGGGCAGCCTGATGGTGATGCTCCCCGGGGCAGTGATGTGGAATAGGATTTGGCACAGGGAGGTGGCTCTGCAGGCGGAATGTCTCTACAGTCTCTGGGTAGGACAGGATCAGGGCTGTAAGAACTGACACACGCACATTGGGAGTAGTTTTCCGTACCTTTACTGATGTTAAACCGGCACTGTCCAGGGTACACTCCAGGTGGTCGTGAAGCGCTTCAGGATTTCCACAGCGAGTGATTTGTAAGACCTCCTTCTTCCTCTTTGTGTTTAAAACCCTGACCTGTGTAAAACCTGGCCTGGCCTCCTCTGTGTCTCTCACCCATATGGTAGGTAGTAAGAACATTCTGTTCTTTCTCTCCTGCGGCTATCCTGCCACTATCTCTCTCTCTCCGGTTCCTGGCTCTTGTGCTGGTTGCTGATACAGGTGTCCGGGAGATTAGAATCTCATCGGTGAACCGGTGTTTTCTGCTTGACTAAATGCTCCTTAGCAAACTCAGACTCCGGTGTCCGGGTTGCTTCCTGGGGTGAACCGGTATGGTTCCTCTGCCCCCACTCTGTCTCTCGCCTTGCCTCTGACCCTCACTCTCGGGTTCCTTACTCTGGCTAGGATCTCCTCTGGTACACGCCTAGCACGGCTCCGCTGCCAGGGTGTCTTCACAGTACTGCTCTGTACTGCATGGACTGACTAACTCCACCCCCAGCAACTGTATTTATAGGGGATCTTGCCTAAGGGAGCAAGTGAGGCTTCCCCCACAGGCCTGGGGTGGAAAATGTTGTGTGTTTAAGGGCACTTGATGTGGAAATACCTCCATGCACTAGGTGTTCCTGTGGCTATCCATACCGCAGGGTGCCACATTCCCCCCTAGTTAACTTCAGTACTCCTGGACTGAGAAAACAATTTTTACACATTCAACATTAACAATAACAGGTGTAATAACAGTCTCAAAAAATGAAAAATTACAAAAACGGAGGAAAATGGTGAAAAACAGGTAAGGTCCATATGGCACTAGTCCATCCGCCGCAGGCTGTAAAAAGTTTATTGCCACAACCAGTCCTATTGCTTTGGTCCATTTTTAAATAAAGTGAGGGAAAATCCAGGAAAAATGTCAGAGTTCATACAGTAAAGCCTCTGTAGCCTCAACGCTTTTTTTTTTTTTTTTTAAATTTAACAATAAGGATAAAACATAACACAATTATTAGAGGCGCAGTCATATCCTCCATTTGCATCAAGCCATTTATTTTATTCACCCACATACTAATGCTCGGTGGGGAGGGGGACCTCCAGTATTGAGGGACGCACGCTCTTGCAGCCATCACCAGAAAACGTAAGAGACTTTATACTATGAAATCGGGAAGGCCGAGAGCAGAAAAAGCTCCGGACAGAGAACTTGCTCAGTCATAGTTACGGGTTTAAGCCTTCTAAGTCCAATAAATTATGAATGCACAATAAATATTTTCCCTATGGGCGTCTCGGATTAGGAGTTCTGGTTTCTACCTCCCAACCCCAGGAACTTTCTGTACCTAACTTAATATTCATGGGGCTGGGCCCAGTTCCTCCACCCTTCTGTACACTAATATTCACATTCAATGTACATGCAGTTCCATATTTACATTTTACACTTTACTTCATCTCAGTCTTTATAGTGAAGTGGTGGTTGTCCAATGTTGCTATGGGTTGATCTGCGTTGTACTGGTGTTGTACTAGTGTCTACTTCTAGTGTGGAGTGTGCACTATCCACTAATCTACGGGTAGACCTACGTGATGCTGGCAGATTATAATATTGCTGTAGTCTTTCTTTGGGACTGGCAAGATCACCGATTGCAGGATCCTCTAGTTCTGTTACAATGGGTGGTTCTTTTTGGATTTTAACAGGTTCTTTTGGAACTCTTAGGGTACCTGTAAAATGCTGCAATTTTTGGTGGCGATATAAGGCGATCTAACGTGCGCGTGCACGCTTTTGATGGTCACCTTAGATCGCCGATGGCGCTTTTACACAATGCAATTTTGCCCTTAACCTAAGGCGATGTGTCGCCCCAGATGTCACCTCACCAACAGTGGAACCAATCCGGTCGACTTCTCTCGCCGCTGCACACGCCGCAATCCCCAAAGGAATGTGAGCGTACATGTTCAGCGCAGCGAGAACATAGGCGTGCCAGACTGGTCTACACCCCGCCCCAAACACGCTCATTGGACAATGCAATAGCATTATGATTGGCCAGCCTGCGCTGGCTAATGCTTGACGCCATTGTCTCGGAGTTTGTGATGAATGCACGCTCATGTTGTTGAAAGTGGCTGCTGCGACACACTTTTCGAGCCGCTCTAGCGTCACACAGGAGCGGTTTTGTGCAGGACAGTGGCTCACACTACACAATGGCTATGTGTGCGTCAGTAGCTGATGGCGTGAACATACAAACCACACTATGCCCATATATGCCTACATTGGTCCATGCCATGGCACAGCTGAACTATGTGTGTGTACACATGTTTGTGAGTGTGTACTGGACTGTACCTACATCCCCCACAAACACCATTGCTTGCTCCATGTGTGTGGACACGTTCCCCTGTGCCCCAAACACTTCAAAGTGCATATGTACACACACTCACTCCATACAGTGTGGCCCAAAGGGCTGGACCTGTGCACTGGATATTACCACACAATGCTGCACGGCCCCATCTATACCATTTAACGGATCACATACCTCTGTGCACAGCATAAAGCTAAGTGCAACTGGCCGGGATTCCAAAGTAATGACACACACAGGTTGTATGTATTGTTAAGGGTTTGTTTTAGTTTGTAATATTGTGCACACAAAAATTATGTAGAACACACACACAAAATAACATTAAACACAAGTGTTCACATCACACAAAGAAATGCAACATGATGCGAAATAATGGCCAAAAAAAAACATTTCAGAGTACCAAACCCAAAAAAACTAACTAATGTTTACTGCAGCACTCAGTTTCTACCAAAAATGTACACATGCTAATAAGCAGTTTATATATGAGGAAAAATTATTAAAAACTTACGTTTTTTAAAAAAAACTCACTATTTTTTCTGGTTGATTGATCCAGCGTCCCTGCTGGCACCAGTTCACACTATATCTTGAGTGCTGTGCAGCTTTTTTTCTGTTTACGTCTAATATGTGGAGTTGCTGGCTCCACAGCTACACTTAGCACCCTCATCACCCCCAGGTGGTCTGAGATTGAGATGGTGTCCGTCCACCCACTTAGAAGTGGGATAGGGAGGACAAGGAGGAAACGCAAAGTTGAGATGATGGCTTGTCTCATCATTTTAGGGCAAGTTCAGTGCACCGCTCCTTAGGTCTTGGGCCAAGGAGCAGTGTGCAAACACACCCCCATCTGAGATACGCCCGTTCATTCCAACATCCACGTAGAGGAAGTCATAGTTAGCGTCCACCAGGGCCATGAGGACCACGCTAAAATATCCTTTGTAATTATAATACAAGGACCCCGTGTTTGGGGGTTGCATGATCCTCACGTGCTTACCATCCAATGCACCACCGCAATTTGGAAATTGCCAGCGGTCCTCAAACCCTCTGGCAACATCCATCCATTCTGCGAGGGTTGCTGGGAACTGCATATAGGATGGCAGCAGACTATTCCAGATGGCCTCACACGTCTCGGGGATCAGGCGGCTCAGCAGGGACAGTGATACACGTGAAGTATATTGCAGGTCGGTCCTTGAATGACCTGTTGCCAGGAACCGCAAAGTTACAGCCAAACACTCCTCAGGTGGCACAGCTCGACGCAGCAAAGTGTCCTGTCGGGTTATCAATAGCATTATGCGTTCCAACAGGAATGTGAAAGAGTCCTCGGACATACAGAGATAGTCCCTGAAATCATGCGGACTCCGATCCCCCAGCTCACGGACCAGCCGCATGTGGCTCCGGGTGTCCCGTTGCAGAAGCCAATCCCGAGCCCACACACGCCGTGGTCCGCGAGCCCGCAACCTCTCAACTCTATCCTCCAGCCACAATTCCTCTTCCACCAAGGCAAGAGCCACGATAGCATCTCCATCAGGGTCCATGATCATCTCACGTACCAACCCCTGCAAATGTGAGGAAAAGAAACATCACTACAAGAACTCTTCATCACACATCATCAAGACCCACCACCTCATTCCCTATACATCTCCTACCCACTATACAACATCCTACCCAAGTTTGCTCATCAGCCCACCCACATACATATATACCACTATTCAAGGGCCAAACACAACATTGCACTGGCTGACAACCAAACCTGGTCACTCTACACCCCTGGCCCTCCTGTACAAATACATCTCCTTTGTCAAATTCAGCACATTATGAGCAGAACCCCATATCCCTGGCCATAATGTTGAGGTATGACCACAAGGCGTGGGCAAAGACATAGGTCACATTTAGCAAATCATGGTTGTTACCAACTGCAGACAATTACATTATACACGTACCCCAGCCTATGTGTGTTATTTACAAAATATCAGGCCATGCAGCGGACTATTGCATACTCATCATGTCCAAGAGACATCCCTGATGTGTTGTGGACGCCGGATCTTCAGAGGCAGACATTTGTAGCGACCGGTGGTAAGGCCGCGGGTGTGTGTGTATGATCTTTCTCAACAGAATCCCCATACTCAGATTTAACCGGTAGTAACATTTCTTTACTGTAAAACATGTCTATAACACAGTCAACTGATCTAGCTGCACACATGTATATGGTGGGGTCTCTGGATCTTCACTTCTTCCGGGTACGCAGCTAGCAAAGAAAAAAACACAACAATGAAGGTATCTTTCCCTAACTTTCCCTAAAATCACGTACCAGTCTTATCACAGAAGAAGATGTCGCTCCCACGTAGCAGGCCTGGGGGTCTCCTCAGTCTTCTTCTTTGGTCTCCTTCCGCAGGTAACAGAACTTTTCTTTTAATGTCTCTCCTAGTCTCAGGGCACACAGAGCAGCAGGAGGGAGATCACAGCAGCCAAATGGCTCCCTTATGTCGGTCACGGCCCCTGCACATGCACTCTGGGTGCTCGGCGGGTAAGGTTTTGCAGAGCGGCCAGATACACAGCACCAATGTCCAGTGGCCCAGGATCAGTCACAGGGGCTTCTGCGGGGTGATTTTTCCGGCAAGGTGTAGCAAAATAGTCCACTTTCAACAGACATCCGCAGGGAGATCTTCTCTGTCTCAGCTCTGGACCTAGACTGACTTCCCGCCCTTTCTGCTCCTGAGCACAAGGCTGCTGTGGGAGGGGATCAGTAATCAATGTTTTTTTCTCTGCAGTCAATTCAGCACTTGTCCACAAGGGGGCAGCAGCGGACTGTGCACAGTTCATTTCCATATCCATTTCTATGATACAGTCTGAATTGCACACCTCATTACACATTCTCTGAAGCCACATGGCCCACTCCACATCTCAGTTTGGGCAGAATAGTCCCATTGTGTGCGGTAAACGCCAGTACTATGTGGCCACAAATCAGATGTTCCACGCAACTAAAGACACACGCATCCTTCAAACATGATCCTGTATGGCAAAGGCAAAATGGCTTGTGAATGAGGATAGGGTTTTGGTAGACAAAACACTCATGCATCCATTTGCCAGTACACAATTGAGCTAACAAACACAACATCAAGACTAACTACATACCCCACCACTTGGGCGTCAGCTGCACTACACAATAACGATCCGTAATGGTAAGCTGCTTTAAAAGCAACACAGCCATATCACAGTTCATGTTCACACATCAGTACTTACTTAATGACTCTGGGCAGCAAGCGTGGGCTACCACGGTCGTGAGAGCTTTTTATATGGTAACCAACCAATCAGATAGCAGCGGCGTCTTGTAATCGACGTAGCCATCTGGGCGTACGCAGGTGCGACCACTGATTATGTGCCATTGTGCTTTTTTGATTGGTCATGTTGTGTTTAAATATGGATGTGCTGGGGCGCCACCCATGCTCTGACTTCAATGTGCATTGTGCTAGTAGCGTCTCATCACTAGAACTCTGTCAGACAGACGGTAAGTGGGGGGACATGCTATTGTGCACTCCTATACGTTAGTTTCTGTGTGCTGCAAACCCATATGTTGGCAGATGTTTGGGCGCCTTATGTACAGCTTCATGTAGCGTCCTATAGAAGTGTATTTAGCAACGTGTATGCATTGTACCTACACTCCGTGTCCTGTATCACCCATAATGTTCTGGGAGATCCTTGCCAGGACAATCTGTACTACAGCACTATGGTTAGACATATATGTGTGCATCTCATGAGTGTGTGTTTTAATGTAGATGGTAAGCCCATGTGTGCCATTTGTCAACTACAAACCTTGCCATCTTTCCCCGCACTGGGGCAAATTAGATATAGCCCCAGCCATGTCCTGCATGCCACATGTATGTCCACATGTAAATGCCAATACTGATTCTGCATACCCAAGCTGACTACCACAACACATGTAATTAGTAGTGCTGGACATGGGTTGGCCACACAGAGTAGGGTGTCACCTGAGATGGCCATGTATGTGTTTGCATAACATCCCATGCCCCATCCCACCCCTATGATTTCCTACCGCCAAAACCTGCTGTCCACAATGTTTCCCCTCCTCCTCACCTTCACTCCCATCCTACTCCACTTCCTCCTAACCCCGAACATCCCTCCACCCACCAAGGCCATAGTGATCTCTCCATCCTTCCTACCCATCCACCTCACCCCCTCCTCCGAACTGTTCCTCCACACCCAATCCCTCTTCTCCACACACGCACGGCCCCCACGCAAATTCTCCTGCTCCCACCTCCTAACCCTCTCGCTGCTTCTCCTACTTGCAGGTGACATATCCCCCTACCTGGGACCCCCCCCACCACATCCCTCCACTCACCTCCAATTCACGCCCATCCCCCATCACAAACTCTCGCAACCCCCACAACCTTATACCCATTCACCCAACCCCAGTCCCCCTGTCTAGAGCACTCTGGAATGCCCGCTCAGTGTGCAACAAACTCTCCTATATCCACGACCTCTTCATCACCAATAAATTCAAATTCCTCGGCATCACCGAAACTTGGCTCACCCCCGCCGACACAGCCTCCCCTGCTGCCCTCTCCTACGGCGGACTCACGCTTTCCCACACACCACGTCCTAATAGCACCCGTGGCGGTGGTGTGGGTATACTCTTGTCCGACAGCTGCTCCTTCATCCCCACTACACCACCTCCCTCCGCCTCCTTTCCCTCCTTCGAACTGCACTCTGTTCGCATTTTCTCCCCCTGTAACCTCCAGCTCGCGGTCTTCTACCGACCCCCGGGACCCACCGCCTCCTTCCTAGACCACTTCAACACTTGGCTTCTCCACTTTCTCTCCTCCGACATCCCCACCATCATCATGGGCGACTTCAACATCCCCATCGACACCCCCGACCCGCCTACCTCCCGACTCCTATTTCTGACCACCTACTTTGGCTTCTCCCAATGGTCGTCCTCAGCCACTCACAAAGACGGCCACAAACTTGACCTCATCTTCTCCCGCCTCTGTTCCCTCACCGACCTCTCAAAGTCACCCCTCTTCCAATCTGACCACAACCTGTTGACCTTCTCCTCCCTCTTTCCCCCTACCTCACCCCCCCTCTCTGGAAACTCAGTCACCCGCGCAGAAACCTTAAACTCATTGATTTCAACTCACTCTCCCACTCCCTCCTCCCTCTCACAGACCTCGCCTCCTCACCCGAAGTTAACACTGCTGCCACCCTCTACAACTCCACACTAACTGCAGCTCTCGACCAGGCTGCCCCCCTCACCCACACCAAAACCCGCACACTCAGACAACCCTGGCTCACCTCTCTCACAAAAGAGCTTCGCCGAACGTCCAGGGTCGCTGAACGGAGATGGAAGAAATCCCACTCCACGGCCCACCTCACCATCTACAAGCAATCCCTCTCCAACTTCAAGGACGCACTCACCGCCGCAAAGCAAACCTATTTCTCTAACTTAATCAGCACACTGTCCCGAAACCCCAAACAACTATTTAAAACCTTCAACTCCCTTCTCCGCCCCCCAGCACCTCCTCCTTCCCCCCTCATCTCCGCCGACGACTTCGCCACCTTCTTCAAACACAAGATTGACAAAATTAGAGAAAGCTTTGGCCCAACGTCCCCCCAACCCACCACCATCACCGCCCAACACTCCTCGACCAAGGGAAGCTTCTCCAACGTGACTGAAGCCCAGCTCTCCACCCTCCTGTCACGATCTCACCTCACCACCTGCGCCCTCGACCCACTCCCTACCCATCTCATCCCAAACCTCACCACCACCCTCATTCCTGCCCTAACCCACCTCTTCAACCTATCACTCACTACTGGCGTCTTTCCCTCATCCTTCAAACACGCCTTGATCTCACCCATCCTCAAAAAACCCTCCCTCGACCCATCATCCGTCGCCAACTACCGCCCAATATCCCTTCTCCCTTTCGCTTCCAAACTACTCGAACAACACGTCCACTCTGAACTGTCCTCCTACCTATCCTCCCGTACCCTCTTCGACCGCCTGCAATCCGGTTTCCGACCCCACCACTCCACCGAAACAGCCCTCACTAAAGTCACCAATGACCTCCTGACCGCGAAGCGGAAAAAACACTACTCCGTCCTCCTCCTCCTCGACCTATCCGCCGCCTTCGACACAGTCGACCACTCCCTCCTACTCCAAATCCTAGAATCCCTTGGTATCACTGACCTCGCCCTCTCCTGGATCTCCTCATATCTTACGGACCGCACTTTCAGTGTCACCCACTCCCACACCTCTTCCTCGTCCTATCCCCTTACTGTTGGCGTCCCCCAGGGATCGGTACTGGGACCGCTACTCTTTTCCATCTACAAACCCTTGGCCTAGGTCAACTCATCGAGTACCACGGCCTCCAGTACCATCTCTACGCCGACGACACCCAGATCTACCTCTACGGGCCCGACATCACCTCCCTTCTGTCTAAAATCCCCCAATGCCTGACTGCCATCTCATCTTTCTTCTCTGCTCGCTTCCTCAAGTTGAACATGGACAAAACAGAGTTCATTGTCTTCCCCCCAGCCCCCCTCCCCCTCTGCCAGACCTGTCAATCCGAGTCAATGACTGCTCCCTCTCCCCAGTCCCCCACGCAAAGTGCCTCGGGGTCACCCTCGACTCCTCCCTCTCCTTCAAGCCTCACATCCAAGCCCTCGCCACCTGCTGCCGACTCCAACTCAAGAACATCTCACGTATCCGCCCGTTTCTTAATCATGACACCGCCAAAACTCTCGTCCACGCCCTCATCATCTCCCGCCTCGACTACTGCAACCTACTGCTCACCGGTCTCCCTGCCTCCTCCCTTGCACCTCTCCGCTCTATCCTAAACTCAGCTGCCCATCTAATCCACCTGCCTCTTTGCTACTCCCCTATCTCCCCTCTCCGCATGGCACTCCACTGGCTCCCCACCTCCCTAAGACCTCGCTTTAAAATCCTAACCCTGACCTACAAAGCCATCCACAACCTGTCCTCCCCCTACATCTCCGACATGGTCTCCCGATACCAACCCGCACGCAACCTACGCTCCTCACAAGAACTCCTCCTCTCCTCCCCCCTCATCTCATCCTCCCACAACTGCATACAAGACTTCTCCCGCGCCTCCTCTAGATTCTGGAACTCCCTCCCCCAGCACATCAGACACTCGCCTACCCTCAAGAGCTTCAAAAAGAACCTGAAAACTCATCTATTCCAACAAGCCTACAACCCATGATGAGACCCAGCGCGGCTCCACCAAACGCTCGGTGCTCCCCCACCCTATCGTGTTCCCCCACCCCTATAGACTGTGAGCCCTCGTGGACAGGATCCTCTCCCGTCGTGTATCAGCAAGCATTGACTGCTCATGTGTACAGTACCTGTCGTTGTTACCCCCACTTCTTATGTAAAGCGCCATGGAACCAATGGCGCTATATAAATAAATAATAATAATAATAATTATCATAGTAATGAGTAAGTAATAAAAATGTTTTATTAATCAGTCACAGCTCACATTTAGCACAGAAAAAGATAGTTAAAGTAGTAATAGGAAGGTGCAGGGACAGGTGGTGATAACCGGGGGGGCTTTATGGAGGTGACAGGTTCCCTTTAATAATAATACATGTTGTTTCTATAGGGCCAACATATTGGGCAGCACTTTACAATTCAGAGGGGACATGTACAGACAATAAAGACATTATAGAGGAACATATCATTCACCCAGAGCAGCGAGGACCGCGCTCACAAGCTACAATCTAAGGAGAACTGGAATTATCAATATCTAATTATAATAGAAAGTTCTTCATGTTCCACCAGGTTGTTTGTGCTCTGAAATATCACATTCTGGATACAAGAGAAAAAGCCTTTACATGATAGAAAATGTGTTCAAAGCCTTTGTGTGGAGGTGACGAGCCGAGGAAGGAGATGCTTCACCCCAAAAGTAACAACACAGGGGGATTGTCAGCTCCGAATCTCCTGCTCTATTCTGGGATTGGGAGTTATGATATAGAGGGAGGAGGAAACATTCAATGCACATTAGATATTGCATTTTATTTGCTTTTTGGATTGTGGCCAAAAGTATTGACACCCTGCAATTCTGTCAGATAATCCTCAGTTTCTTCCTGAAAATGATTGCAATCACAAATTCTTTGCTATTATTATCTTCATTTAATTTGTCTTCAATGAAAAAACACAAAAGAGAATTGTCCTAAAGCCAAATTGGATCTAATTCCACCAAACATAAAAAGGGGGTGGACAAAAGTATTGGCACTGTTAGAAATATCATGTGATGCTTCTGTAATTTGTGTAATTAACAGCACCTGTAACTTACCTGTGGCACCTAACAGGTGCTGGCAATAACTAAATCACACTTGCAGCCAGTTGACATGGATTAAAGTTGACTCAACCTCTGTCCTGTGTCCTTGTGTGTACCACATTGAGCATGGAGAAAAGAAAGAAGACCAAAGAACTGTCTGAGGACTTGAGAAACCAAATTGTGAGGAAGCATGAGCAATCTCAAGGCTACAAGTCCATCTCCAAAGACCTGAATGTGCCTGTGTCTACAGTGCGCAGTGTCATCAAGAAGTGTAAAGCCCATGGCACTGTGGCTAACCTCCCTAGATGTGGACGGAAAAGAAAAATTGACGATAGATTTCAACGCAAGATTGTACAGATGGTGGATAAAGAACCTCGACTAACATCCAAACAAGTTCAAGCTGCCCTGCAGTCCGAGGGTACAGCAGTGTCAACCCGTACTATCCGTCAGTGTCTGAATGAAAAGGGACTGTATGGTAGGAGACCCAGGAAGACCCCACTTCTTACCCATTTTGGAATAATGTTCTCTGGTCAGATGAGACAAAAGTAGAGATTTATGGGCAAAGGCATCAACATAGAGTTTACAGTAGAAAAAAAGAGGCATTCAAAGAAAAGAACACGCTCCCTACAGTCAGACATGGTGGAGGTGCCCTGATGGTTTGGGGTTGCTTTGCTGCCTCTGGCACTGGACTGCTTGACCGTGTGCATGGCATTATGAAGTCTGAAGACTACCAACACATTGTGCAGCATAATGTAGGGCGTAATGTGAGAAAGCTGGGTCTCCCTCAGAGGTCATGGGTCTTCCAGCAGGACAATGACCCAAAACACACTTCAAAAAGCTCTAGAAAATGGTGTGAGAGAAAGCACTGGAGACTTCTAAGGTGGCAGCAATGAGTAGTGATGGGCGAATCCTAAATTACTCGGAATCGCTTGACTCTAGCGAGTCCGAGCCCAGGACTCGCTACTCGTTGCGAGTCTAGCGAGTCCAATGTTAATGAATGGGGAAGCGAGTAATAGCGAGTAGTGTGAGATTTACAAATCGCAGATGTGTCTCGGAAGCTTCAGCCTGAAGCAATCCTAGTTTTGTCATTTATTTGCATTGCTCGTTTACTTTGTAAGTAATCGCTGACTCGCACAGATAAGATCCTGTCTTCTCTGTGTTCTGGCTGCCCCAGCTCCAGGGTCCTAGAGCCCGCCTGCTGCCTGATGTAGCAGAGCTGAGATTGTTCTCAGTCTGCTCATTCCCTGTGTACAGACATGAATGTCTGTGCACAGAGATGATGTAGCAGAGCTGAGATTGTTCTCAGTCTGCTCATTCCCTGTGTACAGACATGAATGTCTGTGCACAGAGATAATGTAGCAGAGCTGAGATTGTTCTCAGTCTGCTTATTCCCTGTGCATATACATCTATATTTATGCACAGGGGATGTAGCAGAGAGGACATCGCGTTTTGGACTGCGTCGGACGGAAGAGGATTTTTTTAATTAAAGATGGAGTCCCTAATGGCTTTTTTTTTTATTTCTAATAAAAAATTTTCCTTGTGTTGTGTTTTTTTTAAAACAATTTAATAGAAATTCATGGCGGTCATGTCTAATATTGGCGTGACCGCCATAAATTTCGGGCTTAGGGCCAGCTGATAATACAAAGCTGGCCCTAACCTCTTTATTACCCAGCGTGCCACCGCTACCAGGGCCGCTGGAAGAGCGGGGTTCAGCGCCAGAGGATGGCGCTTCAATGAACGCGCCATCTTCTGGGGCGGCTGCGGGCTGCAATTTGCAGCGGGGGGTGCCCAGAAAGCTTGGGCATCCCTGCGCTGCAGATTCCAGCCCCCAGCTGCTTAGCTGTACCTGGCTAGACATAGAAATTGCGCGGAGCCCCACGCATTTTTTTTTAATTATTTCATGAAATTCTGAGATTCTGACTCTGAGACTCTGACTCTGACTCTGAAATTCATGAAATAATTAAAAAAAAATGCGTGGGGCTCCGCGCAATTTCTATGTCTAGCCAGGTACAGCTAAGCAGCTGGGGGCTGGAATCCGCAGCGCAGGGATGCCCAAGCTTTCTGGGCACCCCCCGCTGCAAATTGCAGCCCGCAGCCGCCCCAGAAGATGGCGCGTTCATTGAAGCGCCATCCTCTGGCGCTGAACCCCGCTCTTCCAGCGGCCCTGGTAGCGGTGGCACGCTGGGTAATAAAGAGGTTAGGGCCAGCTTTGTATTATCAGCTGGCCCTAAGCCCGAAATTTATGGCGGTCACGCCAATATTAGACATGACCAACATGAATTTCTATTAAATTGTTTTAAAAAAAACACAACACAAGGAAAATTTTTTATTAGAAATAAAAAAAAAGCCATTAGGGACTCCATCTTTAATTAAAAAAATCCTCTTCCGTCCGACGCAGTCCAAAACGCGATGTCCTCTCTGCTACATCCCCTGTGCATAAATATAGATGTCTATGCACAGGGAATAAGCAGACTGAGAACAATCTCAGCTCTGCTACATCATCTCTGTGCACAGACATTCATGTCTGTACACAGGGAATGAGCAGACTGAGAACAATCTCAGCTCTGCTACATCATCTCTGTGCACGGACATTCATGTCTGTACACAGGGAATGAGCAGACTGAGAACAATCTCAGCTCTGCTACATCATCTCTGTGCACGGACATTCATGTCTGTACACAGGGAATGAGCAGACTGAGAACAATCTCAGCACTGCTACATCATCTCTGTGCACGGACATTCATGTCTGTACACAGGGAATGAGCAGACTGAGAACAATCTCAGCACTGCTACATCATCTCTGTGCACAGACATTCATGTCTGTACACAGGGAATGAGCAGACTGAGAACAATCTCAGCTCTGCTACATCATCTCTGTGCACGGACATTCATGTCTGTACACAGGGAATGAGCAGACTGAGAACAATCTCAGCACTGCTACATCATCTCTGTGCACAGACATTCATGTCTGTACACAGGGAATGAGCAGACTGAGAACAATCTCAGCACTGCTACATCATGTCTGTGAGCAGGCGGGCTCTAGGACCCTGGAGCTGCACAGAGAAGACAGCTGGACTCGGCTCGCAAAGAAACAGCAGTTATCTGCGAGTTTCCCTGCTATCACTGGCACAGTAGCCAGTGATTACTCGCGAGTCTAATGCAAACAATGGCAATTCTAGTTTTGTCAGCGTTTCTGACAAAACTAGGATTGATATTGATTTGCATTAGACTCGTGCGAGTAATCACTGGGAAACTCGCAGAGTACCGAGTCCTGCGAGTCCCTTACTACTCGCCGAGTAACGAGTCCTAGCGAGTAGATTCGCCCATCCCTAGCAATGAGTCCAGACCTGAATCCCATAGATCAGCTGTGGAGAGATGTAACAATGGCAGTTTGGAGAAGGCGCCTTCACATATCAGAGACCTGGAGCAGTTTGCCAAAGAAGAATGGTGTAAAATTCCAGCAGAGCATTGTAAGAAACTCATTGATGGTTACCGGAAGCGGCTGATCGCAGTTATTTTGGCTAAAGGTTGTGCAACCAAGTATTAGGCTGAGGGTGCCAATACTTTTGTCCGGCCCATTTTTGGAGTTTTGTGTGAAATGATCGATGTTTTGCTTTTTGCTTCATTTTCTTTTGTGTTTTTTCATTGAAGACAAATTAAATGAAGACAATAATAGCAAAGAATTTGTGATGGCAATCATTTTCTGGAAGAAACTGAGTATTATCTGACAGAATTGCAGGGGTGTCAATACTTTTGGCCACAACTGTATTAGTAACTGCATATTAGTAATTCTAACATACCGGATTGTTTAGACTATAAGACGCACATCTACATGGGAGAGAGAATGAAAGTGTGTATCAGAACCTTCTTCAACAACATGTGGCTCCTTACTTGTGTTCAGCTCTCAATCAGCAGCAATGTTAATGCAGGACAATGTCCCCTGTCACACAGCCAAAATGGGGAAAGCAGCTCCTTTATCAGAAAACAAGGGATCAATGAAATGGTCGATCCCTCATCTAAACCCAATGGAAAATCTTTGGTGACAAAGTTATGGTCAAGAAACCCACAATAGTCACAGAATTGTGGAAGAGACTGGAAGAAGAGTGGAGCAAAATCCCCCCAGAGCAATGTGAGAGACTAGTGATGTCCTGTGGGCGCAGATGTGATGAAGTCATTCACAGCAAAAGCCTGTACAAAGCAAAGGCCTGTACACAGCAAAGGCCTGTACACAGCAAAGGCCCGCACACAGCAAAGGCCTGTACACAGCAAAGGCCTGTACACAGCAAAGGCCTGTACACAGCAAAGGCCTGCACACTTCCTACTGATTGGTGACATTTAGTGTTAATCTTCCTCTGTCTACAGTCATTGCTGTTCTCTGATCATCAGATTTTGTGTAAAATAAAGGTTATAAGTTGATAAACTTTGGTTATTTGGAAATCCCTGTTCTAGAGGCTGGTGCTCCCCGTACACCAGATCCTTCACATGTTCATCAGTGTAGATCACATTCTGTCTGAGAGATCAAGTGATCCCACATTGTTGTGTAATTGTGATCCCCAGTATAGATCAGTGCGGGGCAGGAGGACAGAGAGACGTTTTCTCAGTGATCGGGAAGGACACTGTCTCAGTATTCTCCTCCATCACAGGACGCTGCATCCGGACTAGAAGAGGCTCTCACTTATTAACAGGATTTTTATTATTAAAAGTGTCTTATAGTCCAGAAAATACGGAATGTGCTAAATAATTCCCTCTCATTTAATTATACGACTTTCATGTTATTTGTACAATTTGTCCACAAAATATATAATTTCTCCGAGTTATTTTTGATGGAAGCAAAATATGAATTTCCAGTAATACTTTTTTTACATTTTAGTCATGATAATGGCTACTGCCTCTGTGAGTTCTTTGGTGCCTGACAAAATTAGATTGATATGCAAAACATTTCCCACATTCTGAACATGAAAAAAGCTTCTCCCCTGTGTGACCTCTCTGATGTCTAACAAGATCTGATTTCTGTACAAAACATTTCCCACATTCTAAACATGAGAAAGGCTTCTCCCCTGTGTGATTGCTCTGGTGCCTAACAAGATGTGATTTCTGTACAAAACATTTCCCACATTCTGAACATGAGAAAGGCTTCACTTCTGTGTGACCTCTCTGATGTATAACAAGATCTGATTTCTGTACAAAACATTTCCCACATTCTAAGCATGAAAAAGGCTTCTCCCCTGTGTGACTGCTCTGGTGCCTAACAAGATGTGATTTATCTACAAAACATTTCCCACATTCTGAACATGAAAAAGGCTTCTCCCCTGTGTGACCTCTCTGATGTATAACAAGATCTGATTTCCGTACATAACATTTCCCACATTCTAAACATGAGAAAGGCTTCTCCCTGTGTGAGTTCTCTGATGTATAACAAGATTAGATTTATCTGCAAAACATTTACCACATTCTGAACATAAAAAAGGCTTCTCCCCTGTGTGAGTTCTCTTGTGTTTAGCAAGATATGATTTCCGTACAAAACATTTCCCACATTCTGAACATGAAAAAGGCTTCTCTCCTGTGTGAGCTCTCTGATGTTTAACAAGATGTGATTTATCTACAAAACATTTACCACATTCTGGACATGAAAAAGGCTTCTCCCCTGTGTGACCTCTCTGATGTCTAACAAGATGTGATTTATATGTAAAACATTTCCCACATTCTAAACATGAGAAAGGCTTCTCCCCTGTGTGATATTTCTGATGTGCAACAAGAAGTGATTTCTGTACAAAACATTTCCCACATTCTGAACATGAATGTGGCTTCTTTCCAGTATGAATTATCTGATGACTAACAAGATCTGATTTCTGGTTAAAATGTTTTCTCCACTTGGAACAAGAAAATCTCTTTTTCTCTGTGTGAATTTGTTGATCTTTAACAAAAGATGTTTTGAGGGAAAACTATTTCCATATTCTGAAGGTGAAAGTGGCTTCATTGTGTTAAGAGCATTTGTTTTTTTAGGATCAGATGATAGATCTTTGCTGTGAAGGGATGATGGGATATCTGGAGTAATGACATTCACATCAATTGTATCCTGGGTGGTTTCTAGTTGATTTGATTTATAAATTGAAGATGTCAGTTCTCCTTCTGATCTCCTGGTACAGTCATCTGACAAGAATAAATACAATTATTATTTTTGAATAAAATATACCTGAAATTAAAATTTTTTAAAATTTCTACTTAAAATGTAAATTGTCTCTTCAGTGTTGAAGTTGGCGAACTCTAGTGCCACCTAATAAAGGTAGCAATCCTACAAGTCATAACTGACTCTTTAACAAGCCTTTTAATATGACTTAGGATTTGTGCCAGATCAGAACCCCAAACTGCAGACGCTGCGTTTCAGGGTGATTGCCCCTCATCAGTGCAGTGTGTGGGATTCTGATCTGGATGTATGAGAGGCTAAGACAAGGTCTGGGAGAATAGCTATTCTCCTTGTAGAGGAGGTGATGGATCTACTGGGACAGGTGGTGCAGTAGCTGTGATATATCGCGGGTCTGCTGGTCTCTGCCCAGGCTTAGACCCAGCTGGAACCCATGATTTCCCTCCTTGATAAGTTTTTTTGGGGGGGGGCGTGATAAGTTTTGCTCATTCCAGGAGACCTGCAAGTTATACTTCAGGCTGAGCCCTCGTTCTTCAGGGAGCAAAGAATAGAGAGTGGGGATCATTGTCTCCCTGTTGCGAGGAGGTCCCCAGTCCTGGGCTTTCCCTCTACCGATCAACTATCTATCTATGTGGTTGGTAGATGAGTTTTTTTGTGGCTTTGACCCTACTCTATGGAGACCCTGATGGCTTCTCTCTGGCAGTGTCGAATCTCTGTAGAGTACGGCAGGGGATGCGGCCGGTTGAGGGCTAATTTTTCGAGTTCTGGAGGTGGGACATGGCCGGCTGAGGAGTATTGTTCAGAGTTCCGAAGGTGGCCACGGACACCCAATGGAATGACCCGGCTCTTAGGTGTCAGCTCTGTCAAGGGATGTCTAGTGGCTCCAGGACTCCATGGCTCAGTACTCTACTCCAGAGTCGCTGGAGGCTGCTTTGTCCCTTGCCATGAGAATAAATCGATGCCTCAGGGAAAGACCCATCTGGTCCCAGCCCCCTGTTCTCCCCATGGAGGAGATCCTACAGTTGCAGGTGGAGGAACCTATACAGATAGGGGAGGGTATCCCCTTGTGTTAAATCGCTTGTACTTCACCATGGGATGGGGGTGTGCTTTTACTGTGGGGCTTAGGGTCACCTAGTTGGGGTTTGTCCATCCATACCCAGACAAATGTCTCCAAACCCGTCTCCCCCATGTTGTGTGGACAGTGGTGACATAGGCATGAATGTTTCCTCCATTTTTCACACTTTTACGGCTGTTATGATTCCAGGACACAGAGGGGATACCATTCCCACTCTTCAGGATATAGCTAGGCCTCGGTTTCTCCTCCAGGGATCTGAGAGGGGAGTTGTCCATACCGTGTACCCGACTCCTGAATGTACGGTTCCTAAGTCAGTTCTATCAGAGGTGTACACTCCCAATACACTATCTGAAGAACCCCACCCCTCCTTGTCAGATCATTTTGAGGAAGGCAACCTGGGCGAATATATTTCCTCTGTACTTCCCTTCTCTCCTGGTAATGTGAATAAGGTGCAACCGGAGAGAAGGCGCATAATCCCTCTGCCCAGGTACTTTCTGGACCTACGTGTTTCCCCAGGAGAGGTGGTGGAGGGGGGGTGGTTGCCCCTATGGAAGATCCCCATTCTGAGAGTGGGAGTTGCAGGATTCAGGGTGACGCCTCGGTTGTCGGTCCTTGAAGGGGATGTACACATTCCTAAAGAAACATTCAGGGTTCAGTCCTTGGCCCTCTTCTCTTCTCTCTCTACACAGCCCCGATTGGACAGACCATCAGCAGATTTGGCTTTCAGTACCATCTTTATGCTGATGACACAGAACTATACACTTCTTCCCCTGACCTTACTCCTGCTCTAATAAAGAACACCAATGACTTTCTAACCGCAGTTTCCGATATCATGTCTGTTCTCTACCTGAAACTTAATCTTTCCAAAACTGAACTTCTTCTGGTCCCGCCCTCCACTAACCTCCCTAAATCTGACATCTCCCTCTCGGTGTGCGGCACCACAATAGTGCCTAGTCAGCAGGCTCGCTGTCTGGGTGTTATGTTTGACTCTGATCTTTCCTTCACCCCATATACACAATCTCTCGCCCGCTCTTGCCGCTTTCACCTGAAGAACATCTCCAGAATTCGCCCCTTTCTCACCTTGGAAACCACAAAAACCCTCACTATGGCCCTGATTCACTCCCGCCTTGACTATTGTAATTCTCTCTTAGTTGGCCTCCCCCGCACTAGACTGTCCCCTCTCCAGTCCATCCTTAATGCAGCAGCCAGGATTACCTATCTAGCTAATCGTTACTCAGATGCTTCCGCTCTGTGCCAGTCATTACACTGGCTGCCTATACACTATAGGATCCATTTCAAACTGCTTGTTCTCACCCGCAAAGCTCTTCATAGTGCAGCACCCCCCTAGATCTACTCCCTCATCTCTGTCTATCACCCCACCCGCTCTCTTTGCTCTGGAAGTGACTTTAGAATCACTTCTGCATTAATCCGAACCTTCCACTCCCGGCTCCAAGACTTCTCCCGAACTACACCAATTCTCTGGAATGCTCTACCCCAAGAAATTAGGTGTATCCACAACTTAGATAGTTTTAGGCGATCCCTAAAAACACATCTTTTTAGGGCGGACTATCATGATCCCTAGTCAGTCATCTAGATATAGCCTATCCGCGCTGTCTCAAGTGGATCACAAATAACGGGTTGTGGCCACTTATTCTGCTTCTATCTGTTCCCCATCTCCTGAAGTTGACTATACCATCATTGTAAATAAGGACCTGTACCTTGTCACCCCCACCTCATTGTTAGATTGTAAGCTCTTATGAGCCGGGCTTGTATTGCATTGTTTATGGTATTGTATTTTCTAATTGTTTCTTATGATTGTTTAAATGTGAACTTTGTATTGTGAATGTGAAGCGCTGCGGAATATGTTGGCGCTATATAAATACAAATTATTATTATTATTGTCATTTCACACCACCAATTATCAGATAACTCTGTGTCCTCAGCCTACTGGTCCCTGTGTAAGTCCAGACCCATGTATAGGGGTTAGAGGGTGAAGGACAATCCCTGGGATATGGAGGGTGGAGTAGATAGCGCCAGGTCTGTTTGTGGCAGCCATCTTTTGAGCTGTCAGGTGATCACATGATTGTGATATGTCTGGACTCCACCACCGATAAAGCAGCCACAGCCGGTGACTGAGAAGAATCTGTGACTTCTCTGCATTCAGTGGTCACTACTCACCTGGGCGGTGATCTGTAGGGATCTCCTCTGTCCTCCGCTCATCACCCCTCACATAGGTCTCTGGAGGATTAATATGGGGCAGATCTTCACCCTGAAACAAAGATTATAAAGTCACAGACAGATGGAGAAGTCCCATCTATGATCAGCTGTAATCTGCCATCTCCACCGTTCTCATTACACAAGTATAACACATCTAATAGTGGAGGAGAAAACAAGACTGAGACAAGATCTTCACAGCCGTCTACACATCATAGGGAGATCTCATCACACCTTCTCTCCATCTACCTGATGATCCGGAGGAACATCGGGATCTTCTTCTTTACAGTCCTGTGGGAGAAGAGGACGGGGACATCTCTCTGGTGTTGTCCTCTTACTGGATAGACCTGGAGGAGACACATACAGGACTGAATTCATTCTTTACATATAGATCATTATAGGCCGTGTGGATTTAGTCCTGTCTATTACCTGCTGATGTGAGGGGATCCTCCATCATGACCATGTCCTTGTACAGATCTCTGTGTCCTTCTAAATACTCCCACTCCTCCATGGAGAAATAGACGGCGACGTCCTGACATCTTATAGGAACCTGACACATACAATGATAGCGCGGTCATCATTCCCCCATCCCTTCATAGCGTTACTGTATAATGTCCCAGCAGCAGCATTCCCAGCAGTGTCACCTCTCCAGTCAGCAGCTCCATCATCTTGTAGGTGAGTTCTCGGATCTTCTGCTCATTGATGTCCTCATGTATCAGGGGGTGAGGTGGAGGCCCCGTGATTGGGCTCAGGGCTCTTCCCTCACACTGTACAGGCTCCTGACAGCACAGATCACTCCAGCTCTTCTTCACCACTGTGTAATCCTGGTTATGGAGAGGAGACACATTAATAAATCTCCAGTCTCCAGACATTTCCAGAGTCCTCACCTCTCCTGTCCTCTGTTCTTCTGTCCATAGATAAGAATGATGTGATGTGACATCTCTCACCTCTCCAGTAACAAGGAAGAGGATCTCTAGGGTGAGGGGTAAGATCCTCTCCGCCATCTTGTCCCTGTCCAGATCCATCCTTGATGGTCAATCAGGAGAATTCTCTTCTATAGAAGATGTGAGAGGATCCGATATTGTAGAGACCTGAATGGGGGAAGATGAACTTACTGGTATGACATCACTTCCTGTCACATGATACAGTATGTATTGCTTCCAGGTGTGATGTCATTTCCTGTCACATGATCATCACAAACCACATATGTGGCTGCTCTGTGCTGACAAGACCTGTGATGATGTCACACAGAGGGGAGGAGTTAGGGGGTCACATGATGAGTTCCTCAGTGTATGCAGGACTCTGCTGTGCTGGCTGTCATGGTGATGTACAGATTGGAGCCTATTGTGTACGAGGTGTACGGAGCGGAGCCGAGTGTGTACGAGGTGTACAGAGCAGAGCCGAATGTGTTCGAGGTGTATGGAGCGGAGCCACGTATAAACGAGGTGTACCGAAAGGAGAGGCATGTGTACGAGGTGTACGGAGCTGAGTCGACTGTGTACGAGGTGTACGGAGCGGAGCCGAGTGTGTACGAGGTGTAAGGAGCAGAGACGAGTGTGTACATGGTGTACAGAGCAAAGTCGAGTGTGTACGAGGTGTACGGAGCGGAACCGAGTGTGTACGAGGTGTACGGAGCAGAGACGAGTGTGTACATGGTGTACAGAGCAAAGTCGAGTGTGTACGAGGTGTACCGAGCGGAACCGAGTGTGTACGAGGTGTACGGAGCGGAGCCGAGTGTGTACGAGGTGTTCGAAGCAGAGCCGAGTGTGTACGAGGTGTACAGAGCAGAGCCGAGTGTGTACGAGGTGTACGGAGCGGAGCCGAGTGTGTACGAGGTGTAAGGAGCAGAGCCGAGTGTGTACGAGGTGTACGGAGCGGAGCCGAGTGTGTACGAGGTGTACGGAGTAGAGCCGATGTCATGATATATACCTTTTCCCTGTCCAGTATTTCTGTATACTATGCCATTTGATGTGTTGTAACCGTTCTCCGTTTTCTATTATCTGTATACTATGTAATTTATTGTGCTGTAATTTAACATGTTTCTTTCCCCCAGGAATTACGTTCCTGGACTGTAATGTAATTAAGCATTGGTCAACAGCTAGTGAAGGATTAGCCATTCTTCCTCCCAGCAGGTGGCTATTCCAGTCCACATACTACCAGACACACTGAAGCCATACATTTCTAGAATCTTCTGATGGAGCAAACCATTCAATAGTAGGTGTGAACCCCCACTCCCTTTCACATGGGCTGATCCCAGGAGCCCATACAATACATTCATGTTTTAAGATCAGATGTGAGTTGACTGTGGAAGTGAAGGGAGCGAGACCTGAGCTGAGGCCAGATCTCGTCGTCCGTGGGATTGCATTGGATCCATTGAACTCTTGCAAGGACTATTGCTTTCGTTTATATGGCACAAGGATTATTGGCAGGTTCACCGGATCTGTTTCATTTGTTTGGACTCATTGTGGACTCTGCAGATTTACCTTCATGTGTGTGGTTCCAGCTTTCTTGTTTAATAAATCTCCTTGGATTGATCATCGGCCGGGTGTCCCTTCCTGCTCTATCGCACACCCCGTCACACCTACTGAATACCAGTCCCCTGTGCTAAGGTGTCCTATGAGCATGTGTGCTATGTGCAGACTCTGTATTTTTCCTCCTTCATCCATGACTACGGAGGCACTTCACCTTCTGTTTGGGGTGCAGTACCTCCCTGTGGTGCCTTGCCATAGGGGCGCCACACCAGTGTTTTCTGTTTTATATTCCTCGTTTTTATAGTTTTCATTTATTTCTTATTTTCTTATTTTAGATGTCAATTCTTTTTGATGTGTCTCCACCTGCCGGCATTTTTCATTGGTTTACCTGTCCATCAACCATGAAGTTTGGTGTCACACAAGCTCTGATATGTTCCTTCTGCATGATTGGAGTGGCAAGGAATAATTAGAAGATCGCTACTCTGCATAAATCTTATATGGATATTGTGACTGTGCAATTATTCATCTTTTATACTAGAGAGCCTCAAAGAGACTTTGTGTAGCGACCGGTGGTAAGGCCGCGGGTGTGTGTGTATGATCTTTCTCAACAGAATCCCCATACTCAGGTTTAACCGATAATAACATTTCTTTACTGTAAAACATATTTATCTCACAGTCAACCGAACTATCTGCGCACTTGTATATATTAGAGTCTCTGGATCTTCACTTCTTCCGGGTACGCAGCAAGAAAAGAAAACACAACAATGAAGGTATCTTTCCCTAACTTTCCCTAAAATCACGTACCAGTCTATCACAGAAGAAGATGTCGCTCCCACGTAGCAGGCCTGGGGGTCTCCTCAGTCTTCTTCTTTGGTCTCCTTCTGCAGGTAACAGTCTGTCTCTCCCAGTCTCAGGGCACACAGAGCAACAGCAGAAAGGAGATCACAGCAGCACAGAAGTCTCCCTTATGTCGGTCACGGCCCCTGCACATGCACTCTGGGTGCACGGCGGGCAAGGTTTTGTAGAGCGGCCAGAGTCACAGCACCACAGTCCAGTGGCCCAGGATCAGTCACAGGGGCTTCTGCGGGGTGATTTTTCCGGCAAGGTGTTGCAAAGTAGCCCTCTTTAAACAGACATCCACAGGCAGATGTTCTCTTGTTCAACTCTGTGTCTGTACTAAGCTCTTTCACTTCCTGGGTAAACAAAAGAGATGGCTGGGAGTTTCCCAGCTCTGTGATTGTACAGTCCACTGATGCCCCCTGGTGGACAAGTGCGGACTGTGCACAGTTCATTTCACTGTCAATTTCGATAATACAATCTGAATTGTACACCTCATTACATACCCCCCACTTAAAGGTTGACAGTCCCTGTCAACAACCATCGGCTCCAAGGCAGTGATGGCCGTTGATATCATAGGGATTGATCTCCGGCGGAGTAGGGACCTCTGTCGGGGGAAACCGTCATCCCCCCGTTCACCTTCGCTCCCTTGTTCAGGGTTCACAATATCTCCAATAAACTCAGTCACATTTTCTACCCGGGGAGAGTAGGATCGCCGGCGGTAGCGGCGCCGGTTGGGGGCAAATCTGCTTCCTTTAACGGGAACACCCCCGGGACCGGTGACGTCGGCGGCCTCTGTACCCTTCTCTCCCTTCACAACATCAAACTGTACCACCTCCCCATCACCAACGCTGCGGAGGCACTTACGAGGATTGTTACACTTTATGGCAGTCTGATGTACAAACACGTCATCCTTTGTGTCATTCCTGTTGATGAAGCCATACCCATCGCGGACATTAAACCACTTCACCGTCCCCTGGACCCGAGTGGCCAGTACTTGCTTATCGGTCTGGCTCTGTCTCTTCACACCCTTTTCCCTGATCTCCCCTGCCGAGCGAACCGCTTTGGCTGGGGCGTCTAGTTTAAAGGTGGCTGCTGTTGTGGGACATGACTTGCTGGTTCTGGTATATCGGACCACGGGTGGAGGATGCGGACAACGGTTTGCCCTATGGCGGGGGTCGCCGCATGTCCAGCACCTTCCCATAGGCCGGCTGGGTTGCTGTCTCGCTTGCCTGTCCGCCTGTTGGTCTAGCCTGAGCTGTAGCTGCAGTATCTGTTTCTGCAACTCTGCTACTATCTGCTTCAATTCCTCCGTGTCACTGTTCGGAGTGCTGGCACCGAATATGGACCTGCAGGCCGTAGTATAAGTCTGGTTATAAGCTACTACCGGGAGGAGATTCTGTTGATCACACATCCTGCCGACTACGCCAGATGTAGCGACCGGTGGTAAGGCCGCGGGTGTGTGTGTATGATCTTTCTCAACAGAATCCCCATACTCAGGTTTAACCGATAATAACATTTCTTTACTGTAAAACATATTTATCTCACAGTCAACCGAACTATCTGCGCACTTGTATATATTAGAGTCTCTGGATCTTCACTTCTTCCGGGTACGCAGCAAGAAAAGAAAACACAACAATGAAGGTATCTTTCCCTAACTTTCCCTAAAATCACGTACCAGTCTATCACAGAAGAAGATGTCGCTCCCACGTAGCAGGCCTGGGGGTCTCCTCAGTCTTCTTCTTTGGTCTCCTTCTGCAGGTAACAGTCTGTCTCTCCCAGTCTCAGGGCACACAGAGCAACAGCAGAAAGGAGATCACAGCAGCACAGAAGTCTCCCTTATGTCGGTCACGGCCCCTGCACATGCACTCTGGGTGCACGGCGGGCAAGGTTTTGTAGAGCGGCCAGAGTCACAGCACCACAGTCCAGTGGCCCAGGATCAGTCACAGGGGCTTCTGCGGGGTGATTTTTCCGGCAAGGTGTTGCAAAGTAGCCCTCTTTAAACAGACATCCACAGGCAGATGTTCTCTTGTTCAACTCTGTGTCTGTACTAAGCTCTTTCACTTCCTGGGTAAACAAAAGAGATGGCTGGGAGTTTCCCAGCTCTGTGATTGTACAGTCCACTGATGCCCCCTGGTGGACAAGTGCGGACTGTGCACAGTTCATTTCACTGTCAATTTCGATAATACAATCTGAATTGTACACCTCATTACATTTGCATCCTCTGGTGACTACCCGGCCAGCTACCCGTGACTGTGACTGTGTATCAGTGAGAACTGACTTAACAAGTTGCCAGTAAATACCCGTGCAGAGCAAGAAGGTCTCCTGTGTCTTATTTCCATTAAGCTGGTAAACTGCATTCCAGTCTCAACAGCAGAGTCTGTATCAAGCCTCCACCTGCCGAGCCGCCTTCCAGTGAGAAATCCATTCATCCATCCCTGCCCCAGGGATCCTGCTCCACCTAGAGAGAGCAACACCATCTGGCTGCAGTATCATCATCCCCGGAGGTCTGAAGGCAGCACAGGTATCATTACCAGGTACCGTAGGTGGCGTCACAAACTTTATTTTATTTTATTACATTTCTGTTATTTCACATTCTTTAAGTGACCACCAGGGCCACGGCCCCGGGCACAGCCACCAGTGACAGCGCCCGGAAACCGAGTACCCCACGGCCCTGGGGTGGGTCACGTACTGCGGAGCTTCAAGTTCAGCCTGTGGAATATGAGGAATGACAGGTTTGTCGTCATACCTGGCACTTTGCAGATGGCTGCGAGTCAGGCTGGGGGCGCACATCTGGGTTTCAATATCACGCCCATTGGGGCATGATGAACAATACAGGAGGCGGCGAAGGGACCAAAAGAGGACGCCCGGGGGGGGGGGGTCCTGTTCATTATCATAGTAATGAGTAAGTAATAAAAATGTTTTATTAATCAGTCACAGCTCACATTTGGCACAGAAAAAGATAGTTAAAGTAGTGATAGGAAGGTGCAGGGACAGATAGTGATAACCGGGGGGGCTTTATGGAGGTGACAGGTTCACTTTAATAATAATACATGTTATTTCTATAGGGCCAACATATTGGGCAGCACTTTACAATTCAGAGGGGACATGTACAGACAATAAAGACATTATAGAGGAACACATCATTCACCCAGAGCAGCGAGGGCCGCGCTCACAAGCTACAATCTAAGGAGAACTGGAATTATCAATATCTAATTATAATAGAAAGTTCCTCATGTTCCACCAGGTTGTTTGTGCTCTGAAATATCACATTCTGGATACAAAAGAAAAAGCCTTTACATGATAGAAAATGTGTTCAAAGCCTTTGTGTGGAGGTGACGAGCCGAGGATGGAGATGCTTCACCTCCACAACTAACAACACACAATGCAAGGAAAAGAAGGGTAGACAGGGGGTGTATATGGCCCAAATAAAGGCTGCAAAACTCATCATCAGATCCCGGGAGCGCTGGACAGGGGAAAATCCTACCTCCAAAGTAACAACACAGGAGGATTGTCAGCTCCGAATCTCCTGCTCTATTTGTGGATGGGAGTTACTGTATTTAATGTGATGAGACACTAAAAACATCCATCCGTCCTATCAAAGCTTCTATATGAACTGTGTGCCTTGTGGGATTATTCCCTGCATTCTCCCTCATTTATATTAGTGTTGTCAGCACTGGAGGAGGAGCAGTTCAGTCTAGCCCACCCCCTGTGTTGTATAGTTGCGCTGGGAGTGTGGGCAGAACCATTAGACAGCTGCCTTGTTCCCGGGGAATGGAGAATGCGGCCGCGCACTTCCGGTTTGGGAAGAAATAGACAGGCAGGGATGTGCGGTCATGTGACTTTGTTTACATCCGGCATGAGGCCTGCAGAACTGTAATGGCGGTGCTGCGTGGAACGCACACCGGCGCCGCCCCCCTCATTATGAGCCCATAGTGGGAGAGTATATAAGGATGGCAGGAATTAGGGTGGGGGCTGCCATATGTCACTACATAGGGGAAGAGGGGGAATACCTGATATTTGAAGGGTGCCTTCTCCAAACTGCCATTTTTAGATCTCTCCACAGGTGATCTACGGGATTCAGGTCTGGACTCATTGCTGCCACCTTACAAGTCTCCAGTGCTTTCTCTCACACCATTTTCTAGTGCTTTTTGAAGTGTGTTTTGGGTCATTGTCCTGCTGGGAGACCCATGACCTCTGAGGGAGACCGAGCTTTCTCACACTGGGCCCTACATTATGCTGCACAATGTGTTGGTAGTCTTCAGACTTCATAATGCCATGCACACAGTCAAGCAGTCCAGTGCCAGAGGCAGCAAAGCAACCCCAAACCATCAGGGAACCTCCGCCATGTCTGACTGTAGGGACCGTGTTCTTTTCTGTGAATGCCTCTTTTTTTCTCCTGTAAACTCTATGTTGATGCCTTTGCCCATAAAGCTCTACTTCTGTCTCATCTGACCAGAGAACATTCTTCCAAAATGTTTTAGGCTTTCTCAGGTAAGTCTTGGCAAACTCCAGCCTGGCTTTTTTATGTCTCGGGGTAAGAAGTGGGGTCTTCCTGGGTCTCTACCATACAGTCCCTTTTCATTCAGACGCCGACGGATAGTACGGGGTGACACTGTTGCACCCTCGGACTGCAGGGCAGCTTGAACTTGTTTGGATGTTAGTCGAGGTTCTTTATCCACCATCCGCACAATATTGCCTTGAAATCTCTCGTCAATTTTTCTTTTCCATCCACATCTAGGGAGGTTAGCCACAGTGCCATGGGCTTTACACTTCTTGATGACACTGCGCACGGTAGACACAGGAACATTCAGGTCTTTGGAGATGGACTTGTAGCCTTGAGATTGCTCATGCTTCCTCACAGTTTGGTTTCTCAAGTCCTCAGACAGTTCTTTGGTCTTCTTTCTTTTCTCCATGCTCAATGTGGTGCACACAAGGACACAGGACAGAGGTTGAGTCAACTTTAATCCATGTCAACTGGCTGCAAGTGTGATTTAGTTATTGCCAACCCCTGTTAGGTGCCACAGGTAAGTTACAGGTGCTGATAATTACACAAATTAGAGAAGCATCACATGATTTTTCTAACAGTGCCAATACTTTAGACCACCCCCTTTTTTATGTTTGGTGGAATTAGATCCAATTTGGCTTTAGGACAATTCTTTTTGTGTTTTTTTCATTGAAGACAAATTAAATGAAGATAATAATAGCAAAGAATTTGTGATTGCAATCATTTTCAGGAAGAAACTGAGGATTATCTGACAGAATTGCAGGGGTGTCAATACTTTTGGCCAACGCTGTACTTAATCACCCCCAGGTATATCTCCATAAACCCTCAAGTGGTCCATGGGTTCCCACACTAGAATAGCTACAGGGTGTCATATGCCTTGGATCAAACATCTGGTATAAGTCACACACTCAAGTGACCTACACACAATTGCACATATAGATAATCGTAGACGATATATATGTCACAAAATAGAGACATGATGAAGTATAAAAGTCCTGTATGATCCTTTTTTGGATTAATAGACTTATCGCAGGGTTGCCTTGTGCCGATCCCGAAGACCCATAGAATTAGATACTAAAAGGTATGTTGGACAAAGCTACGCTACAGAGATATCAGACAACTTACAAAAACGGGGTGTATGTCAATTGCTCGTTTAGGCCACATCCACCCACCGACCCCATTCTATAGATCCAGCTTGTCACCTCCATAATCTGGAAGCTAAAGCAGTTGAGATCCCCCCCATGGACTCCCCTCACGTGACGTGAGACGGGGGTATCCCTTGCATGTCTAATATCCCCCAAATGATCCCCTATGCGTTTCTTAAGGGGTCTTTTCGTTTTTCCTACATAGTCCATGGGGCAGGAACACTGAAATAAACAACACCTTCGGTCCTACAGTTACCAAAATGTCTACTGGCAAAAATGTCACCAGTTGTACTGCTCTGAAAGGTGTCCGATCTCCTCACATAATTGCAGTATACACATTTTCCACACCTTAAGGTGCCGTTTTTCCGTTGATCTAACCAAGTGCCTTGTTTCCTAGGTGGACAGTATAGGCTATAGACCAATTGGTCCCTCAGTGACCTCCCACGTCTGAAGGTAATGGCTGGTCTGGCAAGGACAAAGGGGGCCACCTCTTTGTCTGACAGGAGCACCCTCCTATGTCTCTCGAGAATATCTCGCACTTCACCAGACCGATCGTCATACGTCCCAATCATCCTTACTATATCATCTGAGACCGGTTTTGCCTTCGGTACTGAGAAGGGTTTTCCTACTACTACCAACTACGTTCTTAAAAGCCTCACAAAGAACCCGCGGAGGATACCCCTTATCCAGGAATAGTCTCCGCATCCTTCTTGCTTCCAAGTGGAAACTGCTGACATCCGAGCAGTTTCGCCAGGCCCTTAAATACTAGCCCTTCAGTATACCCCTCCTCAGAGTCCTAGGGTGGTGGCTGTCCCACCTCAGTAGGTCATTCGTGGCCGTGGGTTTACGGTATATAGTTGTCTGTAATCCGCCACACCCGTCCATGTACATGGTGACATCTAAGAAATTGAGGGACCTCTCGTGGATTTCCGAGGTGAATCTCAGACCCAAGCTATTAATATTCAAATTGTTGATGAAGTTCTCAAATTATTGTTTATCGCCCCTCCACAGGATCATGATATCATCAATATAATGCCCCCAGAAAAGTATCTGGGGGCTCCACCAAGCAGAGGCTTCCTCTGTGAAGACCACAGTATTCTCCCACCAGCCCAAGAGCAAGTTGGCGTAGCTAGGGGCACATGAACTCCCCATAGCTGTGCCCCTGGACTGGTGGTAGAACTTGCCACCAAACAAAAAGAAGTTATGGGTCAATACTTATGAGAGTAGTGATAGAACAAATGCGCTGTGTTCCATATACTGTCTCCCCCGGGTCTTAAGATAGTACTCCACTGCCAACAGGCCTTTCTCGTGGCGTATACTGCTGTACAATGCCTCCACATCAATGGAGGTTAATTGTACATCGTCCCCCACCGAGACACCATCAAGTTTGCTTATTAGGTCTAAGATATCCCTGATGTATGAGGGTAAGCTGATTGCAAACGCTCTCAGGACCTTATCGAGGTAAATCCCACAATTCTGGGTGATGGATTCTATCCCAGATACTATAGGACGACCTCGCAGTGGAGACAGACCCTTATGTACCTTGGGGAGTGAGTAGAACATGGCCATAACCGGATGCTTGTTGTACATAAAGTTCTTCTCACTACTAGAGATTACCCCTTTCTCCAATGCCCCCTGTAGTATACTTTCTAGTTCCGTTTGGAACATAGTCGTCGGATCTCCCTCCAATCTGGTATAGGTGGTGTTGTCATTAAGTATACTATGGCACATAGCTTTATACTGTTTATGGTGCATCACGACGAGGTTTCCGCCCTTATTGGCGGTCTTTAGGATGATTTGATCATTCCTCGTCAGATTGTCCAAAGTGCATCGCTCCTCACTCGTGAGGTTAGAATAGTATACTTTCTTTTTAGTCTCACCCAACTTTTTCAGATCATTTGTTACCAGATTGGTGAAGATGTCCCATTCGTGAGATCACTGTTTGGTGGCATCCTTCTACTCGGGGGTCTGCAATCCGTGAAAGGACCCTTACCAATTTCTTTGTTTTGACCTATTGCCAGGTCCCTAAGGTCAGAGAAGGTACAAATGTCTTCCTCCTCAATCCCCAATTGGCGGCATTTCTCCTTGTCATTGATTTTAAAAAATCTCCTCCATTTTAACTTCCTAGCGAATAGGTTTAGATCTTTAACCCATTCGAACTCGTTAAAATGGTTCGTCGGGATGAATGAGAGACCCTTTGATAGTATATTTCTTTCTATTTCGGTCAGGTGGTGATCCGTCACATTAATAATTCTGTTGGAGTCTATTGTTTCTGCCTTGACCCTGGGTTCTCCCTCTCAACGGGTAGGGATCTCTCCCTAAAAAAGACCCTGGACACGTCACATAGGTGCCCAGTGTAGTAGGTCCAGACACATATCGTGAAAAGGACCCAACCCCCGACTCTGGTCTCCTTGGGCTGATGTCCCGACCTCCAAACCCTGATTCCTCTGGATCTACCCTGCCCTGTCCTCCTCGGCCCTTGCCTCCCTTTTTCCTCCATTTCCTGCTCTTGGGGTTCTTCCGTGGTTCTGGAGCTCTTCCCTGACTCCCCCTGTCCCCCTTCCTCTTTTTCTGATTGATCTGTTTCAGAGATATCCGTATTCCCAATGTCTCTATCTCCCCTCTGGATGAATAGATAAGCTCTCTTCTCTTTAAATTCTAGAGAGTCCCTTATGTATTGTTTGTGCTTACGTTCTTTAATACACGACTGCAAACGTCCAATACTATGTTCTAACGTGGCCTCACGTCTCCCAAAGTCCGGCTCGTCTTTATGTTTCTTGGCCTCCTCAGTCAACTCCGTAAGTTTTTTGGAAGTCTCCTCAAAAGAGTTCTTCTCCTCATCCAGGAGAATCTTCATGAATCTCAGGGAGCTATTGATGGATTCTTCCTCCCACCTTTCAAGAAAGTTTGGGGGCCCTAGATCTATTTGCAGGAATTATATTTAGTCTAAGGCCTTTGGGGACCAGTCTTCCAGCTATATACTTCTCAATTTCCCACCATGATGTAACGTTTTCTTTATAAACATAAGTTATCTTCTCATGGAAGATCTTCTTAAGATCACCCGAGGTGTCACCACCACCGTTATTGTCCTCAGTCTCCAAAAAGACGTCCCTTGCCTCAACCGCCCACCTTTCTCTGTCAATGGGTCCTGACAAGAAACCCCGCCATAGAAATTTATGTTCGGTTAGCGCACCGAAATTTGATAAAGTAATCCTAATTTTATTTATATATATCTCAAAGGAATTACTACTAAAATATAACATTTATTAGTACGTTTTTAAAAAAATCGGAATCATATAGTTCCAACAAGGATGTGCAACTGACTTACTCGAGGGGGGGGCTGTCAGGCCCTATCCTCTCCCTACCTCACCCTACCTGACAACGGAGTTTTATACACATAAAAAACCCCATGGATGGTGTCCCCGTTCCTCGAGGGCTGTCCCTACTAACCCTTAGCTGACATCTAAAGGTGGAGGCCTGTTGGTACACTATACACCCTTCCAGCAAAGTCTGGTGTCATGCACATGTGCTGGAGGATGTTACAGAAAGGCTATCCCCACTATCCCCAGAGTAAAAGGGTCTATCCTCTTGACTTAGTGGCTTAAAACCAAAAAATGCCACTTAGAGGACACAAGTAAACCGGCTGTTCTGTGAGATAAACCCTTCATGTCTTAAAGGGATCCTGTCACCCCCAAAACACCTTTAAACCTATTAAAAGCTGTCCCTAGAGCATATTAACACTTTCCCTACACTCCTTTTAGCTCCTATATGCACATAATCAAAGTGTATAAAAACGTTTTATAAGTACCTCATTAGTGATGATAATGAGTGACGATGCTATTCATAGTCACTCATTCAGGCTGCCCCTCTTCATACTATGACGCCTCCATAGGCGTGATCTTCATGAGAGATTCAAATTCCCTCCTCCCTGCGCGCCTCCCCGCTGTGGCTTGTGTCGGCCGGGCTTCAGCGTGGGGCTGTATGACACGATCCGCGTCATTCCCGGCGCCGGGTGACGTATTTACACCGGCGCCGCTGTTGGCTTCAAGTCCCGCACTGCGCATGCACAGTGCGCATTTTGAAGCTGACAGAGCGGCGCTGCTGTATACGTCACCCGGCGCCGGAAATGACGCGGATCGCGTCATACAGCCCCACGCTGAAGCCCGGCCGACACAAGCCACAGCGGGGAGGCGCGCAGGGAGGAGGGAATTTGAATCTCTCATGAAGATCACGCCTATGGAGGCGTCATAGTATGAAGAGGGGCAGCCTGAATGAGTGACTATGAATAGCATCGTCACTCATTATCATCACTAATGAGGTACTTATAAAACGTTTTTATACACTTTGATTATGTGCATATAGGAGCTAAAAGGAGTGTAGGGAAAGTGTTAATATGCTCTAGGGACAGGTTTTAATAGGTTTAAAGGTGTTTTGGGGGTGACAGGATCCCTTTAAAGTTGTGGAGGTGTCACGTGTCATATAGAGCTGTCATTCAATTCCACAGTTCCTATACCAATTTAAATATACTAGATGGCGGCCCGATTCTAAAGAATCGGGTAGTCTAGAATCCATATATAGTTTATTTACTAATAGTTAGGGGAGTGCAGTGAAATGAATTGTGTGTATACAGGTGGCTCAGTGGGTAGCAGAGTATACGGTGGCTCAGTGGTTAGCACTGTATATGGTGACTCAGTGGTTAGCACTGTATATGGTGGCTCAGTGGTTAGCACTGTATATGGTGGCTCAGTGGTTAGCACTGTATATGGTGGCTCAGTGGTTAGCACTGTATATGGTGGCTCAGTGGTTAGCACTGTATATGGTGGCTCAGTGGTTAGCACTGTATATGGTGGCTCAGTGGTTAGCACTGTATATGGTGGCTCAGTGGTTAGCACTGTATGGTGGCTCAGTGGTTAGCACTGTATATGGTGGCTCAGTGGTTAGCACTGTATATGGTGGCTCAGTGGTTAGCACTGTATATGGTGGCTCAGTGGTTAGCATTGTATATGGTGGCTCAGTGGTTAGCACTGTATATGGTGGCTCAGTGGTTAGCACTGTATGGTGGCTCAGTGGTTAGCACTGTATATGGTGGCTCAGTGGTTAGCACTCTATATGGTGGCTCTGTGGTTAGCATTGTATATGGTGGCTCAGTGGTTAGCACTGTATATGGTGGCTCAGTGGTTAGCACTGTATGGTGGCTCAGTGGTTAGCACTGTATATGGTGGCTCAGTGGTTAGCACTGTATACGGTGGCTCAGTGGTTAGCACTGTATATGGTGGCTCAGTGGTTAGCACTGTATATGGTGGCTCAGTGGTTAGCACTGTATATGGTGGCTCAGTGGTTAGCACTGTATATGATGGCTCAGTGGTTAGCACTGTATATGGTGGCTCAGTGGTTAGCACTGTATATGGTGGCTCAGTGGTTAGCACTGTATATGGTGGCTCAGTGGTTAGCACTGTATATGGTGGCTCAGTGGTTTGCACAGTATGGTGGATCAGTGGTTAGCACTGTATATGGTGGCTCAGTGGTTAGCACTGTATATGATGGCTCAGTGGTTAGCACTGTATATGGTGGTTCAGTGGTTAGCACTGTATATGGTGGTTCAGTGGTTAGCACTGTATACGGTGGCTCAGTGGTTAGCACTGTATAGTGGCTCAGTGGTTAGCACAGTATGGTGGCTCAGTGGTTAGCACTATATATGGTAGCTCAGTGGTTAGCACTGTATATGGAGGCTCAGTGGTCAGCACTGTATATGGTGGCTCAGTGGTTAGCACTGTATATGGTGGCTCAGTGGTTAGCACTGTATATGGTGGCTCAGTGGTTAGCACTGTATATGATGGCTCAGTGGTTAGCACTGTATATGGTGGCTCAGTGGTTAGCACTGTATATGGTGGCTCAGTGGTTAGCACTGTATATGATGGCTCAGTGGTTAGCACTGTATATGGTGGCTCAGTGGTTAGCACTGTATATGGTGGCTCAGTGGTTAGCACTGTATATGGTGGCTCAGTGGTTTGCACAGTATGGTGGATCAGTGGTTAGCACTGTATATGGTGGCTCAGTGGTTAGCACTGTATATGATGGCTCAGTGGTTAGCACTGTATATGGTGGTTCAGTGGTTAGCACTGTATATGGTGGTTCAGTGGTTAGCACTGTATACGGTGGCTCAGTGGTTAGCACTGTATAGTGGCTCAGTGGTTAGCACAGTATGGTGGCTCAGTGGTTAGCACTATATATGGTAGCTCAGTGGTTAGCACTGTATATGGAGGCTCAGTGGTCAGCACTGTATATGGTGGCTCAGTGGTTAGCACTGTATGGTGGCTCAGTGGTTAGCACTGTATATGGTGTCTCAGTGGTCAGCACTGTATATGGTGGCTCAGTGGTTAGCACTGTATATGGTGGCTCAGTGGTTAGCACTGTATATGGTGGCTCAGTGGTTAGCACTGTATGGTGGCTCAGTGGTTAGCACTGTATGGTGGCTCAGTGGTTAGCACTGTATATGGTGGCTCAGTGGTTAGCACTATATATGGTGGCTCAGTGGTTAGCACTGTATATGGTGGCTCAGTGGTTAGCACAGTATACGGTGGCTCAGTGGTTAGCACTGTATATGATGGCTCAGTGGTTAGCACTGTATATGGTGTCTCAGTGGTCAGCACTGTATATGGTGGCTCAGTGGTTAGCACTGTATATGGTGGCTCAGTGGTTAGCACTGTATATGGTGGCTCAGTGGTTAGCACTGTATATGGTGGCTCAGTGGTTAGCACTGTATATGGTGGTTCAGTGGTTAGCACTGTATACGGTGGCTCAGTGGTTAGCACTGTATGGTGGCTCAGTGGTTAGCACTGTATGGTGGCTCAGTGGTTAGCACTGTATATAGTGGATCAGTGGACGGGGGCTCTGTGGTCAGCAGAAGAGGGGGGCTCTGTGGTCAGCAGAGGAGGGGGGCTCTGTGGTCAGCAGAGGACGGCGGCTCTGTGGTCAGCAGAGGACGGCAGCAGAGTGATCAGCGCAGGAAGGAGGCAGAGTGATCAGCGCAGGAAGGAGGCAGAGTGGTGAGCGCAGGACAGCGGCTCTGTGGTCAGCAGAGGAGGGCGGCTCTGTGGTCAGCAGAGGACGGGGCTCTGTGGTCAGCAGAGGACGGCGGCTCTGTGGTCAGCAGAGGACGGCGGCTCTGTGGTCAGCAGAGGACGGCGGCTCTGTGGTCAGCAGAGGATGGCGGCTTTGTGGTCAGCAGAGGACGGCGGCAGAGTGATCAGCGCAGGAAGGAGGCAGAGTGATCAGCGCAGGAAGGAGGCAGAGTGATAAGCGCAGGAAGAAGGCAGAGTGGTGAGCGCAGGACAGCGGCTCTGTGGTCAGCAGAGGACGGCGGCTCTGTGGTCAGCAGAGGAGGGCGGCTCTGTGGTCAGCAGAGGACGGCGGCTCTGTGGTCAGCGCAGGAAGGAGGCAGAGTGGTCAGCACAGGAAGGAGGCAGAGTGGTCAGCGCAGGAAGGAGGCTCTGTGGTCAGCAGAGGACGGCGGCTCTGTGGTCAGCAGAGGACGGCGGCTCTGTGGTCAGCAGAGGACGGCGGCTCTGTGGTCAGCGCAGGAAGGAGGCAGAGTGGTCAGCGCAGGAAGGAGGCAGAGTGGTCACCGCAGGAAGGAGGCTCTGTGGTCAGCAGAGGACGGCGGGTCTGTGGTCAGCAGAGGACGGCGGCTCTGTGGTCAGCAGAGGACGGCGGCTCTGTGGTGAGCAGAGGACAGCGGCTCTGTGGTGAGCAGAGAACGGCGGGTCTGTGGTGAGCAGAGGACGGGGGCTCTGTGGTCAGCAGAGGACGGCGGCTCTGTGGTCAGCAGAGGACGGGGGCTCTGTGGTCAGCAGAGGACGGGGGCTCTGTGGTCAGCAGAGGACGGGGGCTCTGTTGTCAGCAGAGGACGGGGGCTCTGTGGTCAGCAGAGGACGGCGGGTCTGTGGTCAGCAGAGGACGGCGGGTCTGTGGTCAGCAGAGGACGGCGGCTCTGTGGTCAGCGCAGGAAGGAGGCAGAGTGGTCAGCGCAGGAAGGAGGCTCTGTGGTCAGCAGAGGACGGCGGGTCTGTGGTCAGCGCAGGAAGGAGGCTCTGTGGTCGAGTGGTCATCGCAGGAAGGAGGCTCTGTGGTCAGCACAGGAAGGAGGCTCTGTGGTCAGCAGAGGACGGCGGCTCTGTGGTCAGCGCAGGAAGGAGGCTCTGTGGTCAGCAGAGGACGGCGGGTCTGTGGTCAGCGCAGGAAGGAGGCTCTGTGGTCGAGTGGTCAGCGCAGGAAGGAGGCTCTGTGGTCAGCAGAGGACGGCGGCTCTGTGGTCAGCGCAGGAAGGAGGCTCTGTGGTCGAGTGGTCAGCGCAGGAAGGAGGCTCTGTGGTCAGCAGAGGACAGCGGCTCTGTGGTCAGCGCAGGAAGGAGGCTCTGTGGTCAGCGCAGGCTAGGTGGGCGGAGCCATGGCGGGAGTCCCGCGAGGTGGGCGGAGCCATGGCGGGAGTCTCGTGAGGTGGGCGGAGCCATGGCGGGAGCCCCACGAGGTGGCCGGAGCCATGGCGGGAGCCCCGCGAGGTGGGCGGAGCCATGGCGGGAGCCCCGCGAGGTGGGCGGAGCCATGGCCGGAGCCCCGCAAGGTGGGCGGAGCCATGGCGGGAGCGGTGTAGCGGGATGGTGGCGGGGTAAGTATACTGGAGTGTGTGTGTGTGTCCCTAACGCACTTCCGTCACTTTGGCAGCCACGTCCACGATGACGGAAGTAGCGCCGAATATGACGGAAGTGCGCTACGGCAATTATATATTAGATTAGCACTAAACCTAACAATTGCTAGGTACAAATACACATAAAAACACCACTATTCCACCTTCACCTGATATCTCACACCACACTCATAACACCATGTCCCATTAGGAAGATTAATCTTGATGTTCCCTGAGGAAGGAGCCCGGTATGTGGCTCTGAAACGCGTCGGAAAATAAACCTATATCACCGTCCCCAGACGTCCCGGGTCTTTGGTGCTTCAACATCTTTTTGGCAGCAGCGCGGACTTACAGGTACTTTGTCCGGAAGATTTGTCTTGAAGAACCGCAGTAACCTGTGGAAGTACGGTCCCTGCAGCAGCTGCAAAATCTGAGCGATTACGCTGGTTGTGTGCTACACAACCATACCAGGTGAGCAATTCTAATATTGTCATCTTAAACCTGTCTAAAAAGGATAAGACCCTATTTGCGCATTCTCAATCCTTTAGATATATGTGTGTAACGTGGCCTTTAGTGTTAATCTTCCTCTGTCTACAGTCATTGCTGTTCTCTGATTATCAGATTTTGGGTAAAATAAAGGTTATAAGTTGATAAACTTTGGTTATTTTGGAAATCCCTGTTCTAGAGGCTGGTGCTCCCCGTACACCAGATCCTTCACATGTTCATCAGTGTAGATCACATTCTGTCTGAGAGATCAAGTGATCCCACATTGTTGTGTAATTGTGATCCCCAGTATAGATCAGTGCGGGGCAGGAGGACAGAGAGACGTTTTCTCAGTGATCGGGAAGGACACTGTCTCAGTATTCTCCTCCATCACAGGACGCTGCATCCGGACTAGAAGAGGCTCTCACTTATTAACAGGATTTTTATTGTTAAAAGTGTCCGATAGTCCAGAAAATACGGAATGTGCTAAATAATTTCCCTCTCATTTAATTATACGACTCTTATATTTTTAGTACAATTTGTCCACACAATATATAATTCCTCCTAGTGCGAGTTATTCTTGATGATAAACAAAACATGAATTTCCAGTAATTCTTTTTCACAATTTAGTCATGATAATGGCTACTGCCTGTGTGACCTCTCTGATGTATAACAAGATGTGATTTATCTCCAAAACATTTCCCACATTCTGAACATGGAAAAGTCTTCTCCCCTGTGTGAGTTCTCTGATGTATAACAAGATGTGATTTATATGTAAAACATTTCCCACATTCTGAACATAAGAGTGGTTTTCTCCCTTAAGTGAGTTTTTTGGTGCCTAACAAGACTTGATTTATCTGCAAACCATTTCCCACATTCTGAACATGAATAAGGCTTCTCCCCTATGTGAGTTTTTTGGTGCCAAACAAGACTAGATGTATCTGCAAACCATTTCCCACATTCTGAACATGAAAAAGGCTTCTCCCCTGTGTGAACTCTCTGATGTCGAACAAGATCTGATTTCTGTACAAAACATTTCCCACATTCTGAACATGAAAAAGGCTTCTCCCCTGTGTGATTGATCTGATGTCTAACAAGATTTAATTTATTTACAAAACATTTCCCACATTCTGAACATGAAAAAGGCTTCTCCCCTGTGTGACCTCTCTGATGTCTAACAAGATGTGATTTATATGGAAAACATTTCCCACATTCTGAACATGAGAAAGGCTTCTCCCCTGTGTGACTTCTCTGGTGTGTAACAAGATGTGATTTATATGTAAAATATTTCCCACATTCTAAACATGAGAAAGGCTTCTCCCCTGTGTGATATCTTTGATGTGCAACAAGATGTGATTTCTGTACAAAACATTTCCCACATTCTGAACATGAAAAAGGCTTCTCCCCTGTGTGACCTCTCTGGTGTGTAACAAGATGTGATTTATATGTAAAACATTTCCCACATTCTGAACATGAGAAAGGCTTCTCCCCTGTGTGATATCTCTGATGTGCAACAAGATGTGATTTCTGTACAAAACATTTCCCACATTCTGAACATGAATGTGGCTTCTCACCAGTATGAATTATCTGATGACTAACAAGATCTGATTTCTGGTTAAAGTGTTTTCTCCACTTGGAACAAGAAAATCTCTTTTTCTCTGTGTGAATTTTTTGATGTTTAACAAAAGATGTTTTGAGGGGAAAACTATTTCCATATTCTGAAGGTGAAAGTGGCTTCATTGCGTTAAGAGCATTTGTTTTTTTAATGCCTCTTTTGTGACTTCTATTCTTCTTAGTAGTCTGTGATGAATCAGAAGATTGGACCTGTTTCATAGGATCAGATGACAGATCTTTGCTGTGAAGGGATGATGGGATATCTGGAGTAATGACATTCACATCAATTGTATCCTGGGTGGTTTCAAGTTCATCTGATTTATAAATTGAAGATGTCAGTTCTCCTTCTGATCTCCTGGTACAATCATCTGACAAGAATAAATACAATTATTATCTTTGAATAAAATATACCTGAAATTAATATTTTTTAAAATTTCTACTTAAAATGTAAATTGTCTCTTCAGTGTTGAAGTTGGTGAACTCTAGTGCCACCTAATAAAGGTAGCAATCCTACAAGTCATCATTGACTCTTTAACAAGCCTTTTAATATGACTTAGGATTTGTGCCAGATCAGACGGGACGTGGCCGGCTGAGGAGTACTGTTCAGAGTTCCGAAGGTGGGCCACGGACACCCAATGGAATGACCCGGCTCTTAGGTGTCAGCTCTGTCAAGGGATGTCTAGTAATGGAATAAAGCGATGTTTGGGTGAGCGCTGGGATATGAAGACAGCTACACTTCAACAAGTGTTTTACCTGTAAGTTTATTGTTCAAATCACACTAGGTCCTCTCCCACAACATGTTTCGACGCTCAGGGCGTCTTCCTCAAGTGGATATCAGACCTTACATTTGGTATCCTTATAAATCATCCATTAACCAATCCCTTGCTTTTAGGTTGAAAATATACTTTTTAACTCTTTCCTGTCCAAATGTCTAAATAGCTATATAAGCAGTTCTATTTAATGCACAATACGAGCCCTTTTTATTCTATTGCACAACTGCCCGTTCTTTTGTGACAAAAACATAACTATTCATCCAGGAGTACATTAAAAATTCAAGATAGTAAAAACACTTCAATATTATTACACAAAATCCACCTATTAGATACACATAATTATTACACTTAAAAAATTCACATGAAAATTACATATAAAAAATACATATACAAATTATTAAAACATCATGAAATCTATACAAATGATCTGATCTTAAAAGATGACTTCTGCAAATGGTAATTATGGGTTTATATATTATTCTCTATTGAGAGATTAAGGCCCTCCGGTGCCAATGTAGCCATTTTAAAAATCCAATACATTTCTTTCTTATTCAATTTCTCAATCCTATCATGTACTTCTTCACTTACAGTATTTTTCGCTTTATAAGACGCACTTTTGTCAATCACAGCGGGAGCAGCGCATATGACAGGAGCGGTCCGCAGCCCAGCCCTGAAGCCAGCCCTTCACCGACCGGCCGGAGCGCTCCATCCCCACCTTTGTGAGGTGAGACCCATCCGGCTCGCTGTCCCCCGCTGCCCGAGCCTGCGGGCCTCCCGCACCCTCGGATCTCCTCCGCTCCTCCTGTCTGAGTGCAGGAGGAGTAGCGGCACTATCCCCGCTGAGCCGCTCCGGGCGCTGGCCCTGCCCCTAGAGCGTGTGTGCAGGGACCCAGCTCTCAGGCCGAAGCCGCGGCCTGAGTTCAGAAGCGAGGCCCCGCCCACCACCGGAGACCGGCCCGCACCGCTGCCTACACCGGCGGGCGAGGACCTCGAGGTGCAGCAAGAGACCATCGGCCCCCCGCGGTGAGTGTCAGGCATCTGCCCCTCCACCCCCTCTGCTGCTCCCCCGTTCACCACCACTAGCCTGCCCTGAACATTCTACAGTGCCCGGCTCCCGACCGACCCCAGGGCCTGCAATACATCCCAGGCACCTCTGCCCCCCTCCCTGGCCACAGGGAAGCAGTGTGCCAGGGTGGGGGCTGTTTGTTCCATGGGGGGAACAGTGTGCCAGGGTGGGGGTTGTCTATGCCAAGGAGGGACAGTGTGCCAGGGTGTGGGCTGTCAGTGCCATGGGGGGGACAGTGTGCTAGGGTGGGGGCTGTCTGCCAAGGGGGGGGACAGTGTGCGGGGGGGAAGCTGTCTGCCAACTTGGGGGGGACAGTGTTTCAGGGTAGGGGCTGTCTGTGCCATCATGGGGGGACAGTGTGCCAGGGTGAAGGCTGTATGTGCCATCATGGGGGGACAGTGTGCTAGGGTGGGGGCTGTCTGTGCCAGCATGGGGGGCAGTGTGCCAGGGTGGGTGCTCTATATGCCAGCATGGGGGTCCTTTGTGCCAGCATGGGGGCCCTGTGTGCCAGCATGGGAGGCAGTGCGCCAGCATTGGGGGCAGTGTGCAAGCATGGCGGGCAGTGTGCCAGGGTGGGGGCTCTATGTGCCAGCATGGGTGAGAATGTGCCAGGGTGGGGGCTCTGTATGCCAGCATTGGGGCCCTGTGTGCCAGGGTGGGGAACTGTCCATCCGCATGGGGAGGACAGTACGCCAGTATGGGGGACATATATACCAGCATGGGGGGGTTCGTGTACGAGGATGGGGGTCATATGTACTGATTATAAGGTGGACACTGGTATTATAAGACGGACCCCATTTAACATTAAACATTTATTTTTTTCTCTTTTCCTTCACCAAATTTGGGGGTGCGTCTTATAATCAGGTGCGTCTTATAAAGCGAAAAATACGGTATTTGTTCTAGGATTATTAATTTAAGACTGGTGGGATCCCTTTCATGTATCTGATGATAGTGTCTTGAGATGCTGTGATTTAAATACCCCTTTCTGATATTTGATCTGTGCTTACTCAGCCTAGCCTGCATTGTCTGGATCGTTCTACCTATATATTGGAGTTTACAGGGACACTCCAACATATATATTACAAATTGTGATCTACAATCCATTCTCTGTTTTTTTTATAATTCTTTATTTTTCGTTTTATAGTAACAATAGAAAAAAGAACCAAAACTTACAGATTCAATCATCTTGCAAGTACAAAGAACTGTTCTTAACAAAATGTATTCTCATTAATTGAATCACGAATCAGTTTCTAATAGTCAATAAGCTTGATAAAAGTATTCAATTTACTATAGCAATATTAAAACTAACTCTGGCATGAAAAACAAGCTGTCTAGTATAACACATCGGAGTTGTTTGCCAGTCAGAATTATAAAACAAGCATTACCTACTCCATAGGTACCCGTCTATTACCAATAATAATGACAATGAAAGATAAAAAAACAAAAAAGAAAGGAAAAGATAGGAAACACATAAAGAAAGAAAAGAGTAGAATAGACCAGAACGGGGGATAGGATGGGTGGGGGGGGTATGAAGAGGGGTAGAAGGGAGGGTAAGGTAGGGGTCTCGTGAAGTTACCAAACCTCAATGGAGTAAAAGGAACTCTCAATCGCACCCATTTACTAACCAGTTCTTAAGAGCAAGTTCCTCAGGAGCTTCTGTGAGACTTATACAGGTCAGATTGTTGGAAACTCATCCAATTAAACCACGTGTTTCTGAACTTCTCATATGAATCATGTATAGCTGATGTCAGGTCCTCGAGAAGCATGAGGTCGTTCACCTTCTCTATCCACATAGCCACAGAAGGACACGTCTCCTTTTTCCAGAGCATCGGGATGCAAGATCTCGCAGCCATGACTAAGAACCTCAACAGTGTATGTTTATATTTGTTTGGTGGAATCCTACAGTGGTGCAACATGAAGAGGCCAGGATCTAACTCATCCGTGTATCCCGTAACTTGCCTTGTAATCTTTTTCACCTCCGACCAGAATGGTTGGAGCTTCGCACACTCCCAGAACACGTGTAGTATTGTACCATCCGCCCCACCACACCTCCAGCACTTCGGGTCTATAGAAGGAAAGAGTCTATGCAAATGAGCTGGGACTCTATACCATCTCGTCAATAATTTATAATTTGCCTCCTGCAGTTTTGAGCTTACTGAAGTAGAGTGAGCTAAAGAATAAATTGCAGATCTCTGTTCTGTAGACAGTTTGAGACCAAGATCTGTCTCCCATCGCAGCATGAAATGGGGAGTCGGGAGGTCCGGTGGAGAAATCAAACACGCGTATGTCTGTGAAAAAGCATGCCTACAGTCAACTGTGGTAGAGCATAGAGATTCAAACAGTGTCTTAGGATTTAAAAACGTCCTCTTAGGAGGGAGTCTATGAAGATAATGCACAAGTTGTACACATCTCCAGAAACCCAAAGCCGTCGGGTAGGTAATTGAATTAAGTTGTTCAATGGTTGGCCACGCTTCTCCCTCACTCCATTTTTCAATCCTATCCAGACCTGCTTTTATCCAACGTTGGAACACGGGGTCATCAAGACTTGGTCGAAAGTCCGGGTAACTAAGGATCGGACTCAAGACAGAGGCAGATGGTATCATTAAGGATCTAACTAACGTGTGATCACAAATCTTGAGAGTAGACCCAATTGTCGGATGGTCATATAATAACTCTTCTTTTCGAAGTGACACCCAGGGTAATGTCTGAAGTCTGAAAGGAGTAAAATCCTGTTCGATTTGTACCCACAATTTATTTGTACCATGCCTGCACCAATCTATTACCCGCGTGAGGTGGGTGGCTATGTAATACAGTTTGATATTTGGGAGATTCACACCACCATCTTTTTTGCGTCTATACAGGATTGATCTCGCTAGACGTGGTTTCGAGTTACTCCAGATGAATTTTGTCTGCAGTTGTGCAATTGTCTTAAAGAAGGATAATGGAATGGTGATAGGTAATGTCTGTAGGTAATATAATATCCTCGGAAGGATATTCATTTTGAAAAGCTGGCATCTACCAGCCCATGTGAAAGTAGACAATAGCCATCTCTCACAGTCTACTGTAATTGACCGCAGCAGTGAAGGAAAATTTGCACCATACAGATCTCTAACATCTGGAGTAATCTGTACCCCTAAATAGCGAAGAGATTTAGGAGACCAATGAAATGTAAAGGCGTTCTGTATTCTAGTAATTCGACTCAGGGGAAGCGACACATTTAGGGCCTCAGATTTTGATCTATTTATTTTAAAATTGGAGAGAGTGTAATATGTCTCCAATTCTTTCAATAAAATGGGGAGAGAAACCTCTGGATTTGTTAGAAAGAACAGGAGATCGTCTGCATATGCCGCAATTTTATGTACACCTGATTTTACTTGCATGCCTGAAATATCTCCATTCATTCGGACATGACGCAATAACGGTTCGAGAGTCAAAATAAAAATTAATGGGGACAACGGGCATCCCTGACGCGTGCCATTGTTAATATCAAATGACTCCGAAAGGATCCCGTTGACCCGCACTCTTGCCGACGGGACGGAGTACAGAGAGAGCACCCAACCAAGCATCTTAGCTCCCAATCCGATGTGAGACAATGTCTCTTTAATAAAAGTCCAATGTACGCGATCGAACGCTTTTTCTGCGTCTGTAGATAGTAACATCAGCGGGGTTTTAGATGTCTTGGCTGTATAAATTAAGTCTATAGCTTTGGTGGTGTTGTCTCTGGCCTCCCTACCCGTGACAAATCCCGTCTGATCTGGGTGAATCAAGTCCGGTATGAACGGGGAGAGTCTTGCCGCCAAAATTTTTGCAAAAAGCTTAATATCTACGTTCAGCAGGGATATTGGGCGGTAACTGGAGCATAGCAGAGGATCTTTCCCTGGTTTATGAATCACTGTTATATTAGCTCTTAATGCATCTTTGGGTGGTGTAGATATCGCCAAGGCATTAAAAAAGGCTTTTAGGTGTGGCAATAGAGCTTCTTTTAATTTTTTATAATAACCAACCGTAAACCCATCTGGGCCAGGTGCTTTCCCCGATTTAGATGAGGACAACGCATCTTCAATCTCCTGATCTGAGATAGGCATCTCTAAGGATTGCGAAACTGAATCCGCCAATTTCGGCATAGCCGAAGATGTAATATATTTTCTTATGCGTGATGTAAGTGCATTCAATGCTACCGGCGCTTTATTCGTGTCAAGATTATACAAAGCGGTATAGTAATGTTTGAATGCCTCAGCTATGTCGTGGGGAAACTTTGAGCGTTTTGAGGTATCTGGGTGTGATATTTCAGAAACATACGTAGTAGCTCTGCAAATTCTAGAGGCCCTCGCCAAAGCTCTACCGGACTTATTCCCATATTCATAGAAATGTCTACGGCATCTGGTAAGTACCCCTTTTGCCTTATATAGTAAAGTAGTGCGTAGCTTCTCCCTAACATCTAATAGTTCTCTCTTCAGATCAGGGAGAGAGTGACGTTTATGCCTAGTTTCGAGGTCTCTCAGTCTAATCATTAGATCTTGGATTTCTGTATCTCTAATTTTCTTAAGTCGGGCACCATGTTTGATTAAAATGCCTCGAACTACACACTTGTGAGCCTCCCACACTCCCCCAGGTGTCACATCTGTGGAAACATTTAAATCAAAGTAATCCTTCAATGATTTAGAGACGTCCGCTAGGACTACTGTGTCTTCTAATAAAGAAGCGTTTAGCCTCCATTGCCACTGTCTTGGGATCGGGGAGTGGAGCATAAGGGAAATCTTAACCAAGGCATGGTCTGAAAAGGAAATCGGCTCAATAGAAGCATCTATTAGTTGTGTCAGATCAGTGTGTCTCAGGAGAAAGAAGTCAAGTCTAGAATATACTAGGGGAGTAAAAGGTATAGTCTTTAGAGGTAGGGAACAAGAGGCGCCAAGCATCTAGTAATTGGTGATCATGGAGCGCTCTGTTCAACCTTCTAATAGCTGCTTTAGACATACTAGACCTGCCTCGAGACGTGTCAAGGTCGGGGTCAAGTGTAACATTGAAATCTCCCCCTAGAACCAGCGTTCCCTCTGCGAAGACCTCAATTTTATCTAAAAACTGCAGGAGCGTTGTGATCTGACCAGAGTTAGGGAGGTATAGCGAGGCAAATGTATATGTTCTGGAGGCGATCTTACCTTTTACCATAAGGAGTCTTCCATTGCCACCACTGCAGGAGTCCACAAATTCCCATGGTATCGACCTCGATATCACGATACTGGAACCAGAGGAGTGTGAATTATTAGATAAGCTGTGATATGATGAAGGAAACCAATGACTGGAGAGCTTATAAGGCTTGTTCTCGCACATATGAGTCTCCTGGAGAAAAGCAACATGAATTTTGTTAGTTTTCAAATAGTTAAACAAAATAGATCTTTTCCCTGCATCATGTAGACCTTGCACATTCAGCGTGCCAATTTGTATAGCAGATAGGGTGCTATGTGTCATAGTGTTCCCTTCTGCTAACTAGGAACTTCAAGGAAAAAGGGGACCAAGGTACAGGAAAGAGGGGGAGGTAAGAGGGGAGGGAGGTGTAGAGGAGTGTAAAACAAAGAGATTGAGAAAAAAGTTTAAAGGGAAGATAAGACTATTTTAGTCTAAGCCGGTCAAGCCAGCAAATCAACTCTCTCTAAGAAAACAGAAAAGAGAAAGAGAGAGAGTCGTAGGGACCGTAACTGACCAAAAGGCAACGATCCACAGACCCAGGACTCTTGTATATCATCAAGATCATCTCTTTACACCACATTATCAACTTCTTTAAAAGTCAACAAGAAAAAGTTACAATCGATAAAAGGGAAAAAGCAACACAAAACCCTTAATAAATTTGTTATACGTAACGAATGCACTATCTTTTTATATAACAATTGTTACCAGGCAGACCAGTCTAGAGCAATTCTGGGTGAGGTCTGAGGCATCAACCTCATATAGCTCAATCAGTTCCAACAAAGGTGGATCAGGAATCTCATGTTGGTAAGTCCTCTGCAAACGCCTCGTCTCTTCCGCCCCTCGGGCTGCCAGGCTGTGACGAGGGCGTACGTGGAGCATTGCCACTCCGTGTCTTCCTCTTGCGGAGAGCATCTGAAAGGGAACTGCGTTGGCGGCCCATTGTTGCGAACCTCTGAAATCCTTCCAAAGAGAGCCAATCCGGGATCGGGATGGATGGGATATCCAAGAACGAAAATAGTCCAGGAAGGTCATCCCTATGCCAAAGATAATATGTCTTGTTGTTTCTTCTCACTATAAGATGGAAGGGATGACCCCAGCGGTACGTGGCTCCCCGCTCTTTAATCTTCACAAGTAAGGGGCGCAGCTGCCGTCGCATATACAAGGTGCGACTAGAAACATCTGGGAAGAGGCGAACATTTACGTTGTCAATCAGAATGTCGCCAAAAGACCAAGCCGCTTGTATCAGAGCATCCTTGTCTGTAAAATTATGAAGTCTACACAGAACATCTCTGGGGTTGTCTGGGTCAATTGGGCCAGGGCGAGATACTCTATGTATCCTATCAATTTTATATGATGAGCCTGGTGATCTTTGTGTTACCGTATTAAAGATGTCTAGAGTCCTGTCAAGGAGCATATTAGCTGTAATGGTCTCAGGCAATCCTTTCAGGCGTATGTTGTTGCGCCTTTCCCTATTCTCCTGGTCATCTGCTTGTAGAATCAGGGCAACAATATGTGCATTAGAGCGTGTAGCATGTCTCTCCAAGGCAGTGACTCTCTCTTCAATGGCAGCTATGGTCTCAGACACAGCAGTGGATTGTGACTTTAGAGTCTCTATATCCTCCTTAATGGGGCTCAGGGCTTTGGCTTGGGATGCCTCCATGCGGGCCATTAAACAGTCTAGGTCTTGTCTGGTGGGGAGAGCAGCAATCATGCTCCTAATAGCCCTCAGTTCAGAGTATGAGCTGTTGGACTGGTCTGAAGCAGGCACCATTATTGCAGCCTGTGTAGGGAGGGGGGAGTATCCCTCCATGTCTCCTCGGTCTCCTCTCCAGTGTCTGCAATCTCCTCTAATGTTTCCACAACTGCAGACTCCCTTGATCTCTCCTTCCCCTTATCTGAGGAGCTGATAACAGCTGTTACCTGGCTTCCAGTGCTTTGTTTGTGGGGGTTTCTCTGTGGCAGCTGTGAAGGTGACTGTGCCTGCAGCTTCTGAGCATGAGGTCTTCCCTGTGCCATTACAGAGGAGTGTGCTGTCTTTCTTCCTGCTGTCCCAAACAGTTTTGCCATGCCTGCCTCTCTCCCTTGCTTCTCAGGAGGTGTCAGGGCTGTCACAGCATCTTCAGGCTTCTTTCTCCGTGACATTGGAGCAGAGATTGTGAAGTTGAATAGCTCTATAAAGTCCCGAGTCTGCAGAGCTTATGGAGGTGCTTCCTCACACTTCCATGGCCAGGTCACGCCCCGTCGGCACATTATTTAAAGAAGCCCTCATGCACGCCTCTATCCAGGGCATCAGAGTGCCACACAATTTCTGGTTTCCCTGCCTAGGGCAATACTACAAAAGACCCACTTCCTTATAATGGGCACATTATGTAAAGAGACCTTCATGCACGTCTCTATCCAGGGGCATGGGAGGCCACACAATTTTCTTTTTTTAAATCTTTCATGTAATCCAAAAAACTAACATTCACCAACTCTTTTATACCATTAAAGATAGAAAATACAACCAAACTGTCTTGTATTATGCAAAAGTGAAAAAATTTATTTAAAACAAGGTGGACAGACAAACAATAAGGTTCACCAACCCATGGTGAGTGGGCCCCTCAGGTGGTGCCGGTTGCAAAGTACAATGTATATATGCATTAAAACAATAGAATTGGGGCTGTATATCATTACATACAAGTAATAATACTTTTTGTTTTTTTTTTCTACGCCTTTTTTTTTCTACGGATGTTTACCACGCCCATGGGGGCGTGCATAATTACCGTCAAGGTGGGGGAGAGCGGCACACAGCCCTGCCTGTTGCAGCTTCCTCAATACTACGAAGCCGCAGAAATAATATAATAAAATAGTGATTTATAAAGATCGCCAGCACGGTGTGTGGAGAACCAGAGATGGATGGCATCAGGATACCAAGCTGCAGGGGTAGGTAAGAAGGGGATGTGGGGTGGTGTTATGGGGTCAGGATCACTTTAACTTAATAGAAACCTCTGGAAAATCCTTGGTGACAAAGTTATGGCCAAGAAACCCACAAGAGTCACAGAATTGTGGAAGAGACTGGAAGAAGAGTGGTGCAAAATCCCCCAGAGCAATGTGAGAGACTAGTGATGTCCTATGCCCACAAATGTGCTGAAGTCATTCACAGCAAAGGCCTGTACAAAGCAAAGGCCTGGACACTTCTACAGATTGGTGACTGTTGTAACCTTCACAACATTTAGTGTTAATCTTCCTCTGTCTACAGTCATTGCTGTTCTCTGATCATCAGATTTTGTGTAAAATAAAGGTTATAAGTTGATAAACTTTGGTTATTTGGAAATCCCTGTTCTAGAGGCTGGTGCTCCCCGTACACCAGATCCTTCACATGTTCATCAGTGTAGATCACATTCTGTCTGAGAGATCAAGTGATCACACATTGTTGTGTAATTGTGATCCCCAGTATAGATCAGTGCGGGGCAGGAGGACAGAGAGACGTTTTCTCAGTGATCGGGAAGGACACTGTCTCAGTATTCTCCTCCATCACAGGACGCTGCATCAAAAATGCATTAAAAATGTCTTATAATCCAGAAAATACGATATGTGCTAAAATAATTTCCCTCTCATATAATTATACGACTCTCATATGTTATTTGTACAATTTGTCCGCACAATATATTATTTCTCCAAGTGCGAGTTATTTTTGATGGTAACAAAACATGAATTTACAGTACCGTATATACTCGTGTATAAGCCGACCCGTGTATAAGCCGACCCCCCTACTTTTGCCCCCAAAACCTGGGAAAACCTATTGACTCGTGTATAAGCCGAGGGTGGACCCCAGCACAGGTATACAGCCCCCAGCAGTGTGGTATACAGCAGCCCCAGAGGTATATACAGCAGCCCCAGTGGTATATACAGCAGCAGCCCCAGTGGTATATACAGCAGCAGCCCCAGTAGTTAGTATACAGCAGCCCCAGAGGTATATACAGCAGACCCAGTGGTAGTATACAGCAGCAGCCCCGGTGGTATATACAGCAGCAGCCCCAGTAGTTAGTATACAACAGCCCCAGAGGTATATACAGCAGCCCCAGTGGTAGTATACAGCAGCAGCCCCAGTGGTATATACATCAGCAGCCCCAGTGGTATATACAGCAGCAGCCCCAGAGGTATATACAGCAGACCCAGTGGTAGTATACAGCAGCCCCAGTGGTATATACAGCCCCAGTGGTAGTATACAGCAGCCCCAGTGGTATATACAGCCCCAGTGGTAGTATACAGCAGCCCCAATGGTATATACAGCCCCAGTGGTAGTATACACGCAGCCCCAGTGGTATATACAGCCCCCCCATCAGTATACAGGCACCCCCGCCTTGTGCACAATCCTGTAAAGGAAGAGATTAGTATACTTATCACTGTCCCGCTGCTGCTGTCCCACCGCCGTCATCGCGCTCCTCCGTCTTCTTCAGGTTTCCTCCTCGGTCGCGCAGACAATGACGTCATTGCCTGCGCTGACCGGAGGAAGCCGGAAGAAGACGGAGGAGCGCGATGACGGCGGCGGGACAGTGATAAGTATACTAATCTCTTCCTTTACAGGATTGTGCACAAGGCAGGGGGGCCTGTATACTGATGGGGGCAGGCCTGTATACTGTATACACTGTATACAGTGTATACAGTATACAGTGACTCGCGTATAAGCCGAGGGGGGGACTTTTCAGCCCAATTTTTGGGCTGAAAAACTCGGCTTATACGCGAGTATATACGGTAATTCTTTTTTTACATTTTAGTCATGATAACGGCTACTGCCTGTGTGAGTTCTCTGGTGCCTGACAAGATTAGATTTATGTGCAAAACATTTCCCACATTCTGAACATGACAAATACTCTCCTGTGTGAGCTATTTGGTGCCTAACTAGATTAGATTTATGTGCAAAACATTTCCCACATTCTGAACATGAAAAAGGCTTCTCCCCTGTGTGAATTCTCTGGTGTGTAATAAGATGTGATTTATCTGCAAAACATTTCCCACATTCTGAACATGACAAATACTCTCCTGTGTGAGTTCTCTGGTGTATAACAAGATGTGAATTATCTGCAAAACATTTCCCACATTCTGAACATGAAAACGGTGTCTCCCCTGTGTGTCTTCTCTGGTGAATAACAAGATGTGATTTATCTGCAAAACATTTCCCACATTCTGAACATGAAAAAGGCTTCTCCCCTGTGTGTCTTCTCTGGTGAATAACAAGATGTGATTTATCTGCAAAACATTTCCCACATTCTGAACATGAAAAAGGCTTCTCCCCTGTGTGTCTTCTCTGATGTGTCACAAGATCTGATTTCCGTGTAACACATTTCCCACATTCTGAACATGAAAAATACTTCTCTTCTGTGTGAATTCTCTGGTGTACAACAAGATGTGATTTATCTGCAAAACATTTCCCACATTCTGAACATGAAAAAGGCTTCTCCCCTGTGTGTCCTCTCTGGTGACTAACAAGATGTGATTTATGTGCAAAACATTTCCCACATTCTGAACATGAAAAAGGCTTCTCCCCTGTGTGTCTTCTCTGATGTATAACAAGATCTGATTTCCGTGTAAAACATTTCTCACATTCTGAACATGAAAAATACTTCTCTTCTGTGTGAATTCTCTGGTGTGTAACAAGATCTGATTTATCTGCAAAACATTTCCCACATTCTGAACATGAAAAAGGCTTCTCCCCTGTGTGTCTTCTCTGATGTCTAACAAGATCTGAATTTCGTGTAAAACATTTCCCACATTCTGAACATGAAAAAGGCTTCTCCCCTGTGTGTCTTCTCTGATGTCTAACAAGATCTGATTTTCGTGTAAAACATTTCCCACATTCTGAACATGAATGTGGCTTCTCCCCTGTATGAATTATTTCATGACTAACAAGATCTGATTTCTGGTTAAAATGTTTCCCACACTTGGAACAAGAAAATCTCTTTTTCTCTGTGTGAATTTTTTGATGTTTAACAAAAGATGTTTCGGGGGGAAAACTATTTCCATATTCTGAAGGTGAAAGTGGCTTCTTTGCTGTAAGAGCAGTTTGTTTTCTCCTGCCTGTTTTGTGACTTTCATTTTCTTTAGTAGTCTGTGATGAATCAGAAGATTGGACCTGTTTCATAGGATCAGATGATAGATCTTTGCTGTGAAGGGATGATGGGATATCTGGAGTAATGACATTCACATCAATTGTATCCTGTGTGGTTTCAAGTTCATCTGTTTTATAAATTGAAGATGTCAGTTCTCCTTCTGATCTCCTGGTACAGTCATCTGACAAGAATAAATACAGTTATTATTTTTGAATAAAATATAACTAAAATTAATATTTTTGAAAATTTCTACATAAAATATATGTCTTCTACATGTCTTCAACCTAGAGTTCCGGTTAGAAGACCATAACCTCATCTAGGAATTTAGGTTCTGGCTACCAGGGTAACATTGTGTCATCTCTGCATGGCCTCAGTCTAGTAGCTCCATGTCCGACTAGAGGAGCACCCAAGCTGGATATTCTGCAGGAGTTCAGCCTAGGATTCTAGGATTCGGCCGGAAGAAACCCAGGTTGGGACAATTCGGCTACAGGTAAGGTGCTAAGTCAGCTTCCTAAGCTTGCTGCTATTCATTTCTCGGTGGGTGCCCGCCAGAATCAGGATGCTGCTGGATTGGTGTAGTTGGCGGTGGAAACCTCAAATATTCTAATCCCTGGTGATCCAGCAGAGGGGTGAGATTCTGTTGCCTGTTGCATTGTGTGTTTTGCTTGGTATGTATTATATGTTTTTGACTGTTGGGGATCCAATAAAGTATTACCATTGTGTGATTCCCTCACCCTTTGTTGTCTGAGTAGTGTTCCGCCCACGGTAAAGGAGTTCAGGCAATTATTAAGATGAACCTTGGTCCATACAGTCTTTCTAAAGGTGGTCGGGCCAGCGGACGAGAGTAGCCACAGACCCAGGTGTCTCCACAGTCATTATGGAGGAGGTTAGAGGATTCCAGTGTCTCCTGTGAAGGTCTAGGGAACTCAATGCCCAAGAGAGTTAAGGCCGTGCTTGCAAATAATGGTGGACACAAAAAGTATTGACACTATGGGCACAATTTTGGATTTTTCACCTACAGGTGTATTCAGTTTTGTTGCCAGCGGTTTAGATATTAATGACTGTGTAATTTGCTGTCCTGCTTGGAGTAAGGGGGATGTCCAGCTACCATGCGTAAAAGTGACACACAGACAAATGATGCCCGGCGCACAACACAAAATAATAGACGAGGAGACACCGGGGGACAAATACTGCGGAGTGTCCTGCTCATAGGGAATGGGCAAAAGGTGATCTCCTGCACTTCCCTGTGCTCTGATCTCCCTATCATCCCTATACGTGTTCTTTAAACTCGTCGCCAAGCAGGATACCTAGGCTCTTTCTGTCCTTGATGTTAACCCTCAAAAGGGAACAACCAGCAGGAGCACTTGTCCCAACCACTGCAATAAACAAAACAAGAGGGAAGGGAAGACAGACAGGTAACAAAGGCAACTTCACATCTGCTGCCACGCTCCTTGACAGCAGACGGCTAAGCAGTAGACAACTCTCCAGAGAGCTTCCTTCTCCTCAGGAAGCCTGGCCAAGAATGGGGTCAATCACCAGCAAAGCATGCTGGAACCATGCGACCATATAAAGGTGATGAGAGTAATCACAAATTTTTCACACCTAGTAAGGAAACTAAGGAGTCTGCAAGCAGCAGAAAACTGACATTAACTTCTGAACTGTCAAAGGAAACAAACAGTTAAAATGGAGTCTCAATATAAAGATGAGACAGAGGTCCAAAACCAGTCACAAGTCTCCCAGGTAAGAGACCATCATGACAGCTTTGAGGTTTAGTAGGGTGCGGTGCTTTCTAATTGTCATACGTGTTTCTTTCATTTGGAAGTTGAGGAGTTAATGTGAGTCTCTGCTGCTAGCAAGTTAGCTAGTTCTTGTCCTGGTGTGGATACTTTGCAATTACTCCCATCCCCTTTATATGGTCACATGATTCCAGCATACTTTGCTGGTGATTAAACATTCTTAGCCAAACTTCCTATGGTGAAGAAAGTTTTCTGAGAACTGACTACTGCTAAGCCGTCTGCTGCAAAGGAGCGAGGAAGCAGGCGTGAAGTTACTGTGTTGTTTCCCTGTCTATCTTCCCTTCCCTCTTCTTTATTGCAGTGGTGGGGACTAGTGCTCTCGCTGGCCATTCCCTTTTGAGGGCTAACATGAGGGCCAGAGAGGGGCCTAGGTATCCTGTTTGGCGACGAGTTCAAAGAACTCATAGGTACGGTAGGGAGATCAGGGCACAGCCTCAGGTGAGTGCAGGAGGTCACCTCTCCCCTGTTCCCTGTGATCAGGGCTCTTCGATGTATTTGTCTTCTCCAGTATCTCCCCATCGGTTTAGTGTTGTACGCTGGACATCGCTGGTCTGTGCGTCACTGTCATGCACGGTAGCTGGACATCCTCCTTAGTCCAAGTGTGACATAATCACCAGCCTAACACATTTTTTTTCTTGGCTCCATTATGGATCCTGCGGCAGAGTTTTCCCAGTTCAGGATCTTTAACAGGAGGTGCCGGATCTGCGGGAACAGGTGGAGCATCAGCTGCTATATATCGCGGGTCTGCTGGTCTCTGCCCAGGCTCAGACCCAGCTGGAACCTAAGATCTCCCTCATTGATTGGTTTTTGGGGGCGTGATAAGTTTGGGGCGTTCCAGGAATCCTGCAAGTTATACTTCAGGCTCCGCTCACCTTTTTCAGGGGACGAAGAATAAACAGTGGGGATCGTTGTCTCCCTGTTGCGAGGAGATCCTGGGCTTTCTCTCTACCAATTGACTCTCCATCTATGCGGTCGGTAGAAGAGATTTTGCGGCTTTGGCCCATGTCTATGGGGACCCTGATGGTGTTTCTCTGGCAGAGTCGAGTCTCCATAGACTCCGGCAGGAGACGCAGCCGGCTGAGGAGTACTGTTCAGAGATCCAGAGGTGGCCGCGGACACCCAATGCAATGACCCGGCTCTTAGGAGTCAGTTCTGTCATGGGTTGTCTAGTGGCTCCAGGACTCCACGGCTCAGTACTCTAATCCAGAGTCACTGGAGGCCACCATGTCTCTTGCCATCAGAATAGATCGACGCCTCGCGGAAAGACCCATCCGGACCCACCCACTTGTTCTCCCCATGGAGGAGGTCCCACAGGTGCAGGTGGAGGAACCCTTGCAGATAGGGGGGTGCCCCTCATGTTAGGTCGCTTGTAGTTCACCGTGGGATGGGGGCGTGCTTTTACTGTGGGCTTTAGGGTCACCTCCTTGGGATTTGTTCATCCATACAAATGTCTCAAAACCCGTCTCCCCCAGGTCATGTGGAGGGCGGTGACCTGGGCATGAATGTTTCCTCTGCTTTTCACTCTTTTACGGCTGCTATCCCTCCAGGATAAAGAAGGGATACCATTCCCACTCTTCAGGATTATGCCAGGCCTCGGTCTCTCCTCCAGGGATCCATAAGAGGAGTTGTCCATACTGGGGCCCCGGCTCCTGGATGTACGGTTCCTAAGTCAGTTCTGTATGATTTCTACACTCTCAATACACTGCCTGAAGAGCCGCCCTTCCCAGATCATTGTGAGGAATGTAACCTGGGCTGTATACATTTCCTCTGTACTTCCCTCTCCTCCAGGTAATGTGAACAAGGTGCAACCGGAGAGAAGGCGCACAATCTCTCCCTCTGCCCAGGTACTTTCTGGACCTACGTGTTTCCCTAGAAGAGGTGGTGGAGGGGGGGGGGTTTCCCCTATGGAAGATCCCCATTCTGAGAGTGGAAGTTGCAGGTTTCGGGGTGACGCCTCGGTTGTTCGTCCTTCAAGCGGATGTACACATTCCTAAAGAAGCATGCTTGGTGATAGACATGCCGGTGAGGACTTGTGTGTGAATGACTGTGTATGGGTGTCCACTGCTGCCATCAGCTGGAAGTGAGCTTCTGGGGCCATAGTGTGAAGGACATTGTTAACCCTTCAGCCGTCCGGCTGGAGCTACCCCTAGTATTTGGTACCCGTAATGTGTTTCACAGCTCATAGCCCCGGAGATGTGTCCTGTCTCCAGAGCCGACATTTGCTCCATCTTTACCTCGCTGCACAGGTGATATCCTTGAGAGACCGGGGGTTACAGAAAGGAACGCTGGTAGGTCGCGGCGTTCTTTCCATAGATGTTATGCCTATTCCGCTCTTGAGGGTCTGGAGGCCCCTCGTTATAGGAGGGAGTACTGTCACGATCGTCTCTCTTACCTGGGAGACTTGTGACTGGTTTTGGATCTGTCTGATGTATGTATTGTAGATTCTTGGACAAAGTGCCTCAGTGTCCGCGCTGCTGCTCCAAGACCAAAGAAACACAGACACAGGAATGTCTGGTACAGCTACAGCCTTTATTTTCCGACGCGTTTCGGAGCCTCCTCCCGAGCTCCTTCCTCAGTTCTTTGTTCCCTGAGGAAGGAGCTCGGGAGGAGGCTCCGAAACGCGTCGAAAAATAAAGGCTGTAGCTGTACCAGACATTCCCGTGTCTGTGTTTCTTTGGTCTTGGAGCAGCAGCGCGGACACCGAAGCACTTTGTCCAAGAATCTACATCACGACCACGGTCACCGTTGGGAGTGCGGTCCCTGCAGCAGCTGCTTGTACGCTATTCTACCAGTTGTGGGTTTCACAACTGACAAAGGTGAGCAATTCCACATCGACAAGTGAAAGTGTTTAATTGAGATAAGACCCTATATGCGCATTCTTTCTTTCACAGATTATGTATGTATTAGCACTTCATAATAAACATGTTTCTATCCTTTGGCAGTTAAGGAGTTAATGTCAGTCTCTGCTGCTAGCAAGTTAGCTAGTTCTTGTCCAGGTGTGGCTATTCTGCGATCACTCCCATCCCCTTTATATGGTTACATGATTCCAGCATGAGTTGCTGGTAATTGTGACCCACCCCAAGGCTGGGGTACTCGGATCCCGGGCGGTGGTTACTAGGGATGTCACTGGCGGTTGGTGCCTGAGGCCATGCCTTGGTGTTCGCTTTAAAAAGGGGGTTTTATACAGGGATTTGATTAATTCGTGACGCCACCTACAGTGTCTGGTGAAGGCACCAGCGGTGCTGCAGACCTCTGGGGATGATGGATGGGCAGCCTGATGGTTTTGCTCCTGTAGGTGGAGCGGGGTCCCCGGGGCAGTGATGTAGGGATAGGAGTTGGCACAGGGTTGAGGCTCTGCAGGTGGGAGATATTTACAGCCTCTGTGCTGGACAGGGTCAGGGCTGTAAGAACTGACACACACACTGGGAGTAGTTCTCCGTACCTTTACTGTTGTCCAGGGTACACTCCAGGTGATCAGGAGGCTCTTCAGGATTTCCACAGCGAGTGATTTGTAAGGCCTCCGTGTCCCTTCTCTTACTTGTGTTGAAGCCCTGATCTGTATAGAGCCTGGCCTGACCTCCTGTGCGTCTCTCTCTCTGTCCTGTATAGAGCCTGGCCTGACCTCCTGTGCGTCTCTCTCTGTCCTGTATAGAGCCTGGCCTGACCTCCTGTGTGTCTCTCTCTCTGTCCTGTATAGAGCCTGGCCTGGCCTCCTGTGCGTCTCGCTCTCTGTCCTGTATAGAGCCTGGCCTGGCCTCCTGTGCGTCTCTCTCTGTCCTGTATACAGCCTGGCCTGGCCTCCTGTGCGTCTCTCTCTCTGTCCTGTATAGAGCCTGGCCTGACCTCCTGTGCGTCTCTCTCTGTCCTGTATAGAGCCTGGCCTGGCCTCCTGTGCGTCTCTCTCTCTGTCCTGTATAGAGCCTGGCCTGACCTCCTGTGCGTCTCTCTCTGTCCTGTATAGAGCCTGGCCTGACCTCCTGTGCGTCTCTCTCTGTCCTGTATAGAGCCTGGCCTGGCCTTTCCCGTGGTCGTCTCTCTCTCTCTGTCCTGTATAGAGCCTGGCCTGGCCTCCTGTGCGTCTCTCTCTCTGTCCTGTATAGAGCCTGGCTGACCTCCTGTGGCTCTCTCTCTCTGTCCTGTATAGAGCCTGGCCTGGCCTCCTGTGCGTCTCTCTCTCTGTCCTGTATAGAGCCTGGCCTGGCCTCCTGTGCGTCTCTCTCTGTCCTGTATAGAGCCTGGCCTGCCTCCTGTGCGTCTCTCTTTTGTCCTGTATAGAGCCTGGCCTGGACCTCCTGTGCGTCTCTCTCTGTCCTGTATAGAGCCTGGCCTGACCTCCTGTCGTCTCTCTCTGTCCTGTATAGAGCCTGGCCTGACCTCCCGTGCGTCTCTCTCTCTGTCCTGTATAGAGCCTGGCCTGGCCTCCTGTGCGTCTCTCTCTCTGTCCTGTATAGAGCCTGGCCTGGCCTCCTGTGCGTCTCTCTCTCTGTCCTGTATAGAGCCTGGCCTGCCTCCTGTGCGTCTCTCTCTCTGCCTGTATAGAGCCTGGCCTGGACCTCCTGTGCGTCTCTCTCTGCTGTATAGAGCCTGGCCTGGCCTCCTGTGCGTCTCTCTCTGTCCTGTATAGAGCCTGGCCTGACCTCCTGTGCGTCTCTCTCTCTGTCCTGTATAGAGCCTGGCCTGACCTCCTGTGCGTCTCTCTCTGTCCTGTATAGAGCCTGGCCTGGCCTCCTGTGCGTTCTCTCTCTGTACCTGTATAGAGCCTGGCCTGGCCTCCTGTGCGTCTCTCTCTCTTGACCTGTATAGAGCCTTGGCCTGGCCTCCTGTGCGTCGTCTCTCTCTCTGTCCTGTATAGAGCCTCTGTTTTCCTGCCTCCTGTGCCGTCCTCTCTCTCTGTCCTGTATAGAGCCTGGCCTGGCCTCCTGTGCGTCTCTTCTCTGTCCTGTATAGAGCCTGGCCTGACCTCCTGTGCGTCTCTCTCTCTCTGTCCTGTATAGAGCCTGTGCCTGGACCTCCTCGTGGTACGTCTCTCTCTCTCTGTCCTGTATAGAGCCTGGCCTGGCCTCCTGTGCGTCTCTCTCTGTCCTGTATAGAGCCTGGCCTGGCCTCCTGTGCGTCTCTCTCTCTGTCCTGTATAGAGCCTGGCCTGGCCTCCTGTGCGTCTCTCTCTGATCCTGTATAGAGCCTGGCCTGGCCTCCTGTGCGTCTCTCTCTCTGTACCTGTATAGAGCCTGGCCTGCCTCCTGTGCGTCTCTCTCTCTGTCCTGTATAGAGCCTGGCCTGGCCTCTCCTGTGCGTCTCTCTCTCTGTCCTGTATAGAGCCTGGCCTGGCCTCCTGTGCGTCTCTCTCTCTGACCTGTATAGAGCCTGGCCTGGCCTCCTGTGCGTCTCTCTCTGTCCTGTATAGAGCTGGCCTGGCCTCCTGTGCGCTCTCTCTCTGTCCTGTATAGAGCCTGGCCTGGCCTCCTGTGCGTCTCTCTCTCTGTCCTGTATAGAGCCTGGCCTGGACCTCCTGTCGTCTCTCTCTGTCCTGTATAGAGCCTGGCCTGACCTCCTGTGCGTCTCTCTCTGTCCTGTATAGAGCCTGGCCTGGCCTCCTGTGCGTCTCTCTCTGTCCTGTATAGAGCCTGGCCTGGCCTCCTGTGCGTCTCTCTCTGTCCTGTATAGAGCCTGGCCTGACCTCCTGTGTCTCTCTCTCTGTCCTGTTAGAGCCTGGCCTGACCTCCTGTGCGCTCTCTCTCTGTCCTGTATAGAGCCTGGCCTGGCCTCCTGTTGCGTCTCTCTCTGTCCTGTATAGAGCCTGGCCTGGCCTCCTGTGCGTCTCTCTCTCTGTCCTGTATAGAGCCTGGCCTGGACCTCTGTGCGTTCTCTCTCTGTCCTGTATAGAGCCTGGCCTGGCCTCCTGTGCGTCTCTCCTTCTGTCCTGTATAGAGCCTGGCCTGGCCTCCTGTGCGTCTCTCTCTCTGTCCTGTATAGAGCCTGGCCTGGACCTCCTGTGCGTCTCTCTCTCTGTCCTGTATAGAGCCTGGCCTGACCTCCTGTGCGTCTCTCTCTCTGTCCTGTATAGAGCCTGGCCTGGCCTCCTGTGCGTCTCTCTCTCTGTCCTGTATAGAGCCTGGCCTGGCCTCCTGTGCGTCTCTCTCTGTCCTGTATAGAGCCTGGCCTGTCCTGGTCCTCTCCTGTATGCCGGTTCTTCTCTCTCTGTCCTGTATAGAGCCTGGCCTGGCCTCCTGTGCGTCTCTCTCTCTGTCCTGTATAGAGCCTGGCCTGGCCTCCTGTGCGTCTCTCTCTCTGTCCTGTATAGAGCCTGGCCTGGCCTCCTGTGCGTCTCTCTCTGTCCTGTATAGAGCCTGGCCTGACCTCCTGTGCGTCTCTCCTCTTGTCCTGTATAGAGCCTGGCCTGGCCTCCTGTGCGTCTCTCTCTGTCCTGTATAGAGCCTGGCCTGACCTCCTGTGCGTCTCTCTCTCTGTCCTGTATAGAGCCTGGCCTGGCCTCCTGTGCGTCTCTCTCTGTCCTGTATAGAGCCTGCCTGGCCTCTGTGCGTCTCTCTCTCTGTCCTGTATAGAGCCTGGCCTGACCTCCTGTGCGTCTCTCTCTTCTGTCCTGTATAGAGCTGGCCTGGCCTCCTGTGCGTCCTCTCTCTGTCCTGTATAGAGCCTGCCTGACCTCCTGTGCGTTTTCTCTCTGTCCTGTATAGAGCCTGGCCTGGCCTCTGTGCGTCTCTCTCTCTGACCTGTATAGAGCCTGGCCTGACCTCCTGTGCGTCTCTCTCTCTGTCCTGTATAGAGCCTGGCCTGGCCTCCTGTGCGTCTCTCTCTGTCCTGTATAGAGCCTGGCCTGACCTCCTGTGCGTCTCTCTCTCTGCCTGTATAGAGCCTGGCCTGGCCTCCTGTGCGTCTCTCTCTCTGTCCTGTATAGAGCCTGGCCTGGCCTCCTGTGGTCCTCTCTCTCTCTGTCCTGTATAGAGCCTGGCCTGGCCTCCTGTGCGTCTCTCTCTCTGTCCTGTATAGAGCCTGGCCTGGCCTCCTGTGCGTCTCTCTCTCTGTCCTGTATAGAGCCTGGCCTGGCCTCCTGTGCGTCTCTCTCTGTCCTGTATAGAGCCTGGCCTGGCCTCCTGTGCGTCTCTCTCTCTGTCCTGTATAGAGCCTGGCCTGCCTCCTGTGCGTCTCTCTCTTGTCCTGTATAGAGCCTGGCCTGGCCTCCTGTGCGTCTCTCTCTGTCCTGTATAGAGCCTGGCCTGACTCCTGTGCGTCTCTCTCTGTCCTGTATAGAGCCTGGCCTGACCTCCTGTGCGTCTCTCTCTCTGTCCTGTATAGAGCCTGGCCTGACCTCCTGTGCGTCTCTCTCTCTGTCTGTATAGAGCCTGGGCCTGACCTCCTGTGCGTCTCTCTCTGTCCTGTATAGAGCCTGGCCTGGACCTCCTGTGCGTCTCTCTCTCTGTCCTGTATAGAGCCTGGCCTGGCCTCCTGTGCGTCTCTCTCTGTCCTGTATAGAGCCTGGCCTGGCCTCCTGTGCGTCTCTCTCTCTGTCCTGTATAGAGCCTGGCCTGACCTCCTGTGCGTCTCTCTCTGTCCTGTATAGAGCCTGGCTGGCCTCCTGTGCGTCTCTCTCTCTGTCCTGTATAGAGCCTGGCCTGGCCTCCTGTGCGTCTCTCTCTCTGTCCTGTATAGAGCCTGGCCTGGCCTCCTGTGCGTCTCTCTCTCTGTCCTGTATAGAGCCTGGCCTGCCTCCTGTGCGTCTCTCTCTCTGTCCTGTATAGAGCCTGGCCTGACCTCCTGTGCGTCTCTCTCTCTGTCCTGTATAGAGCCTGGCCTGGCCTCCTGTGCGTCTCTCTCTGTCCTGTATAGAGCCTGGCCTGACCTCTGTGCGTCTCTCTCTCTGTCCTGTATAGAGCCTGGCCTGGCCTCCTGTGCGTTCTCTCTCTGTCCTGTATAGAGCCTGGCCTGGCCTCCTGTGCGTCTCTCTCTGTCCTGTATAGAGCCTGGCCTGGCTCCTGTGCGTCTCTCTCTCTGTCCTGTATAGAGCCTGGCCTGGACCTCCTGTGCGTCTCTCTCTCTGTCCTGTATAGAGCCTGGCCTGGCCTCCTGTGCGTCTCTCTCTGTCCTGTATAGAGCCTGGCCTGCCTCCTGTGCGTCTCTCTCTCTGTCCTGTATAGAGCCTGGCCTGGCCTCCTGTGCGTCTCTCTCTGTCCTGTATAGAGCCTGGCCTGGCCCTTCCTGTTAGCGTCTCTTCTCTCTGTCCTGTATAGAGCCTGGCCTGGCCTCCTGTGCGTCTCTCTCTCTGTCCTGTATAGAGCCTGGCCTGGCCTCCTGTGCGTCTCTTCTTCCTTGTCCTGTATAGAGCCTGGCCTGACCTCCTGTGCGTCTCTCTCTTGTCCTGTATAGAGCCTGGCCTGGCCTCTGTGCGTCTCTCTCTTGTCCTGTATAGAGCCTGGCCTGGACCTCCTGTGCGTCTCTCTCTGTCCTGTATAGAGCCTGGCCTGGCTCCTGTGCGTCTCTCTCTGTCCTGTATAGAGCCTGGCCTGGCCTCCTGTGCGTCTCTCTCTCTGTCCTGTATAGAGCCTGGCCTGGCTCCTGTGCGTCTCTCTCTTCTTATAGGCCTGGCTGCCTCGTGCGTCTACTCTCTGACTGTATAGAGCCTGGCCTGCTCCTGTGCGTCTCTCTCTCTGTCCTGTATAGAGCGCCTGGCCCTGGTCCTCTCCTGTTGACGTCTCCTGCTCTCTGTCCTGTATAGAGCCTGGCCTGGCCTCCTGTGCGTCTCTCTCTCTGTCCTGTATAGAGCCTGGCCTGGCCTCCTGTGCGTCTCTCTCTCTGTCCTGTATAGAGCCTGGCCTGGCCTCCTGTGCGTCTCTCTCTGTCCTGTATAGAGCCTGGCCTGGCCTCCTGTGCGTCTCTCTCTTGTCCTGTATAGAGCCTGGCCTGCCTCCTGTGCGTCTCTCTCTCTGTCCTGTATAGAGCTGGCCTGGCCTCCTGTGCGTCTCTCTCTGTCCTGTATAGAGCCTGGCCTGGCCTCCTGTGCGTCTCTTCTCTGTCCTGTATAGAGCCTGGCCTGGCCTCTGTGCGTCTCTCTCTCTGTCCTGTATAGAGCTGGCCTGGCACTCCTGTGCGTCTCTCTCTCTGTCCTGTATAGAGCCTGGCCTGACCTCCTGTGCGTCTCTCTCTTGTCCTGTATAGAGCTGGCCTGCCTCTGTGCGCTCTCTCTGTCTGTATAGAGCCTGGCCTGCCTCTGTGCGTCTCTCTCTGTCTGTTTAGAGCCTGGCCTGACCTCCTGTGCGTTCTCTCTCTGTCTGTATAGAGCCTGGCCTGGCCTCCTGTGCGTCTCTCTCTCTGTCCTGTATAGAGCCTGGCCTGACCTCCTGTGCGTCTCTCTCTCTGTCCTGTATAGAGCCTGGCCTGGCCTCCTGTGCGTCTCTCTCTCTGTCCTGTATAGAGCCTGGCCTGGCCTCTGTGCGTCTCTCTCTCTGTCCTGTATAGAGCCTGGCCTGGCCTCCTGTGCGTCTCTCTTCTGTCCTGTATAGAGCCTGGCCTGCCTCCTGTGCGTCTCTCTCTGTCCTGTATAGAGCCTGGCCTGGACCTCCTGTGCGTCTCTTCTCTGTCCTGTATAGAGCCTGGCCTGGCCTCCTGTGCGTCTCTCTCTCTGTCCTGTATAGAGCCTGGCCTGGCCTCCTGTGCGTCTCTCTCTGTCCTGTATAGAGCCTGGCCTGGCCTCCTGTGCGTCTCTCTCTCTCTGTCCTGTATAGAGCCTGGCCTGGCCTCCTGTGCGTCTCTCTCTGTCCTGTATAGAGCCTGGCCTGGCCTCCTGTGCGTCTCTCTCTCTGTCCTGTATAGAGCCTGGCCTGCCTCCTGTGCGTCTCTCTCTCTCTGCCTGTATAGAGCCTGCTGCCTCCTGTGCGTTCTCTCTCTGTCCTGTATAGAGCTGCCTGCCTCCTGTGCGTCTCTCTCTCTGTCCTGTATAGAGCCTGGCCTGCTCCTGTGCGTCTCTCTCTGTCCTGTTAGAGCCTGGCTGGCCTCTGTGCGTCTCTCTCTTGCCTGTATAGAGCCTGGCCTGGCCTCTGTGCGTCTCTCTCTGCTGTATAGAGCTGGCCTGGCTCCTGTGCGTCTCTCTCTCTGTCCTGTATAGAGCCTGCCTGCCTCCTGTGCGCTCTCTCTGTCCTGTATAGAGCCTGGCCTGGCCTCCTGTGCGTCTCTCTCTCTGTCTGTATAGAGCCTGGCTGGCCTCCTGTGCGTCTCTCTCTGTCCTGTATAGAGCCTGGCCTGGCCTCTGTCGTCTCTCTCTCTGTCCTGTATAGAGCCTGGCCTGGCCTCCTTGCGTTTCTCTCTGTCCTGTATAGAGCCTGGCCTGACTCCTGTGCGTCTCTCTCTGCCTGTATAGAGCCTGGCCTGCCTCCTGTCGTCTCTTCTGTCTGTATAGAGCCTGGCTGACTCCTGTCGTCTCTCTCTGTCTGTATAGAGCCTGGCCTGGCCTCCTGTGGTCTCTTCTTGTCCTTATAGAGCCTGGCCTGGCCTCCTGTGCGTCTCTCTCTGTCCGTATAGAGCCTGGCCTGACTCCTGTGCGTCTCTTCTGTCCTGTATAGCTGGCTGGCCTCCTGTGCTCTCTCTCTGTCCTGTATAGAGCCTGGCTGCCTCCTGTGCGTCTCTCTCTGTCCTGTATAGAGCCTGGCCTGGCTCCTGTGCGTCTCTCTCTGTCCTGTATAGAGCCTGCCTGCCTCTGTGCGTCTCTCTCTGCTGTATAGAGCCTGGCCTGGCCTCCTGTGGTCTCTCTCTGTCCTGTATAGAGCTGCCTGCTCCTGGCTCTCTCTCTGTCCTGTATGAGCCTGGCCTGCTCTGTGCGTCTCTCTCTCTGTCCTGTATGAGCCTGGCTGCTCCTGTCGTCTCTCTCTGTCCTGTATAGAGCTGGCCTGCCTCCTGTGGTCTCTCTCTGTCCTGTATAGAGCTGGCTGGCCTCTTGGTCTCTCTTCGTCCTGTATAGAGCTGCCTGGCCTCTGTGCTCTCTCTCTGTCTGTATAGAGCCTGGCTGCTCCTGTGTCTCCTCCGCCTGTATAGAGCCTGGCTGGCCTCTGTGCGTCTCTCTCTGTCTGTATAGACTGGCCTGGCCTCCTGTGCGTCTCTCTCGTCCTGTATAGAGCTGGCCTGCCTCTGTGCTCTCTCTGTCTGTATAGACCGCCTGCCTCTGTCGTTCCTCTCTGCTGTATGAGCCTGGCCTGACCTCCTGTGCGTCTCTCTCTCTGTCCTGTATAGAGCCTGGCCTGACCTCCTGTGCGTCTCTCTCTGTCCTGTATAGAGCCTGGCCTGACCTCCTGTGCGTCTCTCTCTCTGTCCTGTATAGAGCCTGGCCTGGCCTCCTGTGCGTCTCTCTCTCTGTCCTGTATAGAGCCTGGCCTGGCCTCCTGTGCGTCTCTCTCTTGATCTGTATAGAGCCTGGCCTGACCTCCTGTGCGTCTCTCTCTCTGTCCTGTATAGAGCCTGGCCTGACCTCCTGTGCGTCTCTCTCTCTGTCCTGTATAGAGCCTGGCCTGGCCTCCTGTGCGTCTCTCTCTCTGTCCTGTATAGAGCCTGGCCTGGCCTCCTGTGCGTCTCTCTCTGTCTGTATAGAGCCTGGCCTGACCTCCTGTGCGTCTCTCTCTGTCCTGTATAGAGCCTGGCCTGCCTCCTGTGCGTTCTCTCTCTGTCCTGTATAGAGCCTGGCCTGGCCTCCTGTGCGTCTCTCTCTGTCCTGTATAGAGCCTGGCCTGCCTCCTGTGCGTCTCTCTTCTGTCCTGTATAGAGCCTGGCCTGGCCTCCTGTGCGTCTCTCTCTCTGTCCTGTATAGAGCCTGGCCTGACCTCCTGTGCGTCTCCTCTCTGTCCTGTATAGAGCCTGGCCTGACCTCCTGTGCGTCTCTCTCTCTGTCCTGTATAGAGCCTGGCCTGGCCTCCTGTGCGTCTCTCTCTCGTATCCTGTATAGAGCCTGGCCTGACCTCCTGTGCGTCTCTCTCTCTGTCCTGTATAGAGCCTGGCCTGGCCTCCTGTGCGTCTCTCTCTCTGTCCTGTATAGAGCCTGGCCTGACCTCCTGTGCGTCTCTCTCTCTGTCCTGTATAGAGCCTGGCCTGGCCTCCTGTGTCTCTCTCTCTGTCCTGTATAGAGCCTGGCCTGACCTCCTGTGCGTCTCTCTCTCTGCCTGTATAGAGCCTGGCCTGGCCTCCTGTACGTCTCTCTCTGTCCTGTATAGAGCCTGGCCTGACCTCCTGTGCGTCTCTCTCTGTCCTGTATAGAGCCTGGCCTGGCCTCCTGTGCGTCTCTCTCTGTCCTGTATAGAGCCTGGCCTGGCCTCCTGTGCGTCTCTCTCTGTCCTGTATAGAGCCTGGCCTGACCTCCTGTGCGTCTTCTCTCTGTCCTGTATAGAGCCTGGCCTGGCCTCCTGTACGTCTCTCTTCTGTCCTGTATAGAGCCTGGCCTGGCCTCCTATGCGTCTCTCTCTGTCCTGTATAGAGCCTGGCCTGGCCTCCTGTGCGTCTCTCTCTTGTCCTGTATAGAGCCTGGCCTGACCTCCTGTGCGTCTCTCTCTCTCTGCCTGTATAGAGCCTGGCCTGGCCTCCTGTGTGTCTCTCTCTGTCCTGTATAGAGCCTGGCCTGGCCTCCTGTGCGTCTCTCTCTCTCTGCCTGTATAGAGCCTGGCCTGACCTCCTGTGCGTCTCTCTCTGTCCTGTATAGAGCCTGGCCTGGCCTCCTGTACGTCTCTCTCTGACCTGTATATGAGCCAGGCCTGGCCTCCTGTGCGTCTCTCTCTGTCCTGTATAGAGCCTGGCCTGACCTCCTGTGCGTCTCTCTCTGTCCTGTATAGACGCCTGGCCTCGATCCTCTTGCTGTTGGCCGCTGCCTCTCTCTCTTGTCCTGTATAGAGGCCGACCTCCTGTGCTCTCCTTGTCTGTAGCTGCTGCTCCTCTCTCTGTCCTGTATAGAGCCTGGCCTGACCTCCTGTGCGTCTCTCTCTCTGTCCTGTATAGAGCCTGGCCTTGAGCTCCTGTGACGTCTCTCTCTGTCCTGTATAGAGCCTGGCCTGGCCTCCTGTGCGTCTCTCTCTGTCCTGTATAGAGCCTGGCCTGACCTCCTGTGCGTCTCTCTCTGTCCTGTATAGAGCCTGGCCTGCCTCCTGTGCGTCTCTCTTCTGTCCTGTATAGAGCCTGGCCTGACCTCCTGGTGCTGCTATCTCTTCTTGTCCCTGTTTAGAGCCTGGCCTGACCTCCTGTGCGTCTCTCTCTGTCCTGTATAGAGCCTGGCCTGGCCTCCTGTACGTCTCTCTCTCTGTCCTGTATAGAGCCTGGCCTGGCCTCCTGTGCGTCTCTCTCTCTGTCCTGTATAGAGCCTGGCCTGACCTCCTGTGCGTCTCTCTCTCTGTCCTGTATAGAGCCTGGCCTGGCCTCCTGTGCGTCTCTCTCTGTCCTGTATAGAGCCTGGCCTGGCCTCCTGTGCGTCTCTCTCTGACCTGTATAGAGCCTGGCCTGGCCTCCTGTGCGTCTCTCTCTCTGTCCTGTATAGAGCCTGGCCTGGCCTCCTGTGCGTCTCTCTCTGTCCTGTATAGAGCCTGGCCTGGCCTCCTGTGCGTCTCTCTCTGTCCTGTATAGAGCCTGGCCTGGCCTCCTGTGCGTCTCTCTCTGTCCTGTATAGAGCCTGGCCTGGCCTCCTGTGCGTCTCTCTCTGACCTGTATAGAGCCTGGCCTGACCTCCTGTGCGTCTCTCTCTGTCCTGTATAGAGCCTGGCCTGGCCTCCTGTGCGTCTCTCTCTCTGTCCTGTATAGAGCCTGGCCTGACCTCCTGTGCGTCTCTCTCTGTCCTGTATAGAGCCTGGCCTGGCCTCCTGTGCGTCTCTCTCTGTCCTGTATTTGTAAGTTTGGGTAAGAACCTTCTCTGGATTGCGCTAACTCCTGGTGGATTCCTGCGGGTTCTGGCTCTTGAGTTGGTTGCTGATAACGGTGACCGGGAGACTGGAGTCTACTCGGTGAAACCGGTGTTCTTCTGCTGGGCTAAGTGCTCCTTAGCAGACTCGGACTCCGGTGTCCGGGTTGCTTCCTGGGGTGAGCCGGTATGGCTCCTCTGCCCCAATCTGCTCCTTTCTCGCTAGCCTTGCTTCCGACCCTCACTCTCAGGTTCCTCACTCTGGCTAGGCTGTCCTCTGGTCCGGCCTAGCGTGGCTCCGACACCAGGTAGTCTTCCTCAGTACTGCTCTGTACTGAGCTGCCTAACTCTGCCTCCAGCACCGGTATTTATAGGCGATCCTCCTTAACGGCAGCAAGTGGAGCTCCCCTACAGGCCTGGGGTGGAAGGTTTTGAGTGTGTAGGTTACCTGTTGTACCCTCCATGCACTAGGTGGTCCTGTGGATACCTGTTAGGGCAGGGTGCCACAATTATTGAACATTCTTAGCCAAACTTCCTATGGTGAAGGAGGTTTTCTGGAGAACTGACTACTGCTAAGCCTTCTGCTGTCAAGGAGCGAGGAAGCAGGTGTAAAGTCACTATGTTGTTTCACTGTTTGATTCTCCTTCCCTCGTGTCTTCTTTATTGCAGTGGTTGGGACTAGTGCTCCCTCTGGCCATTCCGTATTGAGGCCTAACATCAGGGCCAGTGAGGGCCTAGGTATCTTGCTTGGAGACGAGTTGAAAGAACTCGTATAGGTACGGTAGGGAGATCAGGGCACAGCTGCAGGTGAGTGCAGGAGGTCACCTCTCCCCGTTCTCTATCAGCAGGGCCCTCGCTGTATTTGTCCCCTTCCCCATGTCTCCCGTCCGTTATTTTGTGTTGTGCGCTGGACATTGTTGATCTGTGCGTCACTGTCACACTCGGTAGCTGAACACCCCCCTTAGTCCAAGTGTGACAAAGGCATATTCCTGGAGTCTGCCGGATATAGCCTTGTTATCCTCTGGTTCAGTCCTGTGTCCTCACCTCTCACCTTGTGTATGTGATTCCTGTTGTGACCCCGGCCTGTTTACTGACTACTCTTGAGGCTTCTGATTGTGACTTTTCTCTGCCCTCCTGGTTCTGACCGACTCCTGACTATTATTGTCATTTCACACCACCAATTATCAGATAACTCTGTGTCCTCAGCCTACTGGTCCCTGTGTAAGTCCAGACCCATGTATAGGGGTTAGAGGGTGAAGGACAATCCCTGGGATATGGAGGGTGGAGTAGATAGCGCCAGGTCTGTTTGTGGCAGCCATCTTTTGAGCTGTCAGGTGATCACATGATTGTGATATGTCTGGACTCCACCACCGATAAAGCAGCCACAGCCGGTGACTGAGAAGAATCTGTGACTTCTCTGCATTCAGTGGTCACTACTCACCTGGGCGGTGATCTGTAGGGATCTCCTCTGTCCTCCGCTCATCACCCCTCACATAGGTCTCTGGAGGATTAATATGGGGCAGATCTTCACCCTGAAACAAAGATTATAAAGTCACAGACAGATGGAGAAGTCCCATCTATGATCAGCTGTAATCTGCCATCTCCACCGTTCTCATTACACAAGTATAACACATCTAATAGTGGAGGAGAAAAAAAGGGACTGAGACAAGATCTTCACAGCCGTCTACACATCATAGGGAGATCTCATCACACCTTCTCTCCATCTACCTGATGATCCGGAGGAACATCGGGATCTTCTTCTTTACAGTCCTGTGGGAGAAGAGGACGGGGACATCTCTCTGGTGTTGTCCTCTTACTGGATAGACCTGGAGGAGACACATACAGGACTGAATTCATTCTTTACATACAGATCATTATAGGCCGTGTGGATTTAGTCCTGTCTATTACCTGCTGATGTGAGGGGATCCCCCATCATGACCATGTCCTTGTACAGATCTCTGTGTCCTTCTAAATACTCCCACTCCTCCATGGAGAAATAGACGGCGACGTCCTGACATCTTATAGGAACCTGACACATACAATGATAGCGCGGTCATCATTCCCCATCCCTTCTTTAGCGTTACTGTATAATGTCCCAAGCAGCAGCATTCCAGCAGTGTCACCTCTCCAGTCAGCAGCTCCATCATCTTGTAGGTGAGTTCTCGGATCTTCTGCTCATTGATGTCCTCATGTATCAGGGGGTGAGGTGGAGGCCCGTGATTGGGCTCAGGCTCTTCCCTCACACTGTACAGGCCCCTGACAGCACAGATCACTCCAGCTCTTCTTCACCACTGTGTAATCCTGGTTATGGAGAGGAGACACATTAATAAATCTCCAGTCTCCAGACATTTCCAGAGTCCTCACCTCTCCTGTCCTCTGTTCTTCTGTCCATAGATAAGAATGATGTGATGTGACATCTCTCACCTCTCCAGTAACAAGAAGAGGATCTCTAGGGTGAGGGGTAAGATCCTCTCCGCCATCTTGTCCCTGTCCAGATCCATCCTTGATGGTCAATCAGGAGAATTCTCTTATATAGAAGATCTCGGATATTGTAGGGATCTGATGGGAGGAATATGATCCTGTGTGAAATTATAATGATTACTGAAGACCTTGGTGTGACGGTGGATATGGTGGGTTATATTTTACTGCATTTTACTAGTGTATTCCTATACTGTGTATTCAGCCCTTCCTGTGGACTCATTACATTCCAGAGAGTGATTAATTATTTTTACTGTGGGACATGTCCTTTCTTGGTCATTCTAGTCCTCTGCCTACTAATGTGTGTACTTGCACCCTGGAGAGTGTGTTAATAGACCTGGTTTTGGATGTGGAGGTGGTTGGGGGAGGAGAAGCAGTATGATTCAGTCTTTTATGTGCGACCAGAAGCCGAGGTGAGGTCTCCAGAGTCATGGGAGAGCCACCTGGATTGCCTGGATATACAGTATTCTGAAGGATTTGTTTATGGATTTTTATGTTTTTCAGCAAAATGGTTCTCGTATCTCGCTCTGTTGATTTTGTGATTACTGGAGAAGGACCCGTGACACTTGGATATCTTTTTGTGCCCCTACCTGTTTTATACAGTTCAACTATCTTTACTGTAGATCAACAGACAACTCTTTTGTTTTCCCCATGACTCACAATCCAGAAAAATCAGTCACTGGATGAAAGAGTCTGTCTGGATCCCAGAAACTCATTCAGCTTTTATGCACACACTGATTACAAGAAAATAGGTCACAAGTGAGGATGTTACCTTTATTAGGCATTCAAACCCATTTATGTCACCCTCTGTGCATGTTATCAGGCCACAATCACCAGAGGATGGGAACTTGTGATCAGGGGCATTGGGATGTTTTTGGTTGTCATTATGATTTAATAAGAGAAAACACAGTAGATGACAATAAATTATATATCTAGAGCCCTGTATAGAAGTTAAATGTTGTGATTGTTTCTCGGCATTCTACCAAGCAGAGGGGCTTGTGCCGAGTCTATGAGAAGCCGTGTGAGTCTGTGGCCTCGGACAGTCGTCACAATTTGTATTTTGCTCAAAATTCATGAACCACTTGCAGCATTTTGTAAATTTGGAAAAAAACTTCAATAAAGTAACAGAAGGCAAAAAAAGAAAAGTGACCTAGGTTTTCTAGTGCGGCGCCTGTTACACCACAACACTGGATGACAATGAAGTCCGGTCATAACAGCGGTGTACTTGAAGCTCCAGCGCCCCGATGCAAAAGCTCCAACGTGGCCCCCAATTATTGCAAAATCTTTAATAACATCGGTCTATATCTATAGGCTAAAGGGACTTTTGGGGCCCCCTAGACTCCAGGGCCCGGGTGTGATTACAACCCCTGCACCTGTTACAGTTACGCCCCTGGTCATAAACATTCAGTGAAGTGAAAGCTTTATACTTTACTAGTGAATTCCTTCTCTCTGTGATGTAACATCCTCTAATGCCGGAGAAATAAGCAGAGTTATCTCCAAGAGACTTGGACAATTGGGCGTGTGCAATCTGGTTTATACAGCAGCAGCCATTAATGATTCACATGAACCATTTCCAGGTAATCCATAACATACTGATGTATTATCGGGCCGCTGGTGCAGAATCTGATTTATTAGACTTGAAAAAGACGAGTCTCCTCCAATTTACATAATGAACTAGAGCATGCTGGGATTTATTTTCACATGCTGAACTTCATTGCCAAACTAACATTGTTTCAAAGTGTGGGTCAGATTTTACTGCAAACATCGACTTGTAATATGGTCGAGTGAGGAACCTAAGAGATTTACTGGAGTCGGCTCTTATCACTCCTGTGTAATTTAATGTTTATCTACAGCGTATTGATGCCACGGCCTGCTGTTCATTATGCTCCAAACTGTGCTGATGAAGGAGCCAGTGCTAAGCCCTGCACCCCCACAATCTCCTGTCTGTCCATTATGTTCTATACTGTACTGCTGCCATAGCTAAAGCCCCTAAACCCCCACACATCTCCTGTCTGTCCATTATGTTCTATTACTGTACTGCTGCCATAGCTAAAACCCTACACCCCCCACATCTCCTGCCTGTCCATTATGTTCTATACTGTACTGCTGCCATAGCTAAAACCCCTACACCCCACACATCTCCTGCCTGTCCATATGTTCTATACTGTTCTGCTGCCATAACTAAAACCTCTACACCCCACACATCTCCTACCCGTCCATTATGTTCTATTCTGTACTGCCGCCATAACTAAAGCCCCTACACCCCCACATCTCCTGCCTGTCCATTAGTTCTATACTGTATGCTGCCATAGATAAAGCCCCTACACCTCCACACATCTCCTGCCTGTCCATTATGTTCTATACTGTACTGCTGCCATAGCTAAAGCCCCTACACCTCCACACATCTCCTGCCTGTCCATTATGTTCTATACTGTACTGCTGCCATAACTAAAGCCCCTACACCTCACACATCTCCTGGCCCGTCCATTATGTTCTATACTGTACTACTGCCATAGATAAAGCCCCTACACCTCCACACATCTCCTGCCTGTGCATTATGTTCTATACTGTACTGCCGCCCATAACTAACAGCCCCCACAGCCCCACACATCTCCCGCCTGTCCATTATGTTCTATACTGTACTGCTGCATAGCTAAAGCCCCTACACCTCCACACATCTCCTGCCTGTCCATTATGTTCTATATGTACTGCTTTCCATAGCTAAAGCCTAACCTCCACACATCTCCTGCCTGTCCATTATGTTCTATACTGTACTGCTGCCATAGCTAAGCCTCTACACCCCCACAATCTCCTGCCTGTCCATTTTTTTTTATGTTCTATACTGTACTGCTGCCATAGCTAAAGCCTCTACACCCCCACAATCTCCTGCCTGTCATTATGTTCTATAATGTACTGCTGCCATAGCTAAAGCCTCTAAACCCCACCACATCTCCTCGCCTGTCCTTTTTGTTTCTATACTGTACTGCCGCCATAAAATAAAGCCCCTACAGCCCCACACATCTCCTGCCCGTCCATTATTTTCTATACTGTACTGCTGAATAGTAAAACCCATTTTCACCCCCACACATCTCCTGCCTGTCCATTATGTTCTATACTGTTTTGCTGCCATAGATAAAGCCCTACACCTCCAAAACACTCTCCTGCCTGTCCATTATGTTCTATACTTTACTGTGCTATAGCATAAGCCCATATACCTCCCCCAAACTCCCCGCCTTCCAAATTTTGTTCTATTACTGTACACCGCCAAACTAAAGCCCTACAGCCCCACACATCTCTGCCCGTCCATTATGCCTATACTGTACTGCTGCCATAATAAAGCCCCTACACCTCCACCCATCTCCGCCTGTCCATTATGTTCTTACTGTACTGCTGCCATAGCTAAAGCCCCTACAAACCCCCCCAAAATCTCCTGCCTGGGCCATTATGTTCTATACTGTACTGCTGCCATAAACTAAAGCCCTACACATCAACACATCTCCTGCCTGTCCATTATGTTCTATACTGTAAATGCTGCCATAGATAAAGCCCCTACACCTCCACCATTCCTGGGCCCGGCCCTTATGTTCTATACTGTACTGCTTGGGGATAAGATAAAGCCCTACACCCCCCACATCTCCTGACTGTCCCTTATGTTCTTTTACGTCTGCTGCCATAGCTAAAGGCCCCTACACCCCACACATCTCCCGCCTGTCCATTTTTGTTCTATACTGTTTTCTGCTGCCATTTAAATAAAGCCCCTACACCCCCACAAAATCTCCGCCTGTTCATTATGTTCTATACTGTACTGCTCCCATAACTAAACCCCTACACCCCCCACATCTCCTGCCTGTCCATGTGTTCTTTTACTGTAATGCTGCCATAACCCAAAGCCCTACCCCCCAACATCTCCTGCCTGTTCATTATGTTCTATACTGTACTGCTGCCATAGCTAAAGCCCTACACCTCCACACATCTCCTGCCTGTCCATTATGTTCTTAATGTACTGCTGCCATAGTTAAAACTCTACACCTTCCACACCCCCTTGCCCGTCCACTATGTTCTATACTGTGCTGCTGCCATAGCTAAGCAAATACACCCCCACACATTCTCGCCTGTCCTTTATGTTTATACTGTACTGCTGCCATAGCTAAAGCCCCTACACCTCCACATTCTCCTGCCTGTCCATTATGTTCTATACTTTACTGCTGCCATAGCAAAGTCTACACTCCAAAACCCTCCTGCCCGTCACTATGTCATACTGTGCTGCTGCCATAGCTAAGCCACTAACCCCCCCAAAATTCCTGCCTGTCCATTTTTGTTCTATACTGTACTGTGCATAGCTAAAAGCCCCTACACCTCCACCACATCTCGCCTGTCCATTATGTCAATACTTTTCTGCTGCCATAGCAAAAACCCTTACACCTCCAAAACCCCTTTCCGCCCGTCCACTTGTTTATACTGTACTGCTGCTATCAGCAAAAACCCTACCCCCACACATCTCTGCCGTCCTTTGTTCTAAAATGTACTGCTGCATAGCTAAAGCCCCTACACCTCCACCATCTCCGGGCTGTCCTTATGTTCTATACTGTGTTTGCTGCATAGCTAAGCCCCCTACACCTCCACACATCTCCTGCCCTGCCCATTATGTCCTATCTGTACTGCTGCATAGCTAAGAACCTCACCTCCACACATTCCTGCCGTCCATTATGTCTATACTGTACTGCGCTTTTGTTTAAGCCCTTACCACTCCACACATCTCCTGCTGTCCATATGTTCTATACTGTATGGCCATAGCTAAAGCCTCTACACCCCACACATCCCCTCCCTGCCCATTATTTTTTTAATTTTACCGCTGCCATAGCAAAAAGCCCTAACCTCCACACATCTCTGCCTGTCCATTATGTCTATGCTTTTACTCCCTGCCATGCTAAGCCCCTACACCCCCAACATCTCCGGCCTGTCCATTAGTTTTTACTGTACTGCTGCCATAGTTAAAAGCCCCTACACCTCCAACATCTCCTGCTGTCCAATTTGTCTTTACTGTATTGCTGCCATAACTAAAACCCCTACACCCCCAACACATCTCTGCCTGTCTTTATTTTCTATCCCTGAAAGCTCCCCATAGCTAAGCCTTACACCCCACATCTCCTGCCTGTCATTATTTTCCCTATACTTTTACTGCTGCTTTAGCTAAACCCCCTACACCTCCACACATCTCTGCCTGTCCATTATGTCCTATACTGTACGTTTGCATAGTAAACCCCCTACATTTCCACACATCTCCTGCTTTTCCACTATGTTCCATACTGTGCTACTGCCTAGCAAAAGCCCTCCCACCCCACACATCTCTCCCTGTTCATATGTTCTATATGTGCTGTCCGAGAAGGATTCCTGCCTGCATGTGGTAAATGAAAAAAAAATGAACTCCAAAAAGGGTTTTTTTTGAATGGCTAAAAGGAGCCATTGCTTCTTCACCTTCGTATGTCCTTCTTCTGGAAGGGAAAGCCTACCCTGCCAGGAGAATAATGCAACATAACAATAACAGCTGCCCCTGAAAATTTTTCATTTTTTTGAGGTAAATTGTTATGCATCTTTATATGCACACTGTTTTTGCTATTACAGGAAAGAAAAAAGACCGCACACTGTGAAAGGGGCGGCACTGGAGGATGGTTGTGGGGCGCTGTTTCACATTTTTAAAAAAATTGGACTGCTTTCATTGGTCAATAAAAAAGCAGATTGATAGGAGTCAGAGCGCTGTATGTGACAATGCTGCTCCACCTCAGTCTCCCCCTCTCCAGCTTGGAAAGAAGGAGGCAGCGAGGATTTAAGAGTTTCAGCGAGGGCAAAATGGAATGTTTTGGGAATTGGGCGTCCTCTACCAGGTTTTGTTTTTTCCCTTGACTCTGCCTTCTATGATTGGACAATGGGCCCTAGAGTGGAAAAAGTAAAACCCCCCCCACTCCAAAAACAGGAATCTGTTATTGACCTTATGTCGAAAGGGAAATTTGTGTAAGGCACCATATAATTCACAAACCCTATCTGTCAATACAGTTTACACTGAAAAAGATTAAGAAGATCCTATTAATTGCCAAAGATCGAAGATTCCAGTCATGAGACGCACCAATTGTTTAATAGACTGCGGAGTAGTGCCGAGCATGTGGGGCCGAGGGACAAGAACAGAGTATGGACCAATATAAGCCGACAACATGGAGAACTGTAACTGTAACAACGGAGGAATAAGTTGACCATAGAGGCCCACTACTCACTGGGCGGTGATTCTGTTGGGAATCTCCTCTGTCCTCCGCTCATCGCCCACTCACTAGGTCTCTGGAGGATTAATATTGGGGCAGATCTCACCTGAAACAAAGTTTATAAAGTCACTGACAGTGGAGATGTCCCATCTATGATCAGTGTAATCTGCCATCTCACGTTCTCATTAAACATGTATAAACACATCTATGTGGAGGAGAAAACAAGACTGAGACAGATCTTAACAGCCGTAACTCTACACTTCATAGGGAGATCTCATCACACCTTCGCATCCATCTACCGATGATCAGGAGGAACATCGGGATTTCTTCTTTACAGTCCTGTGGAGAAGAGGAGGGGGCATCTCTCTGGTGTTGTCCTTTATGGATAGACCTGGAGGAGGACACATTCAGGACCTGATCTCATTCTTTCATTACAGATCTTTATAGCCGTGTGGAATTAGTCTGTCTTTACATCTGATGTGAGGGGATCCTCCATATGACCATGTCCTTGTACAGATCTCTGTGTCTTCTAAATACTCCCACTCTCCATGGAGAAATAGACGGCGACGTCCTGACATCTTATAGGAACCTGACACATACAACTGTAGCTCGGTCATCATTCCCCATCCATCATAGCGTGGGGGGGGGGGGGGGGGGGTTCTGTATATGTTCCCAGCAGGCAGCATTCCCAGCAGTGTCACCTCTCCAGTCAGCAGCTCCTATCATCTTGTGGTGAGTGCTCGGGATCTTCTGCTCTTTGATGTCCTCAGGTATCAGGGGGTGAGGTGGAGGCCCCGTGAAAGGGCTCTGGGCTATTCCCTCACACTGTTACAGGCTCCTGACAGCCACAGATTCACTCCAGCTCTTCTTCACCCATGTGTAATCCTTGTTATGAGACGGAGACACATTAATAAAATCTCCAGTCTCCAGACATTTCCAGAGTCTCACTCTACTGTCCTCTGTTTTCTGTCCATAGATAAGAATGATGTGATGTGACATCTCTCACCTCTCCAGTAACAGGAAGAGGATCTCTGGGTGAGGGTCAGATCCTCTCCGCCATCTTGTCCCTGTCCAGATCCATCCTTGATGTCAATTCTGGTGGAATCTCTTTATAGAAGATGTGAGAGGATCCGATATTGTAGAGACCTGAATGGGGGAGATGAACTTAATGGTATGACATCACTTCTGTCAATGATCTTCACCAAACCACAAATATGGCTGCTCTGTGCTGGACAGGACCTGTGATGATTGTCACCGAGGGAGGAGTCAGGGGTCACTATGATCAGCCGAGTGTATACGAGGTAGTACAGAGCTCTGGAGCCGGGTGTGTATGAGTGTACTAGAGCAGAGCCGAGTGTGTACGAAGGTGTACGGAGCGAAGCCCGAGTGTGTACGAGGTGTAACGGGAGCGAAGCCGAGTGTTAAGTACGAGGTGTAGGAGCGCAGACGAGTGGTACGATGTTGTGCAGGAGCAGAGTCCGAGTTTGTGTACGGAGGTGTACGGAAGCGCAGCGAGTGTGTACGAGGTGTACTAGAGCAGAGCCGTGGTGTACGAGGTGTACGAGCGTAGCGAGATCGTTGTACGGAGGTGTACGGATCGGAAGCCGAGTGTGCCCTACGACGTGTCGGAGCTGAAGCCGAGTGTGTACGAGGTGTACGGAGCGAGAGAGTGTGTACGAGGTGTACCGGAGCAGAGCGAGTGTGTACGAGGTGTACTCGGTGGAGCCGAGTTGGTTGGTACGCTAGGTGTTACGGAGCGGCGCCGAGTGTGTACGAGGTTGTAAGGATTGAGCCGATTGGTGTACGAGGTGTACAGAGCGGAGACGAGTGTGTACGAGGTGTTCGGAGCGGAAGCCGAGTAGTGTCACGAGGTGTACGGAGCGGAGACGAGTGAGGGGTGTAACGAGGTGTCGGAGCAGAGCCGAGTGTGTACGAGGTGTACGGAGCGGAGCGACGGTGTCGAGGTGTACGGAAGCGGAGCGATTAACAAGGCGCTGTTACTGCACATATTCAGTAGTTGTGGTTTCATGGCTTACATAAGGTTTTACACTGATTGTTGTTGTATAGGGATGTATTAACAAACCACTGACTATAGGGAATTATATTTGTTAAAACCACAGAACCAAGAAAAAAGGACTCTTGATGTACAGGTAGCAGTTTCTTCCTTTAAATACAAAAACTGAATAGCTATTAAGAATAGAGGAGATATTTTATTTAATGTCCTTGGCAGAGAGAAGAAAGGAAGAATCTTATCTAAACCAGGCACTCATTTTGAAGGAGTAAGGTCTTCTTAAAGGTAAAACATGTCATTTTATAAATAAACAGAGGAAAGCTGAGATCTATATTAAATACTAATATATTGTATATTTTTAGGACTCCACAGATTTCCCAGGGGAAAACAAGGCCATCAAAGAAAGTATACATCCCTAGTACAAGAATAATCGTTAGGCGTGACAATAATCGAGGGAATATCTGAATTTTGGTTTTAATATTTTTATAAGTATTAAGTATTAAATTAATTTTTTATTTAATTTTTATAGAAATTTTTATTATTCACAATGAAAATAATATGTTTAAATAAACATCCGGATTTAATGGTTAATTAAAGTAGTCTTGGTATGTATAATCGATAGCCATTGTTAAAAGGGTTTGTTAGCGCTGGGCCCACATCAACTATACTATTAGACAATTTTAGGCGGGATGGTGCACAGGAGTCCCCCAGGCTTACTGAGACAGCTACAACAATTCATTAAAATTGATGAACCTAATCCATTGGAAAGGTAGGAGTTCTCCTTTAATATTGAACTAAATCCAGTGTATATACACACCCCACAACTACAGTCAAATTAATGAAAATGTAAATAAATTTGATCATATTATTTTATGTGTGTGTGCATGAAACCGGTTATTAAATTTGACCATTACAAAATATTCTTATAAGACAAAGATCTTAGCCTGGCTCAGTGGTGTAAGATGATCAATACAATTATCTGTACATATACATATATATTTATGAAATGGAATTCTGTTGTCCATTTGTTGCGCATGGTTAAACGACTGGACCAATCAGCACCAAATTGAGCACATCCATAAATCAGGCACTTACGAAGGCTTTAGTCCAAATTATGACCTCTCTATGACCTTCTGTTCATAAGATGTTTATAAAGAACATGCAAAACTAAGGCAAATATAAACAGACCAATGAATGGACCATTCTGCCCCAAATATGCCATGTTTACAGCACATCTGAATTATGTATCATTACAAACACTTCCAGATCTTCTCTCACTTTGTTGGCAGCTCTGATCCTTTCCCCACACTGACTGTCGTGAGATCAGATCTGGAAGTGTTGATAATGATATGTAGGTCAGTGAGGAGAGGAGGGTGTATTCTTTCCTCCCCTGTATAATTAAAATTGTCAATTGCATTTAGGTGAAGGAGTACCCACCCCCCAAAAACAAGTCACAGATAAACGATAACTTCATAAATAATCTCTGCAACAGAGATGAGAAAATTAAAAAATATAAACACCTTTTCTTTCCGCTCTGCTGTCACTGTTACTTGATGTGGCCACATAACATGATGAAACTGGGGAAAGGTCCAGTTACAACCTTATAGACCAAATAATAAGATCATTTCAAAGCCAGAAGAGTCTTAACGAACCTAAGATCCGTAATGTAAGTCTTCTATATCTACAGAAGCTGCACACCAGCTCTCCCTCAACTATACAGGCTTGAAGACAATATCCTGCCATGTAAACGGGGGTGCACCAAGCCCCTCTGCCGCTTGAGCCACAAGGTTGTTGACCGGGGAAGTGCTGCCGGAGCCTGGCACCGGCACCCCTGCTACAGCCGCGGGTGAGGACCGGGGAAGGTGCGGGGGGTTTGGGTGCTGTCAAAGCACAGCACCGCCGCCCCTGCATCAGGTCTTACCTGCCCCTTGCCGCCGGCGCCATGACTGGGATATGGCGCCGCCCCCTTCTCCGCGGCCGCTCCCCCTGCCAGATTGCCGCCTGAGTGAAAGGGCTCACACTGTCCAATGGACGGTGCGGCCCTGCATGTAAAACAATAAAAAATGAAGATACAGATGATTGTTAGTTTTCAGGGCAGATGTGTATTAATCTCTGGTTACAGGCAGGGGCGGACCTACCGTGGTGCAGCTGGTTCAGCTGCACCAGGGCCCCGACTGGCTAGGGGGCCCCTCAAGCCTGCAGGGGGCCCTGTGTCAGAGGAGAGGAGGTTAACTGAGGGAAGCTTCCTGCTTCCCTTGGCTGATCCCACCCCTCCTCTCCTCTGCCGCCCAGTCCTGCAATGCGCGGCTCGGCGCAGGTATAAGCCGCATCACCTCCAACTGCCAGCAAACTCCCCCCCGGCTTCTTGCCGACATCTGCTAGCAAACCCCCCCCCCGCTCCTTTAACATGGTTAGTGTTGACATAAAGGTAAAGTAGTGTACATACATGGTGAAGTATTTAGAATTGTCCTATATATGCTACGTGCTCATGTTTATTGGTCGTTACATACGATACATTTCCTCATTACCATTAAGTGTTCAAAATAGTTTTTCCTTTACCATAACTGTTACTGTCATTTTTCTTGTACAATTCATCAATTATTATTATTATTATTATTACACATACTTGTATAATTTCTCTGATATTTTTGTTAAACATTTTCCTATTCTTAATGTGAAAATGGCTCCTCCTCTTTACATATTATTTGATTCATAACAAGAGGTGATTTACAGGAACAAGAATCTCCACATCGTGGACATGAAAAAGGCTTCTCCCCTGTGTGAATTCTCAAATGTGCAGAAAGATTGGATTTCTTGGTAAAACATTTCCCACATTCTGAACATGAAAATGGCTTCTCCCCTGTGTGAATTCTCAGATGCGTGGTAAGATTTGATTTCTTGGTAAAACATTTCCCACATTCTGAACATGAAAATGGCTTCTCTCCTTTGTGAATTTTCTTATGACTATCAAGATTTGTTTTGCAAATAAAACATTTCCCACATTCTGGACATGAAAATGGCTTCTCCCCTGTATGAGTTTTCTGATGTATAGTAAGATGTGCACTCTGGGAAAAACATTTCCCACAGTCGTGACATGAAAATGGCTTCTCCCCTGTGTGAGTTCTTTTATGTTTAATAAGATCATGTTTGCTAATGAAACATTTCCAACATTCTGAACATGAAAATGGCTTCTCCCCTGTATGAGTTTTCTGATGTATGATAAGCTTTGTATTGTTGGCAAAACATTTCCCACATTCTGAACATGAAAACGGCTTCTCACCTGTGTGAGTTTTCTGATGTATAATAAGCTTTGTATTGTTGGAAAAACATTTCCCACATTCTGAACATGAAAAAGGCTTCTCCCCTATGTGAGTTCTCTGATGTGCAGCAAGATAAGTATCCCTGGCAAAACATTTCCCACATTGTGGACATGAAAATGGCTTCTCCCCAGTGTGACCTCTCAGATGTGCGGCAAGATTTAATTTCTTGATAAAACCTTTCCCACATTCTGAACATGAAAATGGCTTCTCCGCTATGTGAATTTTCTTATGATTATTAAGACTTGTTTTGAAGTTAAAACATTTCCCACATTCTGTACATGAAAATGGCTTCTCCCCTGTGTGAATTCTCTGATGTGCCGTAAGACTGCATTTCTGGGCAAAACATTTCCCACATTCGCAACATGAAAATGGCTTCTCCCCTGTGTGAGTTCTTTTATGCTTAATAAGATCTTGTTTGTGAGTAAAACATTTCCCACATTCTGAACATGAAATTGGCTTCTCCCCTGTGTGACTTCTCTGATGGACTGTAAGATGTGTATCCTTGGCAAAAGATTCCCCACATTCTGAACATGAAAATGGCTTCTCCCCTGTGTGAATTCTCAGATGTGCAGTAAGACTTGATCTCTTGGTAAAACATTTTCCACATTCTGAACATGAAAATGGCTTCTCTCCTGAGTGAATTTTCTTATGAGTATCAAGACTTGTTTTGCAGGTAAAACATTTCCCACATTCATGACATGAAAATGGTTTCTCCCCTGTGTGAGTTCTCTGATGTATCGTAAGATTTGATTTCTGGACAAAACATTTCCCACATTTGTGACATGAAAATGGTTTCTCTCCTGTGTGAATTTTCTGATGTTTAGTAAGATCTGTATCCCTGGCAAAATATTTCCCACATTCTGGACATGAAAATGGCTTCTCCCCTGTGTGAATTCTTAGATGTTCATTAAGCTTTGATTTCTTGGTAAAACATTTTCCACATTCTGAACATGAAAATGGCTTCTGCCCTGTGTGAATTTTCTTATGAGTATTAAGACTTGCTTTGCAGGTAAAAGACTTACCACATTCTGAACATAAAAATGGCTTTTCCCCTGAGTGAATTCTCTGATGTATAATAAGATGTGCATTCTGGGCAAAACATTTCCCACATTCATTACATGAAAATGGCTTCTCCCCTGTGTGAGTTCTTTTATGTTTAATAAGACCTTGTTTGAAAGTAAAAGATTTCCCACATTCTGAACATGAAATTGGCTTCTCCCCTGTGTGAATTCTCTGATGTACAGTAAGATATGCCTTCGTGGCAAAAGATTTCCCACAATCTGAACATGAAAATGGCTTCTCCCCTGTGTGAATTCTCAGATGTGTAATAAGATTTGATTTCTGGGTAAAACCTTTCCCACATTGTGGACATGAAAATAGATTCTTTCCTGGGTGTCTTTTCTGGTGCCTAACAAGATTTGATTTCTTGATAAAACATTTCCCACATTCTGAACATGAAAATGTTTTTTCCCCTGTATCAGCTTTTTCATGTTCAGCACCCCTTTTGTTATTTTCATTTTGCTTAACAGTCTGTAATGAATCAGAAGGTAGGTCCTTTTGATGAGGAATAGATGATAGATTTTTGTTGTCAAGGGCTGGTGGTATATCAGGAATTATGTCATGATCATCATATATATATGGAATAATATCATAATCAGCTACTTCTATATTAGCATATGACAAATTTCCCTCTGATGCACTGTCATCTGCAAAGAAAAAAAAAAACCATTTTATTAGAATAATAATATATTTATTCAGTTATACAGCACCATTAATTCCACAGCACTTGACATACATCACAAATGCTGTCCCCATTGGGGCTCACAATCTACATTCTCTATCCATCTTTGCAGTGTGGGAGGAAGCCAGAGTGCTGTCTCGTCACTTCATAATATTCATATGTGGCCACTTACAGTGGGTCCGGGAAGTATTCACACCCCTTTACATTTTTCACTCTTTGTTTCATTGCAGCCATTTGGTAAATTAAAAAAAGTTGATGTTTTTCTCATTAATGTACACTCTGCCCCATCTTGACTGTCAAAAACCAGAAATGTAGATATTCGTGCAAATTTATTAAAAAAAAGATAAACTGAAATATCACATGGTCATAAGTATTCAGCCCCTTTGCTCAGTATTGATGATAAGTATTCAGCCCCTTTGCTCAGTATTGATGATAAGTATTCAGCCCCTTTGCTCAGTATTGATGATAAGTATTCAGCCCCTTTGCTCAGTATTGATGATAAGTATTCAGCCCCTTTGCTCAGTATTGATGATAAGTATTCAGCCCCTTTGCTCAGTATTGATGATAAGTATTCAGCCCCTTTGCTCAGTATTGGTGATAAGTATTCAGCCCCTTTGCTCAGTATTGGTGATAAGTATTCAGCCCCTTTGCTCAGTGTTGATGATAAGTATTCAGCCCCTTTGCTCAGTGTTGATGATAAGTATTCAGCCCCTTTGCTCAGTATTGGTGATAAGTGTTCAGCCCCTTTGCTCAGTATTGATGATAAGTGTTCAGCCCCTTTGCTCAGTATTGGTGATAAGTATTCAGCCCCTTTGCTCAGTGTTGATGATAAGTATTCAGCCCCTTTGCTCAGTGTTGGTGATAAGTATTCAGCCCCTTTGCTCAGTGTTGATGATAAGTATTCAGCCCCTTTGCTCAGTATTGGTGATAAGTATTCAGCCCCTTTGCTCAGTATTGATGATAAGTATTCAGCCCCTTTGCTCAGTATTGATGATAAGTATTCAGCCCCTTTGCTCAGTATTGGTGATAAGTATTCAGCCCCTTTGCTCAGTATTGATGATAAGTATTCAGCCCCTTTGCTCAGTATTGGTGATAAGTATTCAGCCCCTTTGCTCAGTGTTGATGATAAGTATTCAGCCCCTTTGCTCAGTATTGATGATAAGTATTCAGCCCCTTTGCTCAGTGTTGATGATAAGTATTCAGCCCCTTTGCTCAGTATTGGTGATAAGTATTCAGCCCCTTTGCTCAGTATTGATGATAAGTATTCAGCCCCTTTGCTCAGTATTGATGATAAGTATTCAGCCCCTTTGCTCAGTATTGATAAGTATTCAGCCCCTTTGCTCAGTATTGATGATAAGTATTCAGCCCCTTTGCTCAGTATTGATGATAAGTATTCAGCCCTTTGTTCAGTATTGATGATAAGTATTCAGCCCCTTTGCTCAGTATTGATGATAAGTATTCAGCCCCTTTGCTCAGTATTGATGATATGTATTCAGCCCCTTTGCACAGTATTGATGATAAGTATTCAGCCCCTTTGCTCAGTATTGATGATAAGTATTCAGCCCCTTTGCTCAGTGTTGATGATAAGTATTCAGCCCCTTTGCTCAGTATTGGTGATAAGTATTCAGCCCCTTTGCTCAGTATTGATGATAAGTATTCAGCCCCTTTGCTCAGTATTGGTGATAAGTATTCAGCCCCTTTGCTCAGTATTGATGATAAGTATTCAGCCCCTTTGCTCAGCATTGATGATAAGTAATCAGCCCCTTTGCTCAGTATTGGTGATAAGTATTCAGCCCTTTGCTCAGTATTGATGATAAGTATTCAGCCCCTTTGCTCAGTATTGATGATAAATATTCAGCCCCTTTGCTCAGTATTGATGATAAGTATTCAGCCCCTTTGCTCAGTATTGATGATAAGTATTCAGCCCCTTTGCTCAGTATTGGTGATCAGTATTCAGCCCCTTTGCTCAGTATTGATGATAAGTATTCAGCCCCTTTGCTCAGTATTGATGATAAGTATTCAGCCCCTTTGCTCAGTATTGATGATAAGTATTCAGCCCCTTTGCTCAGTATTGGTGATCAGTATTCAGCCCCTTTGCTCAGTATTGATGATAAGTATTCAGCCCCTTTGCTCAGTATTGATGATAAGTATTCAGCCCCTTTGCTCAGTATTGATGATAAGTATTCAGCCCCTTTGCTCAGTATTGGTGATAAGTATTCAGCCCCTTTGCTCAGTATTGGTGATAAGTATTCAGCCCCTTTGCTCAGTATTGATGATAAGTAATCAGCCCCTTTGCTCAGTATTGGTGATAAGTATTCAGCCCTTTGCTCAGTATTGATGATAAGTATTCAGCCCCTTTGCTCAGTATTGATGATAAGTATTCAGCCCCTTTGCTCAGTATTGATGATAAGTATTCAGCCCCTTTGCTCAGTATTGATGATAAGTATTCAGCCCCTTTGCTCAGCATTGATGATAAGTAATCAGCCCCTTTGCTCAGTATTGGTGATAAGTATTCAGCCCTTTGCTCAGTATTGATGATAAGTATTCAGCCCCTTTGCTCAGTATTGGTGATAAGTATTCAGCCCCTTTGCTCAATATTGATGATAAGTATTCAGCCCCTTTGCTCAGTATTGGTGATAAGTATTCAGCCCCTTTCCTCAGTGTTGATAAGTATTCAGCCCCTTTGCTCAGTATTGATGAAAAGTATTCAGCCCCTTTGCTCAGTATTGATAAGTATTCAGCCCCTTTGCTCAGTATTGGTGATAAGTATTCAGCCCTTTGCTCAGTATTGATGATAAGTATTCAGCCCCTTTGCTCAGTATTGGTGATAAGTATTCAGCCCCTTTCCTCAGTGTTGAGTATTTGCCCCTTTGGAGCTCGTACAGCCCTGAGTCTTCTTGGGAATGATGCAGTTTTCCCCCTGGATCTGGGGATCCTCTCGTTCTTCCTTGCAGATCCTCTCCGGTGCCGTCAGGTTGATGGTGAACGTTGATGGAGCCATTGTCCGGTCTCTCCAGAGATGCTCCATTGGGTTTAGGTCCGGGCTGTGGCTCCGGTCAGGAATGGGCACAGAGTTGTGGTGAAGCCGCTTCTTTGTTATTTTAGCTGTGGCTTAGGGTCATTGTCTTGTTGGAAGCTGAACTAAGCCAAGTCTGAGGTCCGGAGCTCTGGAAGAGGTTTTCACCCAGGAGATCTCTGGACTTCTCTGTACATTCATGTTTCCTTCAATTGCAACCAGTTGTCCTTTCCCTGCAGCTAAACCCCCCATAGCATGATGCGGCCTCCACCATGTCTCACTGTTGGGATTGTGTTGGGCAGGTGATGAGCGGTGCCTGGGTTTCTCCACCGCTTACAATTATCACCATAATGTTCCATCTTCATCTCATCAGACCAGAAAATCTTATTCCTCAGTCTGGGATCCTTCATGTGTTTTCTGTAATCTCTATGTGTCTTTCCTATGTCTTGCACTGAGGAGAGGCTTCTGTCAGGCCACTCTGCCATAAAGGCCCGACTGCTGGAGGCTGCAGTGATAGGTGACTGTGGACCTTTCTCCCATCTCCTCCTGCATCTCTGGAGCTCAGACACAGGGATCTTGGGCATCTTCCTTACCTCTCACCAAGGCTCTTCTCCCACGATTGCTCAGTTTGGCTGGACGGCCCGGTCTAGGTAGACTTCTGGTGGTCCCAAACCTCTTTCATTTAAGGCCACTGTGCTCTTAGGAGCCTTCAGTACTGTAGAAATTCTTTGTAACCTTGGCCTGATCTGTGCCTTGCCACAATTCTGTCTCTCAGCTCCTTAGGCAGTTCCTTTGACCTCATGATTCTCATTTTGGTCTGACATGCACTGTGAGCTGTGAGGTCTTATATAGACAGGTGTGCGCCTTTCCAAATCCTTTCACTTTAATTAAACACAGCTGGACTCCAATGAAGGAGTAGAACCATCTCAAGGAGGATCACAAGGGAATGGACAGCATGGGACATGAATGAGTGTCTAAGCAAAGGGGCTGAATACTTATGATCATGTGATATTTAAGTTTTTCTTTTTTAATAAATTTGCCTAAATTTCTACATTCCTGGGGGTTTTTCAGTCAAGATGGGGTGCAGAGAAAAAATAAACTTTTTTGAATTTACCAAATGGCTGCAATGAAACAGAGTGAAAAATGTAAAGGGGTGTGAATACTTTCCGTACCCGCTGTATATCTAATAACGTGCAACACTTTGTAACCCAAAATGCAACCCAAATGATAAAACTGTGACGTTATTTATTCTCTATGCAAACACCAGGAAAAAAAAAGCCAAAAATGTAGCTTTTTCATCATACCAAGACACAAAAAATGAAAAAAAGTCACATGTCAAAAATTGGCTAAACCGTAAACCCCAAACTGTCTTTAAATGAAACAAACTCCTATATGACCCTGTGAAAACGCAGCTTTTCTCAATGCTTGGTGTGGGTTACAATTCTTAATTTGGCCAGACATATTGGTCTTTTTTTTGTCATCTTATAATGGCTAATTCATTGTTTATTGCCAGACTATGTGGAGCCTTCATTGTCCTGAGCTTGTGTATTGCTAATTTAATTATCTAATCCCCTCTTGCTACATCACTCAAAGGAGGATTAAGAATTCAGTTTGAAATCCAGTCAATAATTAAACAGCCTTATTCTACCAATCATGGAAGACCCCAATGCCCTGAGATGACAGCTCTGGATACATAAGGGGGGCCCTGTTTTATTCACCAGGTGTTCATATGCTGCATGGCTTTAATCTAGGGGCTCCATTCCCAGTTGGAAGACCAAAACCTCAGCGTAGGAATGTTGATTCTGGCTGCCAGGATAACATCGTGTTTCATACCCTGCACGGCCTCAATTTAGGATCTTAGGTCCGATTGGAGGAGCACCAACACTGGATTATATACTGCAGGTGTTCAACCTAGGAATCCACCCACTGACCCCCGTGTCTCCACAGAGGAGAGCACCCACTGACCCCCGTGTCTCCACAGAGGAGAGCCCCCACTGACCCCCGTGTCTCCACAGAGGAGAGCACCCACTGACCCCCGTGTCTCCACAGAGGAGAGCCCCCACTGACCCCCGTGTCTCCACAGATGAGAGCCCCCACTGACCCCCGTGTCTCCACAGAGGAGAGCCCCCACTGACCCCCGTGTCTCCACAGAGGAGAGCACCCACTGACCCCCGTGTCTCCACAGAGGAAAGCACCCACTGACCCCCATGTCTCCACAGAGGAGAGCACCCACTGACCCCCGTGTCTCCACAGAGGAGAGCACCCACTGACCCCCGTGTCTCCACAGAGGAGAGCACCCACTGACCGCCGTGTCTCCACAGAGGAGAGCCCCCACTGACCCCCGTGTCTCCACACAGAGGAGAGCACCCACTGACCCCCGTGTCTCCACAGAGGAGAGCACCCACTGACCCCCGTGTCTCCACAGAGGAGAGCACCCACTGACCGCCGTGTCTCCACAGAGGAGAGCCCCCACTGACCCCCGTGTCTCCACACAGAGGAGAGCACCCACTGACCCCGTGTCTCCACAGAGGAGAACCCCCACTGACCCCCGTGTCTCCACAGAGGAGAGCACCCACTGACCCCCGTGTCTCCACAGAGGAGAGCCAACACTGACCCCCGTGTCTCCACAGAGGAGAGCACCCACTGACCCCCGTGTCTCCACAGAGGAGAGCACCCACTGACCCCCGTGTCTCCACAGAGGAGAGCACCCACTGACCCCCGTGTCTCCACAGAGGAGAGCACCTGTGGCGCCCCTGCGTCCAGGAGGCCACAAAAGGGAACTGCAGCCAGGCAGGTAGGACATTGTTGAACAACAACACCCTCACAGCCCACACAACCCACGTGTCAGAGAGGTTACATCCAGCCCTGAGATTAGAACTATATGAGATCGGAGGGGTGGTGGATTCAGAGGAGTGGGTTGGGCACACCAGAGGTCAGGTTACTGACAGTATATAGTGAGGGGGAGGAGTGAAGGAAGTTAGTAGGCCCAGGGTGCCGAGCTGAAAAGACCCAAGAGTAGGCCACAGTGAGCTGAGATGTAAAGACTGAAGGAGAACCACACGTTCTGTGAGTGCAAGGCGTAGGAGCGCAGAATCCGTACTGAGCCAGTGTGAGCCAGAGGGGAGAGAAAGCCCATCCGATGCTGAAGCCACCAGGAGTGTGACAGAACAGAGAAGGGACGGTGTAACCCGTGCCCTAGACAGCAGCTGAAGCCACTGACTGCAGGTGGAGAAGCCCTCTAGTATACTGAAAGGAACAGAGAGAAGGAGCCTGGCAGAGCCTCGTGCTGAGGACTACTGGAGGCTGGGCTAAAGTAGAGTGTCGGCTCTAGAGGGAACTGTAGTTCACCGGCATCCCCAGACAACACGATGGGGGGTTTGAGTTCCAGATTGAGATCCTAACCCAAAGGACAGGCAGCTAAGTGACGCACTAGGACTCACAGAAGCCCGAGTCACCGCCATACTGTCCAGTGTCGCACAACACAGAGAAAGAGAATGCAACAGCCCGGAAAGGGACACTAAAGACTGTGTGAGGGGTCACAGAGGGAGAGGCCTGGCTGCAGAGCAAAGGAAACCCGGAGAGGGAGAAAGCACCCGTGTGTTGAGAACTGTAACTGTGCTGTAAGAACTGCAAATGACTTGTAACCTGCTGAGAGACAAACAACAAAGAGTAAAGCTTTGGAAAACCCTGAATTGCCTCTCTTGTCTGCCTCTATCTGCACACCATTCTCCCCTCATACAGATCCAGCCTGTCAGCACCAGCCAGGAGGAGAGATCCCTGCAGCCTGCAAAGTAAGTGTGCTACAACTACACACCATAGACTTAACCCTTACAGCCCCGGGGAATACAGTTCTCCCCACTGGAACTATACCATCTCCGCTGCCATTCCATCACCCCCGGAGGTTCTGCAGCAGCGGCGGCCCCACTACTGGCTGCACCAAGTGGGTGGTGTCACCAGTGACAAATCCCCTTGTAAATAATTCCCCTTTATTGCCGAGCCAGGGACACGGTCCGGACCAAGCCACCCGTGACTTCCCCAGTACTTAAAAACTGTTGCTAGACGAGACAAAAGCATTACTGGATCCCAGAGACATGAGGGCAGGATTGTGAAGGTTAAGCCTGAGGATGGATATGCCTTTGCCCGCGAGGAAGGAGTAGATGGTGACATTTTCATCAACCGCAGAGATGTTGAACCGCACTTGCCAGAAAAACACCCGGACAGGGAAGTGCAAGTTGGAGAGTGGGTCTCCTATGTTATTGTCCAAGGAGCAAGAGGCCCGTATGGCATAAGAGTGCACAGAATTTGCTTAGATGTGTCTGAAAATGACATGCCCGCATTAGAAGAAATAAATCCAATAATACCGCCGGACCCAATCGTTAACCCGGGTCCTACTACAGACTTAGTACCTGTTACTGAAACTATCCCCGTAAAGAACACAGCAGATGTTGCCACTCAGACTCCGGAGAGTTATCTGCTAATTCAAGCCCTGCAAGAGCACGGGATGTTCCCCAGGAAAAGAGGACTACCAGCACTCCCGTGGAAGGTCAAGCTGGAAGAGAAGAAGGAGTGAGACCTGTGTCCTGTAACCAGACAAGGAGAAAGAAGACGTTGTAAGTGTGAATGAAGCATTTTTCCTTATTGATCCCCTACCTTACCTGAGTGGATGCTAGCATTCCCCTGTTTGTCTTATATGTTTGAAAATGAACATTTAATATCACGGACGATGATGTGATAAGAACTTTCCTTGTAAATAGTTGAGCACCACGGTGTGCTCCCCTTTGGTTTTAAGACCAGTTACACATGCGAGTTAGTGCATGAGACTCTGACTGTTTAGAATCAAGAACTTTGAATTTTGAAGCTGCTTTTTGAACTTTTTTGAAAGAACTTTTATACTTTTGATACAAAGTAATGCTTTTCTAATGTGTGTTTTACAGAAAAGGGTAATGACGAGTATATACCCATGCACTTGTTTTATAGTTAATGCAACGTTATAAGAGTCGTGCCTCCCGGATGGGAAGAAACCAAGAATACTTAATGTTTACTGTTATAGAAAATAAAAATGTTTTCAGGGTAATCCATGACAGGCAGCGCGAGGACGCGCTATTTAACTCTGGGAGAATGTGGCGCCCCTGCGTCCAGGAGGCCACAAAAGGGAACTGCAGCCAGGCAGGTAGGACATTGTTGAACAACAACACCCTCACAGCCCACACAACCCACGTGTCAGAGAGGTTACATCCAGCCCTGAGATTAGAACTATATGAGATCGGAGGGGTGGTGGATTCAGAGGAGTGGGTTGGGCACACCAGAGGTCAGGTGACTGACAGTATATAGTGAGGGGGAGGAGTGAAGGAAGTTAGTAGGCCCAGGGTGCCGAGCTGAAAAGACCCAAGAGTAGGCCACAGTGAGCTGAGATGTAAAGACTGAAGGACGATCATACTTCTGTGAGTGCAAGGCTAGGAGCGCAGAATCCGTACTGAGCCAGTGCGAGCCAGAGGGGAGAGAAAGCCCGTCCGATGCTGATGCCACCAGGAGTGTGACAGGACAGAGAGGGACGGTGGAACCCGTGCCCTAGACAGCAGCTGAAGCCACTGACTGCAGGTGGAGAAGCCCTCCTATGATACTAGAAGGAACAGAGAGAAGGAGCCTGGTAGAGCCTCGTGCTGAGGACTACTGGAGGCTGGGCTAAAGTAGAGTGTCGGCTCTAGAGGGGACCGTAGTTCACCCGGTATCCCCAGACAACACGACGAGGGGTCTGAGTTCCAGATTGAGATCCCTAACCCAAAGGACAGGCAGCTCAGTGACGCACTAGGACTCACAGAAGCCCGAGTCACCGCCATACTGTCCAGTGTCGCACAACACAGAGAAAGAGAATGCAATAGCCCGGAAAGGGACACTAAAGACTGTGTGAGGGGTCACAGGGAGAGAGAGGCCTGGCTGCAGAGCAAAGGGAACCCGGAAAGGGAGAAAGCACCCGTGTGTTGAGAACTGTAACTGTGCTGTAAGAACTGCAAATGACTTGTAACCTGCTGAGAGACAAACAACTAAGAGTAAAGCTTTGGAAAACCCTGAATTGCCTCTCTTGTCTGCCTCTATCTGCATACCATTCTCCCCTCATACAGATCCAGCCTGTCAGCACCAGCCAGGAGGAGAGATCCCTGCAGCCTGCAAAGTACCGTATATACTCGTGTATAAGCCGAGTTTTTCAGCCCAAAAATTGGGCTGAAAAGTCCCCCCCTCGGCTTATACACGGGTCAATACGGTATGCTGTGGGGGGGGGAGCTGTGACCGGGGGCTGGAGGAGGCAGGAGGGGGCCGCGGTGACCGCAGGCGGTCACGTGGGGCCGCCTCATTAGTGCAATGAATATGCACGGCATCCCCCCGTCCATCAGCGGCGGGGGGATGCCGTGCATATTGCACTACACAGCCCCCTCTCCTTAATATGCATCCCGCAGTAGTAATAAACAGCCCTCCCCTCCTTATCATGTCCCCCCAGGCTGCGGCAGCTGTAAAAATAACAAACAGTTTATACATCACCTTCCGACGCAGCTCCTCCGCTCCTCCGGTCCTCAGCATCTCCGCTCGCCGGCTTCTTCTTCCTTGTTGTGCCGGTGTCATGTGACCGGGCGCAGGAGATGACGTCATTTCCTGCGCGCGGTCACAAGCCGGCACATCAAGGAAGAAGAAGCCGGCGAGCGGAGATGCTGAGGACCGGAGGAGCGGAGGAGCTGCGTCGGAAGGTGATGTATAAACTGTTTGTTATTTTCACAGCTGCCGCAGCCTGGGGGGGACGTGATAAGGAGGAGGGGCTGTTTATTACTACTGCGGGACGCATATTAAGGAGGGGGGGCTGTGTACTACCACTGGGGCTGCTGGATACTACACTGGGGCTGTATATACCTGTGGGGCTGCTGTATACTACCACTGGGGCTGTATATACCTGTGGGGCTGCTGTATACTACCACTGGGGCTGTATATACCTGTGGGGCTGCTGTATACTACACTGGGGCTGTATATACCTCTGGGGCTGCTGTATACTACCACTGGGGCTGTATATACCTCTGGGGCTGCTGTATACTACACTGGGGCTGTATATACCTCTGGGGCTGCTGTATACTACACTGGGGCTGTATATACCTCTGGGGCTGCTGTATACTACCACTGGGGCTGTATATACCTCTGGGGCTGCTGTATACTAACTACTGGGGCTGTATATACCTGTGGGGCTGCTGTATACTACCACTGGGGCTGTATATACCTCTGGGGCTGCTGTATACTACCACTGGGGCTGTATATACCTCTGGGGATGCTGTATACCACCACTGGGGCTGTATATACCTGTGGGGCTGCTGTATACTACCACTGGGGCTGTATATACCTGTGGGGCTGCTGTATACTACCACTGGGGCTGTATATACCTCTGGGGCTGCTGTATACTACCACTGGGGCTGTATACTACCTCTGGGGCTGCTGTATACTACCACTGGGGCTGCTGTATATACCTTTGGGGCTGCTGTATACTACCTCTGGGGCTGCTGTATTCTACCTCTGGGGATGCTGTATACTACCACTGGGGCTATATACTACCTCTGGGGATGCTGTATACTACCACTGGGGCTGTATATACCTCTGGGGATGCTGTATACTACCACTGGGGCTGTATATACCTCTGGGGCTGCTGTATACTACCACTGGGGCTGTATATACCTGTGGGGCTGCTGTATACTACCACTGGGGCTGTATATACCTGTGGGGCTGCTGTATACTACCACTGGGGCTGTATATACCTCTGGGGCTGCTGTATACTACCACTGGGGCTATATACTACCTCTGGGGATGCTGTATACTACCACTGGGGCTGTATATACCTCTGGGGATGCTGTATACTACCACTGGGGCTGTATATACCTGTGGGGCTGCTGTATACTACCACTGGGGCTGTATATACCTGTGGGGCTGCTGTATACTACCACTGGGGCTGTATATACCTGTGGGGCTGTTGTATACTACCACTGGGGCTGTATATACCTCTGGGGCTGCTGTATACTACCACTGGGGCTGTATACTACCTCTGGGGCTGCTGTATACTACCACTGGGGCTGCTGTATATACCTTTGGGGCTGCTGTATACTACCTCTGGGGCTGCTGTATACTACCTCTGGGGATGCTGTATACTACCACTGGGTCTATATACTACCTCTGGGGATGCTGTATACTACCACTGGGGCTGTATATACCTCTGGGGATTCTGTATACTACCACTGGGGCTGTATATACCTCTGGGGCTGCTGTATACTACCACTGGGGCTGTATATACCTGTGGGGCTGCTGTATACTACCACTGGGGCTGTATATACCTGTGGGGCTGCTGTATACTACCACTGGGGCTGTATATACCTCTGGGGCTGCTGTATACTACCACTGGGGCTGTATACTACCTCTGGGGCTGCTGTATACTACCACTGGGGCTGCTGTATATACCTTTGGGGCTGCTGTATACTACCTCTGGGGCTGCTGTATACTACCTCTGGGGATGCTGTATACTACCACTGGGGCTATATACTACCTCTGGGGATGCTGTATACTACCACTGGGGCTGTATATACCTCTGGGGCTGCTGTATACTAACTACTGGAGCTGCTGCTGTATATACCACTGGGGCTGCTGCTGTATACTACCACTGGGGAGGCTGCTGTATACTACCACTGGGGCTGCTGCTGTATACTACCACTGGGGCTGCTGCTGTATACTACCACTGGGGCTGTATATACCACTGGGGAGGCTGCTGTATACCACACTGCTGGGGGCTGTATACCTGTGCTGGAGTCCACCCTCGGCTTATACACGAGTCAATAGGTTTTCCCAGGTTTTGGGGGCAAAAGTAGGGGGGTCGGCTTATACACGGGTCGGCTTATACACGAGTATATACGGTAAGTGTGCTACAACTACACACCATAGACTTAACCCCTTACAGCCCCGGGGATACAGTTCTCCCCACTGGAACTACACCATCTCCGCTGCCATTCCATCACCCCCGGAGGTTCTGCAGCAGCGGCGGCCCCACTACTGGCTGCACCAAGTGGGTGGTGTCACCCGTGACAAATCCCCTTGTAAATAATTCCCCTTTATTGCCGAGCCAGGGACACGGTCCGGACCAAGCCACCCGTGACTTCCCCAGTACCGTCCGGTCCGGCACCGAGTACCCCAGTCCCGTGGGGCTCGACACACCCACTGACCCCCGTGTCTCCACAGAGGAGAGCACCCACTGACCCCCGTGTCTCCACAGAGGAGATCACCCACTGACCCCCGTGTCTCCACAGAGGAGATCACCCACTGACCCCCGTGTCTCCACAGAGGAGAGCCCCCACTGACCCCCGTGTCTCCACAGAGGAAAGCACCCACTGACCCCCGTGTCTCCACAGAGGAGAGCACCCACTGACCCCCGTGTCTCCACAGAGGAAAGCACCCACTGACCCCCGTGTCTCCACAGAGGAGAGCCCCCACTGACCCCCGTGTCTCCACAGAGGAAAGCCCCCACTGACCCCCGTGTCTCCACAGAGGAGAGAGCACCCACTGACCCCCGTGTCTCCACAGAGGAGAGCACCCACTGACCCCCGTGTCTCCACAGAGGAGAGCACCCACTGACCCCCGTGTCTCCACAGAGGAGAGCCCCCACTGACCCCCGTGTCTCCACAGAGGAGAGCACCCACTGACCCCCGTGTCTCCACAGAGGAGAGCCCCCACTGACCCCCCGTGTCTCCACAGAGGAGAGCACCCACTGACCCCCCGTGTCTCCACAGAGGAGAGCACCCACTGACCCCCGTGTCTCCACAGAGGAGAGCCCCCACTGACCCCCGTGTCTCCACAGAGGAGAGCACCCACTGACCCCCGTGTCTCCACAGAGGAGAGCCCCCACTGACCCCCGTGTCTCCACAGAGGAGAGCCCCCACTGACCCCCGTGTCTCCACAGAGGAGAGCCCCCACTGACCCCGTGTCTCCACAGAGGAGAGCCCCCACTGACCCCCGTGTCTCCACAGAGGAGAGCACCCACTGACCCCCGTGTCTCCACAGAGGAGAGCACCCACTGACCCCCGTGTCTCCACAGAGGAGAGCCCCACTGACCCCCGTGTCTCCCACAGAGGAGAGCACACACTGACCCCCGTGTCTCCACAGAGGAGAGCCCCCACTGACCCCCGTGTCTCCACAGAGGAGAACCCCCACTGACCCCCGTGTCTCCACAGAGGAGATCCCCCACTGACCCCCGTGTCTCCACAGAGGAGAGCACCCACTGACCCCCGTGTCTCCACAGAGGAGAGCACCCACTGACCCCCGTGTCTCCACAGAGGAGAGCCCCCACTGACCCCCGTGTCTCCACAGAGGAGAGCACCCACTGACCCCCGTGTCTCCACAGAGGAGAGCACCCACTGACCCCCGTGTCTCCACAGAGGAGAGCACCCACTGACCCCCGTGTCTCCACAGAGGAGAGCACCCACTGACCCCCGTGTCTCCACAGAGGAGAGCCCCACTGACCCCCGTGTCTCCACAGAGGAGAGCACCCACTGACCCCCGTGTCTCCACAGAGGAGAGCCCCCGCTGACCCTCGTGTCTCCACAGAGGAGAGCCCCCACTGACCCCGTGTCTACACAGAGGAGAGCCCCCACTGACCCCAGTGTCTCCACAGAGGAGAGCCCCCGCTGACCCCCGTGTCTCCACAGAGGAGAGCACCCACTGACCCCCGTGTCTCCACAGAGGAGAGCCCCCACTGACCCCCGTGTCTCCACAGAGGAGAGCCCCCACTGACCCCAGTGTCTCCACAGAGGAGAGCCCCCACTGACCCCCGTGTCTCCACACAGGAGAGCACCCACTGACCCCCGTGTCTCCACAGAGGAGAACCCCCACTGACCCCCGTGTCTCCACAGAGGAGATCCCCCACTGACCCCCGTGTCTCCAAGGAGAGCACCATCCCCTCCACAGTGAGGCCCCGACCCCAGTGTCTCCACAGAGGAGAGCACACCCCTCACAACTGACCCCCGTGTCTCCACAGAGGAGAGAGCCCCCCTGACCCCCGTGTCTCCACAGAGGAGAGCACCCACTGACCCCCGTGTCTCCACAGAGGAGAGCACCCACTGACCCCCGTGTCTCCACAGAGGAGAGCCCCCACTGACCCCCGTGTCTCCACAGAGGAGAGCACCCACTGACCCCCGTGTCTCCACAGAGGAGAGCACCCACTGACCCCCGTGTCTCCACAGAGGAGAGCCCCCACTGACCCCCGTGTCTCCACAGAGGAGAGCACCCACTGACCCCCGTGTCTCCACAGAGGAGAGCACCCACTGACCCCCGTGTCTCCACAGAGGAGAGCGCCCACTGACCCCCGTGTCTCCACAGAGGAGAGCCCCCGCTGACCCCCGTGTCTCCACAGAGGAGAGCACCCACTGACCCCCGTGTCTCCACAGAGGAGATCACCCACTGACCCCCGTGTCTCCACAGAGGAGATCACCCACTGACCCCCGTGTCTCCACAGAGGAGAGCACCCACTGACCCCCGTGTCTCCACAGAGGAGAGAGCACCCACTGACCCCCGTGTCTCCACAGAGGAGAGCACCCACTGACCGCCGTGTCTCCACAGAGGAGAGCACCCACTGACCCCCGTGTCTCCACAGAGGAGAGCACCCGCTGACCCCCGTGTCTCCACAGAGGAGAGCCCCCACTGACCCCCGTGTCTACACAGAGGAGAGCCCCCACTGACCCCAGTGTCTCCACAGAGGAGATCACCCACTGACCCCCGTGTCTCCACAGAGGAGATCCCCCACTGACCGCCGTGTCTCCACAGAGGAGAGCCCCCACTGACCCCTGTGTCTCCACAGAGGAGAGCACCCACTGACCCCCGTGTCTCCACAGAGGAGAGCACCCACTGACCCCCGTGTCTCCACAGAGGAGATCACCCACTGACCCCCGTGTCTCCACAGAGGAGATCACCCACTGACCCCCGTGTCTCCACAGAGGAGAGCACCCACTGACCCCCGTGTCTCCACAGAGGAGAGCGCCCACTGACCCCCGTGTCTCCACAGAGGAGAGCCCCCGCTGACCCCCGTGTCTCCACAGAGGAGAGCACCCACTGACCCCCGTGTCTCCACAGAGGAGATCACCCACTGACCCCCGTGTCTCCACAGAGGAGATCACCCACTGACCCCCGTGTCTCCAGAGAGGAGAGCACCCACTGACCCCCGTGTCTCCACAGAGGAGAGAGCACCCACTGACCCCCGTGTCTCCACAGAGGAGAGAGCACCCACTGACCCCCGTGTCTCCACAGAGGAGAGCACCCACTGACCGCCGTGTCTCCACAGAGGAGATCACCCACTGACCCCCGTGTCTCCACAGACCCATTTGATAGAAAAATAATGAAGCTACAGCTCTCAATATATGGCGATGCAAGAAAAAATTGCTTTTGTAAAATATTGTTTTTTTATGGGTAAAAGTAGCTAAAGAGGAACCTGATAATGCAGCTTTGGTTGAAGGGACATTCACATATCGGGCACTGGAAATCAATACCCCATATGTCTGCAATACAAGGGAGACAGCGAGACTGGAATCAACCTCTTCATACTGTTATTTATATATCATGAAGATCCTCATTAATTGCCAACAGATCGGTGATGTCCAGGTCCTGAGACCGCACCAACTCCTTCATAGACTGCGGAGAAGTGCGAGCATGTGGGGCCGAGACACAGAACAGAGTATGGACCCAATATAAGACCGACAACATGGAGCATGTAACTGTACCAACCGGAGAATAAGTGACCATAGAGGCCACTACTCACCTGGGCGGTGATCTGTAGGGATCTCCTCTGTCCTCCGCTCATCACCCCTCACATAGGTCTCTGGAGGATTAATATGGGGCAGATCTTCACCCTGAAACAAAGATTATAAAGTCACAGACAGATGGAGAAGTCCCATCTATGATCAGCTGTAATCTGCCATCTCCACCGTTCTCATTACACAAGTATAACACATCTAATAGTGGAGGAGAAAACAAGACTGAGACAAGATCTTCACAGCCGTCTACACATCATAGGGAGATCTCATCACACCTTCTCTCCATCTACCTGATGATCCGGAGGAACATCGGGATCTTCTTCTTTACAGTCCTGTGGGAGAAGAGGACGGGGACATCTCTCTGGTGTTGTCCTCTTACTGGATAGACCTGGAGGAGACACATACAGGACTGAATTCATTCTTTACATACAGATCATTATAGGCCGTGTGGATTTAGTCCTGTCTATTACCTGCTGATGTGAGGGGATCCTCCATCATGACCATGTCCTTGTACAGATCTCTGTGTCCTTCTAAATACTCCCACTCCTCCATGGAGAAATAGACGGCGACGTCCTGACATCTTATAGGAACCTGACACATACAATGATAGCGCGGTCATCATTCCCCCATCCCTTCATAGCGTTACTGTATAATGTCCCAGCAGCAGCATTCCCAGCAGTGTCACCTCTCCAGTCAGCAGCTCCATCATCTTGTAGGTGAGTTCTCGGATCTTCTGCTCATTGATGTCCTCATGTATCAGGGGGTGAGGTGGAGGCCCCGTGATTGGGCTCAGGGCTCTTCCCTCACACTGTACAGGCTCCTGACAGCACAGATCACTCCAGCTCTTCTTCACCACTGTGTAATCCTGGTTATGGAGAGGAGACACATTAATAAATCTCCAGTCTCCAGACATTTCCAGAGTCCTCACTAGAGATGAGCAAACTTTTTGAAGTTCAGGTTCGGTTCGCCGAACAGTTTACCAAACTTCGGAACTCAAAGGCCTAGAATACACCTTAACAAGGGCACAAAAGCTTCCAAAACAACTAAGATTAGGGACAGACAGCAGGAAAAGTGCCTATTCCCCAGAGTTAAAATTGTTATCATAGTGCATTATGGCCTAGACTAGTATTTCAAGCTTAAACATTGATCAGGAACAGAGAAGTGAGTGACAGGTGTAGGCAAGGTGCTCAGAACGACCTGCTAAATGCATAAAAACACACAACAAGGACACCACAAGAAGAGTCTCCACGTTTCAACAAATTATGGCTAGATACCAAAAGGGGCATCAAAAGGGTGGAACAGTGCTTGGGTATCCATGTGCTCAAAAGTCTCCATCCCCCAGCAGACTTTTTGCTTTCTCTGCCTTCTTTCAGACAATATGAATTCTCTTTCTCACTCACTCACTCACTCACTCACTCACTCATTCACTCACTCATTCACTCATTCACTCACTCATTCACTCACTCATTCACTCATTCACTCACTCACTCACTCACTCACTCACTCTTAATTAGTGATTGGGTTAAGACATTTATCAAAGTATCGTGTTTTCTCTTTTTAAATCATAATGACAACCAAAAACATCCAATGCCCCTGATCACAGGTTCCCAACCCCTGTGATTGTGGCCTAATAACAAGCACAGGAGGTGACACAAATGAGTGTGAATGGCTAATAAAGGTAACATCCTCACCTGTGACCTGTTTGCTTGTAATCAGTGTGTGCATAAAAGCTGACTGAGTTTCTGGGATCCAGACAGACTCTTGCATCTTTCATCCAGTCACTGATGTTTCTGGATTGTGAGTCATGGGGAAAACAAAAGAATTGTCAACGGGTCTAGGGGAAAAGGTAGTTGAACTGAACAGGACTCAATAAAAACTAGCGGTGAGGCTGTTTCACCATGCACAATAAGGAGACACTTGAAGAAAAATGGGCTGCACCGTCAAGTCACCAGAAGAAAGCCATTGCTGTGCAAATGTCACAAAGTATCTCCCCTACAATAAACCAAACAGCACAGAGACAAGCTCCAAACTGCTGGAACAAGGTCATTTGGAGTGATGAGACCAAAATCTGACTTTATAGCCACAACAATAAACGTTACATTTGGAGAGGAGTCAACAAGGCCTATGATGAAGGAACACCATTCCTACTGTAAAGCATGGCGGAGGATCGCTGATGATGGGGGGATGTGTGAGCTACAAAAGGCACAGGAAATGTGGTCAAAGGTGAAGGTAAGATGAATACAGCACGATATCAGCAAATACTGGAGGTAAATCTGCCCTCATCAGCCCGGGAGCTGCACATGGGATGTACCTGGACGTTCCAACATGACAACGATCCAAAACACGAGGCCAAGTCGCCCCGTCATTGTCTACAGCAGAACACAGTGAAGGTTCTGGAGTGGCCTCTCAGTCTCCTGACCTCAATATCATTGAGCCGCTCTGGGGAGAACTCAAGCAAAGCGCAGATCATGCAGGAAAGCCCAGGAATTTACAGGAACTGCAGGCTTTTACCAAGAAGAATGGGCAGCTTTACCATCTGAGGAAATAAAGAGCCTCATCCACAACTACCACAAAACACTTCAAGAGGTCACTGATGTACAGGGGGCAACACACCGGATTAAGAACTGGGGGACGGGAACTTTTAAATCAGGGTCATTTGGATCTTTTTGGTTGTCATTATGATTTATAAAGAGAAAACACAGTAAATCACAAAAAAAATGTCTTCACCCAACCACTAACCATGAGGGGAAGAAAGAGAGAGAGAATGTGTTATCATTCATATTGTCTGAGAGAAGGCCGAGAAAGGAGAAAATCTGCCGGGGTGTGGAGACTGAGGAGCACAGCTGTATATACCAGGGGTGTGGAGACTGAGGAGCACAGCTGTATATACCAGGGGTGTGGAGACTGAGGAGCACAGCTGTATATACCAGGGGTGTGGAGACTGAGGAGCACAGCTGTATATACCAGGGGTGTGGAGACTGAGGAGCACAGCTGTATGTACCAGGGGTGTGGAGACTGAGGAGCACAGCTGTATATACCAGGGGTGTGGAGACTGAGGAGCACAGCTGTATGTACCAGGGGTGTGGAGACTGAGGAGCACAGCTGTATATACCAGGGGTGTGGAGACTGAGGAGCACAGCTGTATGTACCAGGGGTGTGGAGACTGAGGAGCACAGCTGTATATACCAGGGGTGTGGAGACTGAGGAGCACAGCTGTATATACCAGGGGTGTGGAGACTGAGGAGCACAGCTGTATATACCAGGGGTGTGGAGACTGAGGAGCACAGCTGTATATACCAGGGGTGTGGAGACTGAGGAGCACAGCTGTATGTACCAGGGGTGTGGAGACTGAGGAGCACCGCTGTATATACCAGGGGTGTGGAGACTGAGGAGCACAGCTGTATGTACCAGGGGTGTGGAGACTGAGGAGCACAGCTGTATATACCAGGGGTGTGGAGACTGAGGAGCACAGCTGTATGTACCAGGGGTGTGGAGACTGAGGAGCACAGCTGTATGTACCAGGGGTGTGGAGACTGAGGAGCACAGGTGTATATACTAGGGGTGTGGAGACTGAGGAGCACAGCTGTATATACCAGGGGTGTGGAGACTGAGGAGCACAGCTGTATATACCAGGGGTGTGGAGACTGAGGAGCACAGCTGTATATACCAGGGGTGTGGAGACTGAGGAGCACAGCTGTATATACCAGGGGTGTGGAGACTGAGGAGCACAGCTGTATATACCAGGGGTGTGGAGACTGAGGAGCACAGCTGTATATACCAGGGGTGTGGAGACTGAGGAGCACAGCTGTATATACCAGGGGTGTGGAGACTGAGGAGCACAGCTGTCTATACCAGGGGTGTGGAGACTGAGGAGCACAGCTGTACATACCAGGGGTGTGGAGACTGAGGAGCACAGCTGTATATACCAGGGGTGTGGAGACTGAGGAGCACAGCTGTATATACCAGGGGTGTGGAGACTGAGGAGCACAGCTGTATATACCAGGGGTAAGGAGACTGAGGAGCACAGCTGTATATACCAGGGGTGTGGAGACTGAGGAGCACAGCTGTATATACCAGGGGTGTGGAGACTGAGGAGCACAGCTGTATATACCAGGGGTGTGGAGACTGAGGAGCACAGCTGTATATACCAGGGGTGTGGAGACTGAGGAGCACGGCTGTATGTACCAGGGGTGTGGAGACTGAGGAGCACAGCTGTATGTACCAGGGGTGTGGAGACTGAGGAGCACAGCTGTATATACCAGGGGTGTGGAGACTGAGGAGCACAGCTGTATATACCAGGGGTGTGGAGACTGAGGAGCACAGCTGTATGTACCAGGGGTGTGGAGACTGAGGAGCACAGCTGTATATACCAGGGGTGTGGAGACTGAGGAGCACAGCTGTATATACCAGGGGTAAGGAGACTGAGGAGCACAGCTGTATATACCAGGGGTGTGGAGACTGAGGAGCACAGCTGTATATACCAGGGGTGTGGAGACTGAGGAGCACAGCTGTATGTACCAGGGGTGTGGAGACTGAGGAGCACAGCTGTATATACCAGGGGTGTGGAGACTGAGGAGCACAGCTGTATATACCAGGGGTGTGGAGACTGAGGAGCACAGCTGTATGTACCAGGGGTGTGGAGACTGAGGAGCACAGCTGTATATACCAGGGGTGTGGAGACTGAGGAGCACAGCTGTATATACCAGGGGTAAGGAGACTGAGGAGCACAGCTGTATATACCAGGGGTGTGGAGACTGAGGAGCACAGCTGTATATACCAGGGGTGTGGAGACTGAGGAGCACAGCTGTATATACCAGGGGTGTGGAGACTGAGGAGCACAGCTGTATATACCAGGGGTGTGGAGACTGAGGAGCACGGCTGTATGTACCAGGGGTGTGGAGACTGAGGAGCACAGCTGTATGTACCAGGGGTGTGGAGACTGAGGAGCACAGCTGTATATACCAGGGGTGTGGAGACTGAGGAGCACAGCTGTATATACCAGGGGTGTGGAGACTGAGGAGCACAGCTGTATGTACCAGGGGTGTGGAGACTGAGGAGCACAGCTGTATGTACCAGGGGTGTGGAGACTGAGGAGCACGGCTGTATGTACCAGGGGTGTGGAGACTGAGGAGCACAGCTGTATATACCAGGGGTGTGGAGACTGAGGAGCACAGCTGTATGTACCAGGGGTGTGGAGACTGAGGAGCACAGCTGTATATACCAGGGGTGTGGAGACTGAGGAGCACAGCTGTATATACCAGGGGTGTGGAGACTGAGGAGCACAGCTGTATATACCAGGGGTGTGGGGACTGAGGAGCGCAGCTGTAGGTGACCTACAATTTCAGGGGATAGGCCGATGTGCTTATCCCTCAGGACCCCACCAGCAGGGCTGAAGACACATTTTGAGAGAACTTAGGCTGTCGGACATGACAAAACCTACAAGGCCTGAGTGGTGAGCTCAGGGCACTCATACATTCTTGAAGGCCAAAATGCAAAAAGGTCCATCTCCCCGATGGCTGGATATTGAGCTGTAGATACTCCTGCACTATCCTACCCAGTGGCATTCACCATGCGTCAGACTTGTACTTAGTTCTACCAGTGGATGTGTCCTGTGTCCCTCACTGCTGTGTTGGGGAAAACCAGTCCTCGGATTGTCTACCAGCTGGTTTTGATTCTCCTGCATGTGTGTGTCCCTGTCCAGGGCGGGAAGCATCTGACTAAACTTACTATTGTACCATTGAACCAACAGTGACAACCCAGTATCCATCGCTAATTAGAATCCCAACAATACGGGGATCATGGTGCAGATAGCGCACCAAAAAGGCCCTCGTGTGTCTGAGGCATCCACGAGGCCCAAAGTCCTTGTTCTGTTGGTGGTGGGGCAACGCAGCCTAAAGGGCCCTGTGAGATGAGAGATGGGTCTTTATGGGGCCCCCCTTTCCTGGAGCCCCCAGGAGGGCACAGTGAGTACAATATGACTCCTTTGATCTGATCCATCATCCTCAGAGGAGGAAGGCGGCCAGCCGAGGACATAGGCAAATTGTTAAAGCTCCTTAGAGCAACTATGGAAGTGGAAACCCCAAAAGAGCAAAGATCGGTTCAGTATCCTGCAAGATCGTAAGCATCGAGTGTCCCCAATATATGGGAATATCCTGTCCTTGATTAAAAAGAATGGGAGAAACCAGGGAAGACGTTATCTGGACCACAAGTAGTTAAGAGGAAATACCCCTTTGCCGAAGAAAAAACAGGGGGAGCCAGCACAGCCAAAAATTGCTGAAAAAATAAATGTGTAAATACACCTGTCACTACCATACTGCATACAAATAGAGACATTACCGAAATAATCTTTTGAGCCACTCTTCCACGCCAAGGAATGTCCCAGACACATATATTTTTTTTGCAATTTCTGGCTGTGCTGGCATCTTGTTTTTCCCTTTGCCGAAGAAGTCTCCCAAACTTGGGAGAAATCCCCTAAAATGAAGGCGGCTATAGATAAAGTCTCCAAAAATATGGCTCTCCCTTATGAGGATTTGGGGTCATTAATAAAATGGCTCCAGGATCTTGAGTCCCAGATTAACCCCTTCATGACCCGGGAATTTTTCGTTTTTCATTTTCGTTTTTTGCTCCCCTGCTTCCAAGAGCCATAACTTTTTTATTTTTCCGTCAATATAGACATATGACGGCTTGTTTTTTGCGGGACGAGTTGTACTTTCAGATGCAATCATTTATTTTACCATATAGTGTACAGGGAAATTGCAAAAAAATTCTAAATACAGTGAAATTGCAAAAAAAGTGCAATTACACGTTTGTTTTTTGGGTGTTTTAGTCGCCATGTTCCCTATATGGTAACACTGACGTGACGGAGTGATGCCTCGGGTCGGTACGAGTTCGTAGACACCCAACATGTCACCTTTACTGGTATCTGGGGGGTGAAAAAAAATTCTGAAGTTTGAAAAAAAAAAAATTGCACTTTTTGCACCATGTTCTGCGCCCCGTAGCACCCTCGTTTTTCGGGATCTGGGGCTGTGTGACGGCTTATTTTTTGCGTCTTGAGCTAACGTTTCTAATGATACCATTTTGGGGGGGGGATCTGCAGTTTTGATCGCCCATTATTGCATTTTATAGCAATGTCGCGGTGATCAAAAAAACAGAATTTTGGCGTTTGGACCATTTTTTCCGTTACGGAGTTCACGGCTCTCATTAACGGATTTAATATGATGATAGATCGGGCGATTCTGAACGCGGCGATACCAAACGTGTATTTTTTTTTAAATACTTTTATTGTGACTGGGGGAAAAGGGGGGTGATTTGAACTTTTATATATTTTTTTTTTTTACAGGTTTTTAAAAACTTTATTTTCTAACTCATTCTTATTTTTACACTGCCCCATAGAGAGGCCCCTGCTGCACAGTCCGATCACTTCTGGGAGATACAGATGAGCTGCAGCTCATCTGTATCTCCCAGAATGGCGGACCTGTTGTGGTTGGCAGCGCCTGCCAACCACAACAGGAAACTGCGCTCTGACAGCTTCCGGGGTCTAGCCAGGACCCCGGCTGTCACGTGAGCGCTGGAGATCCTGCGATACTATCGGATCTCCGGAGTAGGCGGGGAACAGCGCGTTCCCAGCCGCGGCCGCCTTGGATCCAGCTGTCAGTGATTGACAGCGGGATCCAAGGGGTTAACAGCGCCGATCGGATCCCGGATCCAATCAGAGCTGTTAGCCCGACATTTCAGCTGATCACATCAGCTGAAATGTCGGCTGTTTGATGTGAGCGCCACGCCGGACATGTGACTTAGGCAGCCAATGACACAAGCCCTTATGTCTACAATGTGTGGATGTTTTATGCTCCCTGATTGGCTCCTTGCCCAAAACAATGGCGTTCGACGCTCCTCTGACCTCCCCACACCCTGTCCTCTCATCAAAGACGCTATCCTACACTGTCAGGATGTAGGAGAAAAACATCACTTAAAGGCAGTAATTAAAGCTTATTTTTATCCGATCAGTTAAAGTGAACCTGTCACCTCGAAGTCGCAGACACCAAAGTCTCGTGAGATTTGTGAAGTCTCGTGAGATTTGTGAAGTCTCGTGAGATTTGTGAAGTCTCGTGGGATTTGTGAAGTCTCGTGGGATTTGTGAAGTCTCGTGAGATTTGTGAAGTCTCGTGGGATTTGTGAAGTCTCGTGAGATTTGTGAAGTCTCGTGAGATTTGTGAAGTCTCGTGAGATTTGTGAAGTCTCGTGAGATTTGTGAAGTCTCGTGGGATTTGTGAAGTCTCGTGGGATTTGTGAAGTCTCGTGAGATTTGTGAAGTCTCGTGGGATTTGTGAAGTCTCGTGAGATTTGTGAAGTCTCGTGAGATTTGTGAAGTCTCGTGAGATTTTTGAAGTCTCGTGAGATTTGTGAAGTCTCGTGAGATTTTTGAAGTCTCGTGAGATTTGTGAAGTCTCGTGGGATTTGTGAAGTCTCGTGGGATTTGTGAAGTCTCGTGAGATTTGTGAAGTCTCGTGAGATTTGTGAAGTCTCGTGAGATTTGTGAAGTCTCGTGAGACTTTGTGCAGCTGCAATAGAGCAGAGTGAACCGCGCCAGTGCGCAGGTGCGAATGCCGTCACCGCTTCCATACATGACACTGAAGGGACGGCATATTACAGGCGGTGGGGCGGCTCGGACTGAAGTGAGCCACATCACACCTGACCATGTACAGCTAATTACCATATACCGCGGGACACATCCAAAGTTAATTTCTGGTAATTAAGGACCAGTCTGGGGGTACAAAGGGGTCACCAGAATCCCAATTATAGTATGTTCAATGTGCCGGGCATCGGTTATAATGCCCAAAGGGGTGACAAAGTCACTAACAAACAAAGCCGTGGTCACCGATTTGGCAGTAAATTGCTCGGGTTTCCGATCACAAACCGAATCATCGATGTACGAGCAAAGTTCACCCATCTCTAGTCCTCACCGCTCCGGTTCTGTCCATAGATAAGAATGATGTGATGTGACATTGTCATCTCTTGAACTGGCAACAAACATGGTGGAGGAGTGCGTCTTCTCCTCTCTAGCAATTGCATCTTCAACCCAATTCCTCCTCCTCCTCCCTTATGCTCTCATCCTTTGACGTGCACTCTGTCCGTATCTACTCTCCTTCCAACCTCCAACTGACCATCATTTATCGGCCTTCTTTGACCAATTCTCCATCTGGCTCCTATACTTTCTATCTGTTGACATTCCCACCATCATAATGGGCGACTTCAACATCCCCATTGATACCAACCAGTCAGCAGCCTCCAAACTCCTGTTACTTGCTTCATCCTCTGGCCTCTCTCAATGGTCCTCCACAGCCACCCCCACAGATGGACATACACTAGACCTCATCTTCACCCTCCTCTGCTCCCTAACTAACCCCACAACCTCCCCTATCCTCCTCTCTCACCACCATCTACTTACCTTCTCATCCTCGTCCTCCTCATCTGCCACTCATGTCCACCAACTCGCACACCCTCGTAGAAACCTCACACACGTTGACACTCACACACTCTCCAACGCCATTTTACCTCTATCCTCCATATCCTCACTCCAGGACACAGATAACACCACAGCTTTCTACAACTCTACACTCACATCAGCTATTGATGCAGTTGCCCTTCTCATTCATGACAGAACACGACAAATCAACAGACAATCCTGGCACACAGACTCCACTACAAAGCTGCGGCGAGCAGCTAGGGTTGAGCGGCGCTGGAATAAAACACATTCACAAGAAGATACACAGCATTCACACAAGCACTGCTCACATTCAAGTCAGCACTCACCACCACTAAACAGAACTACTTCATTACCCTCATATCCTCTTTATCCCACAACCCCAGGCAGTTATTCAACACATTTAACTCCCTCCTCCGCCGCCCACTGCCCCTCCTACTTCTCGTATCTCTGCAGAACTTCGCAACACACTTCACCAACAAAATTGATGAGATCAGACAAGTCTTTGCTGCTCAACCACCACAACCCCCATGTATACCAGATCACTCCCCTCCCCCACTAACCCTCCTCCCCTCCATCACTGAAGGAGAACTTGCACACCTCCTCTCCAGATCGCACCTCATCACCTGTGCACTGGACCCTATCCCATCCCACCTCCTCCCCAACCTCACCACCACACTCATCCCAGCCCTAACCCACCTCTTCAACCTACCACTAACTTCCGGTACCTTTCCTTCCGCTTTCAAACACGCAACAATTACACCTGTCTTATAGAAGCCATCCTTCGACCCGACCTCCACATCCAGCTACCGGCCCATATTCCTGCTTCTGTTTGCCTCCAAACATCTCGAAAAGCATGTCCACCTGTCCTCTCATCCCACCTCTCATCCAAATCTATCTTTGACAACCTTCAACCCGTCTTCCGCCCTCACCACTCCACTGAAACTGCCCTGACCAAAATTACTAACAATTTACTCATCATAGCCAAAGCTAACAGACATTTCTCCATCCTCCTCATTCAGCACAGTCGACCACCTATTACAGATCCTCTCTTCCATTGGTATCACTTGTGGCACCCCAGAGTCACAGTGCCACAGTGTCACCATTGTTAGGTGAAGAACACAGTGCACTTCAGTTCCTGTGAGGACTGTGAAGAGGACAGGAGGTTCTGTGCAAACTGAGGACCAGACCTGGGTGTAAACGAGCTGTGCCAGGCTCATCCCAAGGTCCACTGCTGAATACCAGGCCTAGGGCTAGGGTCTGAGGAAAGAGGAGAGTGACAGAAACCTACAGGGAGGCTGCATCACCCGTGCTTCCCCTCCCTCACAGGAACACCACCGGAGTCCGAGACTGTGCAGGTTCAGACACACCGGCAGACAACACCGGAAAGTGGGGGACTCCAGATTCTCCAGCTACCCAGTGCCAGGGACACAGCAACATATAGAATCTAAAAACACTGACTTCCCGGGTGGGGTAGAGAAGTGAAGGACTCGAGTTACCTGTCATACTGGTAGACGCAGACAGAGACAGGGCCGGCAGCCTAGCTGAAGCAACTGCAGGGACACTACGCAAACACTGAGGAAGCCAATATGACCCGGCCGGGTGAGAAATACCCTGAACTGCTCTCTAGACTCCAAGGACAGCTTGTAACAACTACCTCAACTCCAGTAAACAGCCTGAGAAACGGCTATTAGATCTATTGTCCTGTGCCCAGCAACAGAATCCCACCTGCAGAGCTGAAGACTGCTTTGTACACAGCCACAAAATGGAACAATGTGTCCATGATTTTACTGTAATCAGAGATCTGCGAACAATCTCTGCACAGATATCTGTGTGTGTGACGTGGCCCTAAGTGTACCATATCCAGCACCAGGACAGCCAGCGCTGACTGGAGAAGCTGCAGCAAAGTAAGTAACTGTGTGAATCATCATCCTTCACAAAGCCCCATCCAAACCATCCCTCCTGCCCTGGGGACCCTCCAGCCCTACCCGAGGAGGGCTTTCCATCCACGCACCGTCCCTAGCAAGAATACGGCAGCGGTGATTCTACTAACCACATACCCCGGGTGGCGTCATGACAAATCCCCTGTAAATATCTCCTTTTTGGCTGATCCCAGGCCACGGGACCGGGTCACGACTACCATGATTTCCGAGAACCCGCCACCAGCCCAGTTCCCAAGTACCCCATAGCCTGGGGGTGCATCAGTTTTCTGGCGTCCACAAACAAGATCCCGTGCCCGGTAAAACGGGTACTGTGTGCCGTGAACTGTGTAAAATACGTGTTTTGGAACTGCATTGTTAAGTGCGCGGCGCGCGGACAGAAGAGGGTGTGTCGTCGTGGGCAGCACCCTCCAAAGAGCGCGAAGCGAGGCCCAGCCTGCACTCTGGCGACATCCGGCGGGGACGCGATACCTTGCCGCAAAGCGGAACTATTCTTGTACACCCCGACGGAAGTAAAAGACCGGAAGGGTCACCGTTACCTAAGGGGGCAGAAAGATGTCGCAGCCAGCGGATCCCGTACTGCAAGTGGATGGAGCACCCGGCGGTGCTGGAGGGCAGGCGATGTCACCGATTACTGATGCCATACACTTCGGGCGCAACGTGTCTGCCGCAATACTCAGGTGGGGCCAATACCTTAACTGACTTTAAAGAATAACTGGACAGTTATTATCGCATATATCCCCTTACTTAGGGCCAGCGTGTCAGTGTGCTTTAGGGACAGTTAACTGGACATGCACAGCGGGAAGTGAAGTCCTGGTCAGATGATGATAAAGATACTGTAGAGCATGTGATGACCAGGTTGAAAGCCACTTTTGAGACCAGTGTGGATGTCCGGGCTAAAATGAGATTCTTTGGGTGTCGGCAGAAACCACAAGAGAGTGTGACTGACTTTGCTTTAAATGTGCAGGAGGCACTCAGGGCACTCAAACAGGCAGAACCCGCCTGGGCACAAGGGGAAGATAAGTTGCTAATTGACCAGTTTGATGGACTATTATTCCCTCCTCATAGAGGACGACTGCGGATGATGGCCATACAAAATCCAGATTTGATGTTTGTGGAGTTTAAAGAAAGGGCAATCCGCATATTGCAGGCAGAAGAGCCGCATGATACAGACTCTGCCCAATGCTCAGCTACAGTGCAAAATCCATCAGCCGTACCTGGGGCTACTGCAAAGTACCCGGAGCCCATCACTAATGAGGCTCTAAACCGGAAGATCGATGCCCTAACTGAAACTGTAGCTGGCCAAAGTGATGCAACAGCTGCGTGGATCCAAGCCCGTGGAGAAGATCAAGGTGGCTACAAGGAAGGAGGATGTCCCATGGATGAGACTTAGGAGATACCCAGCGACTAGAGGACGACCCAACGACCGCTACCAACCGGATGGACAGCCCATTTGTCGCCGCTGTTCAGAAGCAGGCCATTTTGCCCGGGAGTGTGCTTTAAACGAGGATCCCCTGGGGAAGCGGGCCGCTGCTCAGGAATAAACTCCCAAGGCCCCTCAAGCTGGCGGAACAGGTATGTGGGAGGCCGCCAACAATCCCTGTCGTGCTGGATGGGATCCCCATGAATGCTTTGGTGGACACCGGCTCAGATCTCCTCCATACCTTATATCCTTTTTAAGCAGTACTGGGCTGATTCAGACATTACATTAATGGTAAACTAGTACCACAGATTGGGTTTAAGGACATAACCATTAAAATTGGGAAGGTTGAATTAAAAGATCAGGGTATAATAATTGTTGATGTTGACCGGCATGAGCATGACTATTTCGATAGGCATGAATGTGATGGAACATTGTCTTGCAGAAATTATTGGTGTTTTACAGTGCATAGCCAGTACTGCCAGTTCCGGGCAACAGTGAGTCCTGCAGAAGAATATAAAGGCTCTGATGATGAAGCAGCAGGTAGAGTTGTCAGGTGGAGAGATTGGCAGTGCGAGGGTAAGTGATCCAATACCCATTGTGATACCTCCCAAAACTGAAATGATGGTCTGGTGTAGAGCCGCAATAGGCATGAGAGGGTGAGACTATTAAGCCCTGGTAGAACACGTGTACTCAGTCAGTAGGCCCACTATACTGACAGCTAGAGGAGTAGTTGAGGTACACAAGGGGAGAGTGCCAATACGCCTTCTAAATTGTGGAGAGGATGAGGTGATCCTACCAAAGTATGCTACCATGGCTAAGTTGTACACTGTGGATAACAACACTATCACCACAGTTGAACCATTGAACCGGTCAAGTCAGGCGGATGACAATGGCTCAGAGGGAAACTGGAGGATTGGTGCCAGAAATTACATGTAGGTACCAGTTCTACACCCTCACATCAGAAGCATGGAGTATACCGGGTAGTGAGGGAGTACAAGTTAGGCTGCCTTCACATTCGCGTTCCCCTCCACAGCGTTCTGCAGAGGGGATCCGCAATGTGACCGCAGCACCGCAAGCCCCTATCTTTATAATGGGAGCGCACGGTGCTGCGCATGACCATGCGCATCCATTCACTGGCATATGTGGTCTGTGCGCAGGCGTAAGCCTGCGCACAAATCACCCAGTCTCGTCCGCACCAGGAACGCAACATGTAGCATTTCTGGTGCGGACGAGACTGGGTGATTTGTGCGCAGGCATCCGCCTGCGCACAGATCACATATGGCAGTGAATGGGTGCGCATGGTCATGCGCAGCACCGTGCGCTCCCATTACAAAGATAGGTGCTTGCGGTGCTGCGGTCACATTGCGGACCCCTCCGCAGAACACTGCGGAGGGGAATGCAAATGTGAAGGCAGCCTAACAACTCCAGTAAACAGACTGAGAAACGGCTATCAGGAGTCTGTGTGTGTTAATTACATCTATTGTCCTGTGCCCAGCAACTGAATCCCACCTGCACAGCTGGAGACTGCTTTTCTCACACACTGGCTGGAGGAGCTGCAGCAGCAGAGTAAAGGGGCCGTCACACGCGTCAATATCGCTGTCAATGTCTCTGCTGCACGTGACTTTGCAGCAATATTGACTTGTGTGACATGGTGACTCAAGCAGCGATAAACTGCTGGTTGATGGTCGCCAGGTTTTTGGACAGGTCCGAAAACCTGGTGATGGTCGCCCGGTGGACACGCAGCATCGCTGCGTGTGACACCGGGAGACGCGTGATCAGCCAGCTCCCAGCGCCTCTCAGCAAGCGCTGAGAGCTGGTATCCATGGTAAACAGCGGGTAACTAAGCACCGCGCGGCGTTCTCGCTAGTACTGATTGCTGGTGAGTCTACCTGTGTGACAGCTCTCCAGCAATCAGCAATCAATGTCGGCAGTGATATTGACGTGAGTGACGTGGCCCTAAGTGTACCACATCCAGCACCAGGACAGCTAGCACTGACTAGAGAAGCTGCAGCAAAGTAGGTGACTGTGTGAATCATCATCCTTCACAAAGCCCCATGCAAACCATCCCTCTGGCTCTGGGGACCCTCCAGCCCTACCCAAGGAGGGCTTTCCATCCACGCTGCCCCAAGTCACCGTCCCCAGCAGGAATACGGCAGCGGTGGTTCTACTAACCACATACCCTGGGTAGCGTCACGACAAATCCACTGTAAATACCCCCTTTTTGGACTGATCCCAGGCCACGGGACCGGGTCATGACTACTGTGATTCCCAAGGGACCGCCACCGGCCTGATTCCCGAGTACCCCATAGCCTGGGGGTGCATCATCACTGACCTTGCCCTCTCCTGGATCTCCTCCTACCTTTCCAACCGCACATTTAGTGTCTCCCACTTCCATCCTCTCTGTGTTGGGGTCCCTCAAGGCTCTGTCCTGGGACCCCTCCTTTTTTCAATCTATACCCTTGGCCTAGGACAACTCATACAGTCTCATGGATTCGCTGTACGCTGATGACACTCAGATCTACCTCTCTGCTGTCCAGAATCCCGGAGTGTCTATCAGCCATATCCTCCTTTTCCTCCTCTCTGCTCCTTCTTCTCTTCTCGTTTCCTTAAACTAAACGTAGACAAAACCGAACTCATCCTCTTTCCTCCATCTCACACACCTTCCTTACCTGATCTATCACAATAAATGACATCACACTTTGCTCTGTACCTGGAGTCCGCTGCCTCGGAGTAACCCTTGACTCTGCCTTATCCTTCAGACAGCACATCCAAGCCCTCACCACCTCCTGCCGCTTCCACCTCAAAAATATCTCCAGAATCCGTCCCTTCCTCAACCCTCAATCTACTAAACTACTAGTGCATGCCCTCATCATCTCCCGTCTCGACTACTGCAACCTCCTCCTCTGCGGCCTCCCTGCTAACACTCTTGCACCTCTCCAGTCTGTCCTCAACTCTGCTGCCCGACTAATCCACCTCTCTCCTCGCTATTCCTCCACTTCTCCCCTCTGCAAATCCCTCCACTGGCTCCCATTCCCCAGCGTATCCAATTCACACTACTAACACTGACCTACAAAGCCGTCCACAATCTGTCCCCCCCATATATCTCATAATTAATCTCCCGATATCATCCAACTCGTAATCTTCGATCCTCCCAAGACCTCCTCCTTTCCCCCACACTTGTACGCTCCACATCTGCAAGACTTCGCCCGAGCATCCCCCATTCTCTGGAATTCTGCACCCCAAAATATCTGACTGTCCCCTACACTTGGAGCTGTCAAGTGGAACCTGGAAACCCATCTCTTCAGAACAGCCTACATCCTGCAGTGACCACAGTGCCACCTCACCACCACTGGACCCGGCGCTCCGCCACCACCAGAGCAGACCCAATCTACTGTCTCCCTCCCCATTGCCCTGTAGAGTGTAAGCTCACAAGGGCAGGGTCCTCTCCCCTCTGTATCGTTCTGTTACTGTTAGTTTGTTCATTGTATTTATAACTTGTTTGTATGTAACCATTTATCATGTACAGACCATGGAATCAATAATGCTCTATACATAATAATAATAATAATAATAATAATAATAATAATAATCTCTCACCTCTCCAGTAACAAGGAAGAGGATCTCTAGGGTGAGGGGTAAGATCCTCTCCGCCATCTTGTCCCTGTCCAGATCCATCCTTGATGGTCAATCAGGAGAATTCTCTTCTATAGAAGATGTGAGAGGATCCGATATTGTAGAGACCTGAATGGGGGAAGATGAGCTCCGGTTTCTCCCGCAGGTTCAGCTCTGCAGATACTGAGCTCAGTACTGACTAATGCCGCACAGCAGATATATGGCCGCTGTGTGTACAGGACCTGTGATGATGTCACATGGGGGAGGAGTCAGGGGTCACATGATCAGCCGAGTGTGTACGAGGTGTACGGAGCGGAACCGAATGTGTACGAGGTGTACGGAGAGAAGCCGAGCGTGTAAGAGGTGTACGGAGCGGAGCCGAGTGTGTACGAGGTGTACGGAGCGGAGCCGAGTGTGTACGAGGTGTACGGAGCTGAGCCGAGTGTGTACGAGGTGTACGGAGCGGAGCCGAGTGTGTACGAGGTGTAAGGAGCGGAGCCGAGTGTGTAAGAGGTGTACGGAGCGGAGCCGAGTGTGTACGAGGTGTACGGAGCGGAGCCGAGTGTGTACGAGGTGTACGGAGCGGAGCCGAGTGTGTACGAGGTGTACGGAGCGGAGCCGAGTGTGTGCGAGGTGTACGGAGCAGAGCAGAGTGTGTGCGAGGTGTACGGAGCGGAGCCGAGTGTGTACGAGGTGTACGGAGCGGAGCCGAGTGTGTACGAGGTGTACGGAGCGGAGCCGAGTGTGTACGAGGTGTACGGAGCGGAGCCGAGTGTGTACGAGGTGTACGGAGCGGAGCCGAGTGTGTACGAGGTGTACGGAGCGGAGCCGAGTGTGTACGAGGTGTACGGAGCGGAGCCGAGTGTGTACGAGTTGTACGGAGCGGAGCCGGGTGTGTACGAGGTGTACGGAGCGGAGCCGGGTGTGTACGAGGTGTACGGAGCGGAGCCGGGTGTGTACGAGGTGTACGGAGCGGAGCCGAGTGTGTACGAGGTGTACGGAGCGGAGCCGAGTGTGTACGAGGTGTGCGGAGCGGAGCCGAGTGTGTACGAGGTGTGCGGAGCGGAGCCGAGTGCGTACGAGGTGTACGGAGCGGAGCCGAGTGTGTACGGAGCGGAGCCGAGTGTGTACGAGGTGTACTGAGCAGAGCCGAGTGTGTACGAGGTTTACAGAGCGGAGACGAGTATGTACGAGGTGTACGGAGCGGAGCCGAGTGTGTACGAGGTGTACTGAGCAGAGCCGAGTGTGTACGAGGTTTACAGAGCGGAGCCGAGTGTGTACGAGGTGTATGGAGCGGAGCCGAGTGTGTATGAGGTGTACGGAGCGGAGCCGAGTGTGTACGAGGTGTACGGAGAGGAGCCAAGTGTGTACGAGGTGTACGGAGCAGAGCCGAGTGTGTACGAGGTGTACGGAGCGGAGCCGAGTGTGTACGAGGTGTACGGAGCAGAGCCGAGTGTGTACGAGGTGTACGGAGCAGAGCCGAGTGTGTAAGAGGTGTGCGGAGCGGAGCCGAGTGTGTACGAGGTGTACGGAGCGGAGCCGAGTGTGTACGAGGTGTACGGAGCAGAGCCGAGTGCGTACGAGGTGTGCGGAGCGGAGCCGAGTGCGTACGAGGTGTGCGGAGAGGAGCAGAGTGCGTACGAGTGTACGGAGCGGAGCCGAGTGCGTACGAGGTGTACGGAGCGGAGCCGAGTGTGTACGAGGTGTACGGAGCGGAGCCGAGTGTGTACGAGGTGTACGGAGCGGAGCCGAGTGTGTACGAGGTGTACGGAGCGGAGCCGAGTGTGTACGAGGTGTACGGAGCAGAGCCGAGTGTGTACGAGGTGTACGGAGCGCAGCCGAGTGTGTAGAAGGTGTACGGAGCGGAGACGAGTATGTATGAGGTGTACGGAGCGGAGACGAGTGTGTACGAGGTGTACGGAGAGGAGCCGAGTGTGTACGAGGTGTACGGAGAGGAGCAGAGTGTGTACGAGGTGTACGGAGCGGAGCCGAGTGTGTACGAGGTGTACGGAGCAGAGCCGAGTGTGTACGATGTGTACGGAGCGGAGCCGAGTGTGTACGAAGTGTACGGAGCAGAGCCGAGTGTGTACGAGGTGTATGGAGCGGAGCAGAGTGTGTATGAGGTGTACAGAGCGGAGCCGATAGTGTACGAGGTGTACGGAGCAGAACCAAGTGTGTACGAGGTGTACGGAGCAGAGCTGAGTGTGTACGATGTGTACGGTGCGGAGCCGAGTGTGTACGAGGTGTACGGAGCGGAGACGAGTGTGTACGAGGTGTACGGAGCAGAGCCAAGTTTTTACGAGGTGTACGGAGTGGAGCCAAGTGTGTACGGAGTGGAGCCGAGTGTGTACGAGGTGTACGGAGAAGAGCTGAGTGTGTACGAAGTGTATGGAGCGGAGCCAAGTGTGTTTTGAGGTGTACAGAGCGGAGCCGAGTGTGTACGAGGTGTACGGAGTGGAGCCGAGTGTGTACGAAGTGTACGGAGCGGAGCCAAGCGTGTTTTGAGGTGTACGGAGCGGAGCCGAGTGTGTACGAGGTGTACGGAGCGGAGCCGAGTATGAATGAGGTGTACGGAGCGGAGCCGAGTGTGTATGAGGTGTATGCAGCGGAGCTGAGTGTGTAAGAGGTGTATGTGACACTCATACGGTCCGGTTGCCACAGGAACAGTTGGGAGGTAGTAACCAGGACTCCTAAGCTGAGGCGTCCATAGTTAAATGTGAATGTGTTTTGTGATTACTGTATTTAATTTATGGCAACGAGGAAACCCGTAACCGTTAAGTGTATTGTGCCTGCTGTACTTGCATGAACTCTGGCACCTCTTTTGAACTTTTGCTTTAAACATGGACCATTAGCCACAGGACTGGTTGTGGCAAAAATGTCTTTAACAGCCTGTGGTGGATGAACTAGCGCCGTATGGACTGCATTTTTCCTATTTTCTTGGATTTTGAGACTCTGTTATAATTATTGTCATTGTTTTTATTGTTAGAAAAATGTTTCTCAGTCCAGGAGTACTGAATTTAACTAGGGGGGGAATATGACACCCCTACGGTTTGGTTGCCACAGGAACACCTGGTGCAGGGAGGGATATCCACATCAGGTAAACTCACATGCAACACCTTTCACCCCAGGACAGTAGGCTGAGGTTTATAAAGGCAATGGGGTGGATCACATGATCAGGAGCCATCTTGAAAAGGGGCAAAATGCACAGAATGTCATTAGAAGATCCGAAGTCCTAACAGTATAGTGATACTATGTTTCTATTCCCTGTGTGTGCATTTGGGCGCAGTGCTATCAGCCACCATTAGTTGACACTAGTCCTGGGTTTCCGTACTAGAAGGGAAAGTCTAGGTCTAAGGTATAGTGACAGGGCTGAAGGAGTTAATTAAAGAAGCTGGCCTTTACTGAGGGGGATATAAGGTTGGGTATTTCCTGATTTTAGGAGAGTGTGGTTGTCGAGCCCACTGGGACGGGGGTACTCGGTACCGTACCGGGTCTGCTACTGGGGAAGTCACTAGTGATCCTGGTCCAGACCGTGTCCCGGGCCCTGGCAATAGTAAAGGGAATGTTTACAGGGGATAATGTCAGTCGTGACGCCACCTACAGTGTGTGGCCAGTAGTGGGGCCACCGCTGCCGCAGAACCTCCGGGGATGATGTGATGGCAGCTAAGATGGAATAGTTCTCCGTGGGCAGAACTGAGTTCCCCGGGGCAGTGATGATAAGAGTCTATTGTGTAGGGTATGGTGCAGGCTTGTGCTGGGTGCAATGCACTTACTGTCCAGATGCTGCAGGAATCCTCCTTCAGTGTTGGAGCTGACAAGCTGTGGCTCTCCAGGCGGGGATCTTTTGCAGACCTGTTTGGAGGGAATCATGTGCAGGCAGAGACATGTGAGGGAGTCAGATTCAGGGTTCACCGTGTTACTTCTCAAAGTTCTTTCTCAGTTACAGTTCCAGTACATTTCACAGTTTACACTCTTTACACGGGCACACTCTCCCTTCTGGGTTCCCTTTACTCTCTGCAGCCAGGTCTTTCCTACTGTGACCCCTCACTCTGTCTCTGCGTCCTTTCCAGGCTTTCAGTTCTCGCTCTCTTTTGTTCACTTGGTGTCCGTGACTCCGGACAGTATGGCGGTGGCTCGGACTCCTGTGAGCCCTCCGGGTTGCCACTGAGTTGCCTGTCCTTTGGGGTAGGGACCCTAACGTGTAGCTGAGGTCCCCCGTCGGTTGTCTGGGGATGCCGGGTGAATCAACGGTCCCCTCTAGAGCCGGCACTCTACTCTCAGCCTAGCCTCCAATAGTCCTCGATGGTGAGGCTCTACCAGGCTCTCTCTAACCGTGTCTTCGGGTTCAATAGGAGGGCTACTCCGCCTGCAGTCTGCCGTCTCAGCCGTGGTTCTAGGGCCCAGTATCACTGTCCCTGTCATCCCTCACACTCCTGGGGTGCTGGCTCCGGATAGGCTTTCTCTCTCACACTGGCTCTTCCAGATTTTGCACTCCTTACACCCCACTCTTCCAGGACATGTGCTTCTGTCTTTGCTGCTCAGCCTACACCGGCCTACTGACCCCTTTCTCCTCCCCCTGCTCTATATCTACCCTCTGTCACCTGACTTACGTGTTGGCCCACCCACTGTCTCTTAACCCACCACCCCTTTGCCTGCATAGAGTTCCCAGGCTCCGGGTTGGGTGCTGCTCTCTACTGCTACGTGGGTTGTGTGGGCTGTGAGGGTGTTGGTGTTCAACTGTCGTGCCTACCTTCCAGGCTGCAGTTCCCTATGTGGCCTCCTGGACGCAGGGGCGCCACATAGTAGTAGTTCAGAGTGGAGTACAAAGGGCTGAGAGCCGGAGGCAACCGTGGTGTGGAGGGTAGCTGAAGACACAAGTATTGGGCAGGAGAAAGTGCCTCAGACCAGTGGAGGGAGGGGACGTACAAAATAATCAGGTCATAGTAAGCAAATCTGTATTCATGGTGAATAGATATCGGAAATCAATTAGTATAAGCTGAAATATATGTAAGTGTTCGCAGTAGTGGACCTGTCTGCAGACCGCTGGAATGACACCAGGCCCCGAGGTGGATACCTTCATCAGGGGGTGAAGGGGCAATACCCCAAAATACTGTAAACTGAGATTCTGGCGTATATCCATTGTCATATAGTAAGAATCATTAGACGGTCAATAGTGACCTGTAGGATCGCCTCCTCCAGACCACATGTGGGGATTCCTTCTTGCTGTTGACTTTAGAGAGATGACGGGAAATAGCGGAAGAGATAAGTGAAGGTGAAAGGAAATAATGGACGAGTTCTCTGCATTAAAAGAATCTGTGGATTGCTATATAGAAGAATATCATAAACCCCTCATGTGTCTCCCCTGTTTCATACTATTCCCCCCCAAGTAGCCCCCCATTTTATACTTCTACCCCCATGTGGCCGCATTTTTTTTCATACTGCTCCTCCATGTGGCCCCCTTTCTTTTTCATACTGCTCCCCCATGTGGCCCCCCTTTTTCATACTGCTCCCCCATGTGGCCCCCCTTTCTTTTTCATACTGCTCCCCCATGTGGCCTCCCCTTTCTTTTTCATATTCCACCCACCATGTGGCCCCCCCTTTCTTTTTCATACTGCTCCTCCATGTGGCCCCCCTTTCTTTTTCATACTGCTTCCCTCATGTGGACCCCCTTTCTTTTTCATACTGCTCCCCCATGTGGCCCCTTATTCTTTTTCATACTGCTCCCCGATGTGGCCCCCCTTTCTTTTTCATATTGCTCCCCCATGTGACCCCCCCTTTCTTTTTAATACTGCTCCCCCATGTGACCCCCCCTTTCTTTTTAATACTGCTCCCCCATGTGGCCCCCCTTTCTTTTTCATACTGCTTCCCTCATGTGGCCCCCCTTTCTTTTTCATACTGCTCCCTCATGTGGCCCCTTATTCTTTTTCATACTGCTCCCCCATGTGGCCCCCCTTTTTTTTCATACTGCTCCCCCATGTGGCCCCTTATTCTTTTCATACTGCTCCCCCATGTGGCCCCCCTTTGTTTTTCATACTGCTCCCCCATGTGACCGCCCTTTCTTTTTCATACTGCTCCCCCATGTGACCCCCCCCCTTTCTTTTTAATACTGCTCCCCCATGTGGCCCCCCTTTCTTTTTCATACTGCTTCCCTCATGTGGACCCCTTTCTTTTTCATACTGTTCCCTCATGTGGCCCCCCTTTCTTTTTCATACTGCTTCCCTCATGTGGACCCCCTTTCTTTTTCATACTGCTCCCCCCATGTGGCCCCTTATTCTTTTTCATACTGCTCCCCCATGTGGCCCCCCTTTGTTTTTCATACTGCTCCCCCATGTGACCGCCCTTTCTTTTTCATACTGCTCGCCCATGTGACCCCCCCCTTTCTTTTTAATACTGCTCCCCCATGTGGCCCCCCTTTCTTTTTCATACTGCTTCCCTCATGTGGACCCCCTTTCTTTTTCATACTGCTTCCCTCATGTGGACCCCCTTTCTTTTTCATACTGCTCCCCCATGTGGCCCCTTATTCTTTTTCATACTGCTCCCCCATGTGGCCCCCCTTTGTTTTTCATACTGCTCCCCTATGCGACCGCCCTTTCTTTTTCATACTGCTCCCCCATGTGACACCCCCCTTTCTTTTTAATACTGCTCCCCCATGTGGCCCCCCTTTCTTTTTCATACTGCTCCCCCATGTGGCCCCCCTTTCTTTTTCATACTGTTCCCTCATGTGGCCCCCCTTTCTTTTTCATACTGCTTCCCTCATGTGGACCCCCTTTCTTTTTCATACTGCTCCCCCCATGTGGCCCCTTATTCTTTTTCATACTGCTCCCCCATGTGGCCCCCCTTTGTTTTTCATACTGCTCCCCCATGTGACCGCCCTTTCTTTTTCATACTGCTCGCCCATGTGACCCCCCCCTTTCTTTTTAATACTGCTCCCCCATGTGGCCCCCCTTTCTTTTTCATACTGCTTCCCTCATGTGGACCCCCTTTCTTTTTCATACTGCTCCCTCATGTGTCCCCCCTTTCTTTTTCATACTGCTTCCCTCATGTGGACCCCCTTTCTTTTTCATACTGCTTCCCTCATGTGGACCCCCTTTCTTTTTCATACTGCTCCCTCATGTGGCCCCTTATTCTTTTTCATACTGCTCCCCCATGTGGCCCCCCTTTTTTTTCATGCTGCTCCCTCCATATGGCCTCCCTTTCTTTTTCATACTGCTCCCCCATGTAGCCCCCCTTTCTTTTTCATACTGCTCCCCCCATGAGGCCCTGCCTTGTTTCATAGAGTTCTTCCCATGTACCCCCCATTTAATGAATACTGGGTCACTGCCACCTGCGCCAAACCCCCCTCCCACAAAGACTCGTAGAGAGTCTGCGGAAGGAAGGTTAAAATATGTATATTTTTTTTCAAAACCCTGTGACTGCCACCCCGAGTGCCGCCCCCTGTGACTGCCACCCTGAGTGCCGCCCCGTGACCGCCCACCATCCTGAGTGCCGCCCCCTTTGACCACCATCCCAAGTGCCGCCCCCTGTGACCGCCATCCCAAGTGCAGCCCCCTGTGACCACAATCCCGAGTGCCTCCCCCTTTGACTGCCATCCCGAGTGCCGCCCCCTGTGACCACCATCCCGAGTGCCGCCCCCTGTGACCGCCATCCTGAGTGCCGCCCCCTTTGACCACCATCCCGAGTGCTGCCCCCTGTGACCGCCATCCTGAGTGCCGCCCCCTTTGACCGCCATCCCGAGTGCCGCCCCCTGTGACCGCCATCCCGAGTGCCGCCCCCTGTGACCGCCATCCCGAGTGCCGCCCCCTGTGACTGCCATCCCGAGTGCCGCCCCCTGTGACCGCCATTTCGAGTGCCGCCCCCTGTGACCACCATCCCGGGCTCCAGACCTAGTGCTAAATCCGGCCCTGACAGAGATATATACATTGCTTAAATGATAATAAAGACAAAGTATAAAATATACTAAATACAACAACCTGATCACATTATTGCCGCATATATTGTAGATTAACACCAATATGCTGCAATGTCTTACATTCGTCACTAGGTGGCAGTAAGGAGTAATCACAGCTCAGTCACAATGTGAAAGGTGGCGATAACACTGGGCCGGACGGTGTGATACAGACATGGCGCATCTCAATAAATTAGAATATCACCAAAAATCAATGTAAGGCCCCGTTCACATCAGTGTTTTGCTGATGTTTGTGGCCGAACCAGCAGGTGATGCCGCATCTGCTAGATCAGCGAGCCCCAAGCATTGACTATAGGGCTTGCGGTCCGGTGCGGCTGTCACACCCCCAACGACTGGGGTACTCGTGTCTCTGGGATGTAGGAGTGCCGTGGCCTGGTCCCACTGTCCTAGGTGCGGCAATCAAAAGGGAATAAAGTTTATGGATTTTTCGTGACGCCACCCGTGGCGTGTGGTCAGTGCGCCCCACTGCTGCCAAGTTCTCGCTGGGGGCGATGATGAGGGGCAGCCTGGATGGTGAGCCCTCTACAGGTAGGGCTGGGTGTCCCCAGGGCAGGTGTAGTGGGGGATTGTGTGCTCCGGACCCTGCACTTGTCTCCCCCCTCAGCTCTTCCAGCCAGCACGCAGGAACAGCTCGCAGGCGGCTCCGCAGGTGGAGGTTCTGCTGCGGCTCATAGAATGACAGTAAGAGGCACTTTTGAGCTGACCCGGTACTTTACTGGGAACACCGCAGCAGCTCTTATTACAACACAGGTCACAGGTGGGTTCACCACAGCTCCGGGCTCTGGGTTATCGCTGGAGCTTAGACGGTTCCTCTGCGTCACTCCCCTCAGTACCTCTCAGGCCCTTCCACTATGTCTCTGTCCTCGAACACGGGATCGGGCTCTATAGTGATAATCCCCCTCTTTGGGTCACTAGCCCTAGAACAATGGCTTTGTCCTACCCCGTAGCGGTAGTTAGGTCTACTTTTGTCTCATCTGACCAGAGAACATTCTTCCAGAACGTTGTAGGCTCTCAGGTAAGTTTTGGCTTTTTTATGTCTCGGGGTAAGAAGTGGGGTCTTCCTGGGTCTCCTACCATACAGTCCCTTTTCATTCAGACGCCGACGGATAGTACGGGGTGACACTGTTGTACCCTCGGACTGCAGGGCAGCTTGAACTTGTTTGGATGTTAGTCGAGGTTCTTTATCCACCATCCGCACAATCTTGCGTTGAAATCTCTTGTCAATTTTTCTTTTCCGTCCACATCTAGGGAGGTTAGCCGCAGTGCCATGGGCTTTAAACTTCTTGATGACACTGCGCACGGTAGACACAGGAACATTCAGGTCTTTGGAGATGGACTTGTAGCCTTGAGATCGCTCATGCTTCCTCACAATTTGGTTTCTCCAGTCCTCAGACAGTTCTTTGGTCTTCTTTCTTTTCTCCATGCTCAATGTGGTACACACAAGGACACAGGACAGAGGTTGAGTCAACTTTAATCCATGTCAACTGGCTGCAAGTGTGATTTAGTTATTGCCAACACCTGTTAGGTGCCACAGGTAAGTTACAGGTGCTGTTAATTACACTAATTACAGAAGCATCACATGATTTCTCTAACAGTGCCAATACTTTTGTCCACCCCCTTTTTTATGTTTGGTGGAATTAGATACAATTTGGCTTTAGGACAATTCTCTTTTGTGTTTTTTTTCATTGAAGACAAATTAAATGAAGATAATAATAGCAAAGAATTTGTGATTGCAATCATTGTCAGGAAGAAACTGAGGATTATCTGACAGAATGGCAGGGGTGTCAATACTTTTGGTCACAACTGTATACAATGTATTCATATTTAATCCTTCATTGTGTAGTCTCTGCTGGATACACACAGCTCTTTACTGCCCTCAAGTGACGGATATGTGAAATTGCAGCATAGTGATGCTAAGGTACAATATATGCGGCAGGTTATTGTTATCTAATATTTTACACTTTATTGATCATCATTGCAGCAGTTTCTCTCTCTTTGATACCTTTCAATGTCTCAGCGTTTGTGTTGCTCCATTGAGGATCCCGTCCTTTACACGAGCCGTGTACACTGACAGATAGTGCTGTGTCCTGGTCTCCGGAGCAGCGTTATCAGTGGAGCAGAATAGTGGGGACCCCCCGTATCTCCCCCCACATTATCTCTCTATCTTTCTCTATTATTCTCTGATTCCAATGTGATTTATGAAATATTGTCATGCTAATAAAGTATCAATTATTACATATTAGAGGTCTTTTTTCTGGGTATTTCGGCTTTTCCTTCCTTTTATTGTTTGCTCACTGTTTCCCCAGATATCTATATACACAGGTGTATTCTATTTCTGTACAGCAAAATACAATATATTATTTTTTATCATTCACTCTATAGGAAGATCGATCCTGTGCAGCCTAGATAGGTCCATTAGGTCTTCTCCAAGCCTAGATAGCTCCAGCAGGGTCATCTCCAAGCCTGGATAGATCCACCAGGGTATTCTCCAATCCTAGATAGGTCCAGTAGGGTCTTCTCCATGGCTAAATAGGTCCACCAGGGTCTTCTCAAAGTCTTGATAGGTCCACCAGGATCTTCTCCAAGCCTAGACAGATCTATCAGAGTCTTATCCAAGCCTAGATAGGTCCACCAGAGTCTTTTCCAAGCCTAGATAGGTGCACAAGGGTCTTCTCCAAGCTTAGATCGGTACACCAGGGTCTTCTCCAAGACTAGATAGATCCACCAGGATCTTCTTCAAGCCTTGATAGCTCCACCAGGGTCTTCTCCAAGCCTAGATAGGGCAACCAGGGTTTTCACCAATCCTAGATAGGTCCAGTAGGGTCTTCTCCAAGGCTAGATAGGTCCACCAGGATCTTCTCCAAGCCTAGATAGACCCATCAGAGTCTTCTCCAAGCCTAGACAGGTCCACTAGGGTCTTCTCCAAGACTAGATAGGGCCACCAGGGTCTTCTCAAAGACTAGATAGCACCACCAGAGTCTTCTCCAAGCCTGGATAGCTCAACCAGGGTCTTCTCCAAGCTTAGATTGCTCCACAAAGGTTTTCTCCATGCCTTGATAGGTCCACCAGAGTCTTCTTCAAGCCTAGATATGTCCACCAGGGTCTTCTCCAAGCTTAGATTGCTCCACGGAGGTCTTCTCCAAACCTAGATAGGTCCACCAGGGTCTTCTTCAAGCCTAGATATGTCCACCAGGGTCTTCTCCAAGACTAGATAGGTCCACCAGGGTCTTCTCCAAGCTTGGATAGGTCCACCAGGGCCTTCTCCAATCCTAGATAGGTCCACCAGGGTCTTCTCCAAGCCTGGATAGGTTCACTAGAGTCTTCTCCAAGCCTGGATAGGTGCACCAGGGTCTTCTTCATGCCTGTATAGGTCCACCAGGGTCTTCTCCAAGCCTAGATAGGTCCACCAGGGTCTTCTCCAAGCCTGGATAGGTCTGTCAGGGTTTTCTTCAAGCTTGATAGCTCCACCAGTTTCTTCTCCAAGCCTTGATAGCTCTACCAGGGTCTCCTCCAAGCCTAGATAGCTCCACCAGGTTCTTCTCCATGCCTAGATAGGTCCAGCAGGTTCTGCTCCAAGCTTAGATAGGTCCACTACAGTCTTCTCCAAGCCTATAGAGGTCCAAAAGGGTCTTCTTGAAAACTTGTTGGGTCTACCAGGGTTTTCTCAAAACCTAGATAGGTCTACCAAGGTCTTCTACAAGCCTAGATACTGTAGGTCCAAAAGGGTCTCCTTCAAGCCGCTTCACTAGGGTCTTCTCCAAGACTAGATAGGTCAACCAGGGTCTTTACCAAGCCTAGATAGGTCCATCAGGGTCTTCTCCAAGCCTAGATAGGTCCACCAGGGTCTTCTTCAAGCTTAATAGCTCCACCAGGGTCTTCCTCAAGCCTAGATAGATCCTCCAGGGTCTTCTCCACGCCTAGATAGGTCCACCAGGGTCTTCTCTGCCGTTATACAATATAAAAAGTCATATTTTTTATAAATGATCATACTGTGACATCTGTCTGAGCTAGCAGAACAAGCCGCTCCATTAGGCAGAACCAGGGCTGTGGTGTCTGGGTAGGTGTCCATTTTGGAGGAGAGCCCTTAGTCCAGTAGATGCAATGCAGGGCTAGCCAGGAAAACAAAAACTACTTCTGGCAGTTTGCAGGAGGAGGCTGAAGATAAATGTAGGGTGTGCTGCTTTTCAGTAGCTGGAGCTTAGGAGCTGTTGACTGCCCCTGGACAGCACACACATTAACACTTCCTGAGAACAGATCAATCTAATATCGTCATGTTTCAGGGCTAATACATCAATATTATATTCACCCTGTGATGTTTGGTGGAATACGGCAGCGCGGAGATAATGACCTTTGGATTTTCATTAATCATCAACATTAACAGAAATAACCACATGAAATAGATCCCTATGAATCTATATAATATATGTGTCACTTTATGTATTGAATTACTGAGATAAAGTCACTTTTTGATGATCTTCTAATTTACCCATGAACAATAAATAAGTAGAACTCTTTTTCCATCCGGCCTCGCACGTTGCCCCGGTATTGGTACAGCGTTGTCAGTGTGATGCGGTCGGCCGCAGGTGGGGAGTTGTAGGTTGTTAGGTGTCCATGTCCCTGTCCTCTCTCTCCAGGAGGTATCGCTGATAGAGTTCACGCTGTCTCAGTCTGGTGTTGTAGTTGGACCCTTGTGTTTGCCGTTAAAGCTCCATTATTGCTATCCTAAAATTCTCTTTGGATTTTGCTGTTTCTGTCCCTGTTCATGGGTTGAAGTGAAGGGGAGTCAGCCCAGGACCAGGTGAGGAGCAGGGAAGGGGTGGTGGCCTGAACCTCCTCACCCTCAGATGTACCAGTTCACAGGGCTAGACTAGCTACCCAGGTATCCTGCCCTTTATTCTTCCTGCTACATATAAATAGACAGAAGGGGCGCTCCTAAGGGCATTACCCGGTTGTCTAGTGAGGGGGTCAGAAAGCCACTTACCTGTCCTGGTTGTAATCAGGATCTACAGGGAGCAGGGCTAGGGACTTCTGGGTACGCAGTGGCTCACATGACGGTGACGTCACCGCAAGTCCTGTAAACAAGGTCCTCAAACTTGATGCCCCCGGCGGTCTTCTCATCCGCAGCACCGCACACTAATCCCCCAAGAAGGATTAATGAATGTATATTGTGTGTACACCGGGCGCCAGAGAAGATGCCCCAGAGGGTGATTGTTCCTAAGGGAGTTTAATCATATCACAACACGTTTCGGTGGTCAGGCCCCCCTTCACCAGGTAGTCATGTTCATGACCTGATGAAGGCAGACATGACTTGTGATTACAGTACCTTAGGAACGATCACCCTCTGGGGCATCTTCTCTGGCGCCCGGTGTACACACTACTACTTGGTTTCCAAGCACAAAAGGGATCCAGCTGGATCCAATAACACCAGAACCATTCTCGGATCTCCCGGTGGCCTTTTGGGAATCTGTGAGCCCAGAGGTTAGAGGAGGAAATTCAAGGACAGCCGATGGGCAGAGAGGGGAGAACAGCCTTGTAGTTACAAACCACTGAGTGTAATTCAGTAGTTCCTTCTGGGGGAAGCCACACTATTGTGGAAGGAGCCAAGTAGATAAATGATATATGTATATATATACACACCACCTATTTATATTATGTGTGTGCACACAGCCGTAAGGAGGTGGCGGCGTGTATATGCAGCATCGGCGATCTGTATCCACCGTCAAAAACGTGCGCGCGTGCGCATGTGCGGTGCCTACCTGTTACTAGCCACAGTGGCGGCGTGTAAAGGTACCCTAAGGGAATATATATATGGTAGTTATAGAGTACCAGGCAAAAACAGGATAGGTACCGTTATACAGGTAGTGTATATATATCCTGATAGGGGAGATGAGCGTAACCGTACATAGGTATATAGCATTGTCAGGGTATATAAGACAGGGGTTTGGCACATATGTGTAAAGAGATTACCTTATAGCTGATGAGTCAATCAACCTTTGTGATAGGTAATAGGAGGTAGAGTAAATAACTACTTGTCATAGATCACTGAAAAAGCAAAGTAAATCAGGAAAAATTAGAAAGGTTTAAGGTATATATAGAAAGATTAAGGGGTCACATCCCCTTAAGTTGTAAGGAGGCATAGGACTCCTGTCCTGTAGATGAGAAAAAGAGCATTTTTCCCAGTCCTGCCTGCGGGGGACTACACCATCTCAGCCGCAATACCACCGACCTCCGGAAGACTGTGGCGGCGCTGGTGATATCTCACCAGGTACTGCAGGTGGCGTCACGACAAACTTGTACATAATCCCCTTTTGAAGAGAACCGTCCTCCAGGACACGGGGTCAGGCGCGGCCACCATTCCCCGTGACAACACAGTTAACCCCTTCTGCCGCCTGATACCCGAGTACCCCACACCCTGGGGGCGACACATTCCTCTTTCTGGCGTCACGAACAGGATCCCGTGCCCGGTATTACCGGGTACTGTGTGCCATTTTATTGACTGTATTGTGTGACTGTTTAAACTACGCCGCCATTACTGCGCCGAAGAGCCAGCCTGTGGAGCCCGAAACTGAAACCCGCCCCTCGCTCAGCCGAGCATTTCCGAGCGCTGCGGCCTAGTCCGGACACTCCCGAACTGATTAACTCTTCAACGACTGGCTGTAATTAACTAGGGGGGCCTCCAACATGTCGGCCTCCTAGAGCGACGACAACGCTGCGTACGCTGATCCCCGGAATTACACGGAAGGACTCATGGCTGCCTCCGGTAGCACTGCCAGCACCTCCGGCGCCCCGGGTACAGTCGCCCCAATAATGCTGATGTCACTCCCATACATCTCGGGGGCCAAGTGGTTGCCCCAGTATGACGGCCGCCCTGAAACGCTGGACGAGTTCAGGCGAAAAATTAATGGCGTCCTGGATGCGATGTATGCGATGACCGGCCAACAACGCGCTGCTGTGGTGCTCGGACAGTTAACTGGGGCAGCAGAGAATTAAAGTGCGTCCTGGTCTGTGGCTGAACGCAGATCAGCCCCTGCCATATTCAATAAACTGAGAGCTGCCATCGAGGAGTGCAATGAGGCTGATATACGCATGCGCTTCCATCACTGCTACCAGAAGCCGGGAGATGACATCAGAGCTTATGCCTGGCGTCTGGAGGAAGCATTGCACGACCTTATACATGTCAGCCCCGCCAGTGCACAGGATGAGAACAAGCTCCTCATTGAACAGTTCACGCGGGGACTGCTATCCCCTGAGGACAGTAAGACTGGATGCTGGTGGTCATTGAGCAACCCAGATGCTGACTTTACCACCCTGAAGGAGATGGCCATCAAAGTGTTAAAGCCGGTAGAGACCCATGAAGCTGCAATTAAACGGTGGTGCAACGGTGAGGTGCAGACTACCCCAAAACCGTCAAGGAGGTACGTCAATTCCTGGGTTTGGTGGGCTACTTCCGAAGGTTCATCAAGGAGTGCACCAAGAAGGCTGCTCCACTGCAAGACCTCCTAGTAGGCCAACCCACGAACGGCAAGTCCAAGGAAATCAGAAATCCCCGTGGTCCTGAACATCTATCATATCCAGACTGGTCACTTCGGATGGAAGAAGCTGGAGATGCTACTGAAGGATAGGTTCTTTTGGGTCGGCATGCGGACATCTATTGAAAGATGGTGTAAGAATTGTAAATCCTGCGGCCTGAGAAGAAAGGACGTACAGAGCCAGAAAGCCCAGCTTCATCCCATTGTAACCAAACAGCCCCTGGAATTAGTCTCCTGCTTGGACCATGTAAAACTGACTCTAAGTAGATCCGGCTATACCTACGCGTTGACCATGGTAGACCATTACTCGAGATTCTTAATGGTTGCCCCCGTAAAGGACTTGAGAGCTGCAACAGATGCTAGAACTTTCCAAAACGTCTTCTGCAGACCGTTGGGCTACCCTGAACATGTCTTAACGGATCAAGGATCGGCCTTCGAAGCGGAGATCTTCGAAGAGTTCTGCCAGATGTATGGGTGCAAAAACATCAGAACAACCTCATATCATCCCCAAACCAACGGACTATGTGAGAAAATGAATCACATCATAATTGACATGCTGAAGAACCTACCAGTAGAAGAAAGAAAGCAATGGCCGGAGAAACTACCTGATTTGGTTGACATGTACAACTACATGTCACTACTATGAACTGTACACCAGCTTACCTGATGAGAGCCAGTACAGGAAAATTACCCGTAGACTTGGAACTCGGTGTAGTAGATCCTGAAGCAGATCAGGCCATTTCAAACTGGAAAACCCATCGCCAAGAACAATACCAAAAGGTTCAAGATTGTGTAGAAGATAACCTGGAGAAGTCCCGTGAAAAACAAGCAAGGGTCTATAACAAGCACGCTCCAGCAGAACCAATAACACCTGGAAGCATTGTCCTCAAGAGAAAGAGAACCAAACATAAGTTAGGTGATCGTTGGGAACCTGAACTCTATGTCCTATTAGACTCTGGAAATGACAACAACAAAGTCTGTATCATCAGCAAAGACGGTGGAAGAACCACACAGACTGTATCCAGAGATCACATAAAAAATGTCCAACAGATTGGAAAGACCAAAGTCCCTTCCTCCAATCAATTCCACAAATTGAATCAATCCCAGAACTAAGTCCAAGCCCAAAACCAAAGGAAAAAGTTATTCAAACAATCCTAGGAGATTTCCCAGAAGATTGGCTTCAACAAGATGGAGCCATCATTGTGCCAGTACTGAACTTCTACCAACCCCGTGCCAAGCGCGGCGGCCCCCATAGAACTGAGCCTTCACACGGGAATCCGGAGCAGGACGCAACACAGGATCAACTCAAGGCGAGCAGCGGACAAATCTCATAGTGTGACCGGGCTGAGGAACGTCCATAAGCCTGAAGAGGTGAGAGCATAAGACTTCATTATGGCCAATAGTGGCTGTGAGTGAGGAGTTAACTGGAGACCCGGCTCCCCGTGACCGGGCTCAGGATGCAGAAGAGGAAAGTTACCTGAACGCTCTCCTGCCGGCGGCGTCACATGTAATCCGCGGGGTTAATGCCGTGGATGTGATGCTAATGATCAGGAGAATGTTAATCTGGTGACCGCGGCCCAGGAGGCCTCATTATTCATACAGATCATCACACACTTAACCCAAAATAATTAGGACGTTTTCCTCTCTAACTACTCAAGGGTGAAATGAAAGCGGCTGCAGTCATGGCCGAAGGCGTCCCAGGAAATAAGTTCAATTCCCCTATGTGTTATACACATGATTATTACCTCCGTGTATTGAAACAACACAAAACATCCCTGACCTCCCCCATATGTGACTGCAGGTCTGTACTCTTTTCTCTGACCTCCCCCATATGTGACTGTAGGCCCTGTGCTCTTTTCTCTGACCTCCCCCATATGTGACTGTAGGTCCTGTGCTCTTTTCTCTGACCTCTCCCATATGTGACTGTAGGCCCTGTGCTCTTTTCTCTGACCTCCCCCATATGTGACTGTAGGTCCTGTGCTCTTTTCTCTGACCTCCCCCATATGTGACTTTAGGTACTGTGCTCTTTCCTCTGACCTCCCCCATATGTGACTATAGGTCCTGTGCTCTTGTCTCTGACCTCCTCCATATTGACTGTAGTCCTGTTTATCTGACTCCCATGTGTGGTCTTGTTTTTCTGTGTCTCCTTTCTCTGACCTCCCCCATTGTGACTGTAGGTCCTGTGCTCTTTCTCTGACCTCCCCCATATGTGACTGTAGGTCCTGTGCTCTTCTTGCTCCCTGTGAGTCTGGCTTCTCCTCCATATGTGACTGTAGGTCTGTGCTCTTTTCTCTGACCTCCCCCATATGTGACTGTAAGTCCTGTGCTCTTTTCTCTCATTGGACCTCTCCCCATATGTGACTGTAGGTCTTGTGCTCTTTTTCTCTCCCTTCCATATGTTGACTGTAGGTCTGTGCTCTTTTCTTGACCTCCATTGTGACTGTAGTCTGTGCTCTTTTCTCTGACCTCCCCCATATGCTTAGTCTGTGCTCTTTTCTCTGACTCCCTTTGACTGTGGCTGGCTCTTCTCTGACCTCCCATATGTGACTGTAGGTCTGTGCTCTTTTCTCTGACCTCCCCCATATGTGACTGTAGGTGGCTCTTTTCCGACTCATATGATTGTCCTTCTTTCTCTGACCTCTTCATTATGTGACTGTAGGTTCCTGTGCTCTTTTCTCTGACCTTCCCCATATGTGACTGTAGGTCCTGTGCTCTTTTCTCTGACCTCCCCCATATGTGACTGTAGGTTCTGTGCTCTTTTCTCTGACCTCCCTCATATGTGACTGTAGGTCTATGCTCTTTTCTCTGACCTCCCCCATATGTGACTGTAGGTTCTGTGCTCTTTTCTCTGACCTCCCCATATGTGACTGTAGTCCTGTGCTCTTTCCTGACCTCCCCCATATGTGACTGTAGGTCCTGTGCTCATCTTCTTCTGACCTGACCCTCATATGTGACTGTAGGTCTGTGCTCTTTTCTCTGCCTCCCCATATGTGACTGTAGGTTCTGTGCTCTTTTCTCTGACCTCCCCCATATGTGACTGTAGGTCCTGTGCTCTTTTCTCTGACCTCTCCCATATGTGACTGTAGGTCCTGTGCTCTTTTCTCTGACCTCCCCCATATGTGACTGTAGGTCCTGTGCTCTTTCCTCTGACCTCCCCATATGTGACTGTAGGTCCTGTGTCTTTTCTCTGACCTCCCCCATATGTGACTGTAGGTCCTGTGCTTGTTTTCTCTGACTCCCCCATGTGTGACTGTAGGTCCTGTGCTCCTTTCTCTGTCCTCCCCCATATGTGACTGTAGGTCCTGTGCTCTTTTCTCTGACCTCCCTCATATGTGACTGTAGGTCTGTGCTCTTTTCTCTGACCTCCCCCATATGTGACTGTAGGTCCTGTTTCTTTTCTCTGACTTTCCCCATATGTGACTGTAGGTCCTGTGCTCTTTTCTCTGACCTCCCCATATGTGACTGTAGGTCCTGTGCTCTTTTCTGTGACCTCCCCCATATGTGACTGTGGGTCTGTGCTCTTTTCTCTGACCTCCCTCATATGTGACTGTATGTCCTGTGCTCCTTTTCTCTGACCTCCCCCATATGTGACTGTAGGTCTGTGCTCTTTTCTCTGCCCTCTCCCATATGTGACTGTAGGTCCTGTGCTCATTTTCTGGACCTCTCCCCATATGTGACTGTAGGTCCTGTGCTCTTTTCTTGACCTCCCTATATGTGACTTAGTCTGTGCTCTTTTCTCTGACCTCCCCTATATGTGACTGTAGGTCCTTGCTCTTTTCTCTGACCTCCCCATGTGACTGAGTCTGTGCTCTTTCTCTGACCTCCCCCATTGTGATGTATCTGTGCTCTTTTCTCTGACCTCCCCCATATGTGACTGTGGTCCTGTGCTCTTTTCTCTGACCTCCCTCATTTATGTAGGTTCTGTGCTCTTTTCTCTGACCTCACCCATATGTCTGTAGGTCCTGTGCTCTTTTCTCTGACCTCCCCCATATGTGACTGTAGTCCTGTGCTCTTTCTCTCCCCCCCAATGTGACTGTATCTGGCTCTTTCTCTGACCTCCCATATGTGACTGTAGGTCTGTTCTCTTTTCTCTGACCTCCCCATATGTGACTGTAGGTCCTGTGCTCTTTTCTCTGATTCCCCCATATGTGACTGTAGGTCCTGTTCTCTTTTCTCTGACCTCCCTCATATGTGACTGTAGGTCCTGTGCTCTTTTCTCTGACCTCCACCATATGTGACTGAATGTCCTGTGCTCTTTTCTCTGACCTCCCCCATATGTGACTGTAGGTCCTGTTCTCTTTTCTCTGACCTCCCCCATATGTGACTGTAGGTCCTGTGCTCTTTTCTCTGACCTCCCCCATATGTGACTGTAGGTCCTGTGCTCTTTTCTCTGACCTCCCCCATATGTGACTGTAGGTCCTGTGCCCTTTTCTCTGACCCCCCTTATATGTGACTGTAGGTCCTGTGCTCTTTTCTCTGACCTCCCCCATATGTGACTGTAGGTCTGTGCTCTTTTCTCTGACCTCCCCCATATGTGACTGTAGGTCATGTGCTCTTTTCTCTGACCTCCCCCATATGTGACTGTAGGTCTTGTGCTCTTTTCTCTGACCTCCCCTATGTGTGACTGTAGGTCCTGTGCTCTTTTCTCTGACCTCCCCATATTGGACTGTAGGTCATGTGCTCTTTTCTCTGACCTCCCCATATGTGACTGTAGGTCCTGTGTTCTTTTCTCTGACCTCCCCCATATGTGACTGTAGGTCTGTGCTCTTTTCTCTGACCTCCCCCATATGTGACTGTAGGTCTGTGCTCTTTTCTCTGACCTCCCCATATGTGACTGTAGGTCCTGTGTCCTTTTCTTTGTAGGCCTCATTCAGCTTTTGGTAAACAGTAGAATGATTCACTTTACCAAAAAGCTCCATCTTGTCTCACATCTGCTCATCTGTCCACAAGACACTTTCCCAGAAGGATTTTGGTTACACACATACATTTTGTTTTTTTTGTCTCTATTTCACCCCCACATGTAACATGTCCTCATCTCAACGTAACGCCCCCCCATTCCCACATGACATATCCTCATCTCAACGGAAAGCTCAACACCCCCACATGCAACATATAATCATCTCAACACAATGCCCCACACCACCACATGATGTATCCTCATTAACGCCCACACCCCCATGTTGAGCCCCAGGCTTTGGGGTACTCGGGTATCAGGCTGCAAAGGGTTAACACTCCTATGTCACGGGGAGTGGTGGCCGCACCTGATCCCGTGTCCTGGGGGACTTCTTTGAAAAGGGTGTATTTACAGGGGATTGTATTTACAAGTTGTCGTGACGCCACCTGTAGTTTCTGGTGATGTGTCACCAGCGCCGCCACAGTCCGCTGGAGGTAGATGGTAATGCGGCTAGTTTGGCAAAGTCCTCTACAGGTAGGGCGATCCCTCCGGGGCAGCGTTCCTGTATGGGGAACAAGTTCATGCATAAGGAAACACAGATAGAGGCAAAGTCACTTTCTCCGGGTACTTTACTGTTAGTTGTAGCAGTTGCAGTTACAGTTCACAGTTCAGCACTTCAGATGTTACAAGAACAGGTAGCTAAGGGGTGGCTGCAGGTGGATCCCTCTGGGCGTCGTTGTCTAGTCACTTGGTCTCTTTCATTCAGGGATGATTGAGACGTCTGGGGTGACTGGTACTGTGGGGGTGGTGAGTTGCCGGTTGGGACTCTTAAGTTCACTCTCGTCTCCGCTGAGCTCACTATGGCGGGGGCTCCTCGCTGCCGCTGCTGCCATGCGGTTCTCCGCGCAGCTTCTGAGGTGCTCCCTCCCGATGCTCCTTCGACGTCCTCCGGTTCCTCGTAGTCTGTTTCGTCATCCTCTGAAAAAAAGGGGGGGGTTAGGGTGTCACCATAGCGTGATCACCAGACATAGGGAAGCCGTGATTAAACAGTAGATCAAAACGGTTCCATATAAAACCAATTAGGCATGAACACAAAGTGCAGCTAAGAAAAGCCTCCACACTACATTGCTGTGATAGCAGCTTGTCCTAGATACAGAAAACTGGGCAGCCAAGTGACCCGTATGATAGAGCCAGAACAGAGGCTGCAAAGTCATCTAGAATCCACTGTGGAGAAATAAGAGACGATTGTACAACCTGTAATCAAGGAACGGTGATCCCACAGTTCAGATGTAAACCTGTGGTGCAAAGGGTGGAAATGCCATGGAGGGCACCCAACGCGTATCGCCGTCCGCAGGGCGGCTTCGTCAGGGGTAGGAGAGCACAGGACCATATTGGGTGTAGTGCCCTTAAGAAGTGCTTAGTGGCGGTACAGCCGCCGGCGCCATGATCTGGCGTCCAGAAATGATGGGCAGGCGTCAGTGCGGACGTGCATAGCGAGGGAACAACTTCCGTTCTTAGGCATCAGTGCGCGTGCGCGAGACCGGCCGGTCAAAAGATACATTGCGCATGTCACAACAGCGCAAGTCTCATATTGGAGGTAAACTGATTAGAGAGTGTACAGCGCAAACCAAAGTAGCGCAGACGGGATATTAAAAACGAACATTAAGTAGTTTGTTTTGTTTTGTTTTAGTCTTAATTTACGATTTTGGTATCTGATGAGAGGATTTATTTTATACCAATAAAACATCAAGTTTAGTATTGTATAAATATAATGGAGAAGTTACACTCGTTAATACTGGACCACAGGGAACCTGATGACATAAAGCTTAGTGAATTCAGAAAAAATGGGGGTTGTATTAATGTAGTACTCCTTTACAGGGGCAAGTAGTAGTCATTGAGCCCTGTATGAAAAGAGGAAAAGAAAGGAAAAGGGGAAAAAAAAAAGAAAGGAAAGGGGGGGATGGTGTAAGGGGAAGACAGGGAAAAAGAGGGAAAGAAAGGAAAAGGGGAAAAAAGAAAGAAAGGAAAGGGGGGGATGGTGTAAGGGGAAGACAGGGAAAAAGAGGGAAAGAAAGGAAAAGGGGAAAAAAGAAAGAAAGGAAAGGGGGGGTATAAGGGGAAGAGAGGGAAAAAGAGGGAAAGAAAGGAAAAGGGGAAAAACAAAAGAAAGGAAGGGGGGTATGGTGTAAGGGGAAGAGGGAAAAAAAGGGAAAGAAAGGAAAAGGGGAAAAGAAAGGAAAGGGGGGGGTGTAAGGGGAAGAGAGGGAAAAAGAGGGAAAGAAAGGAAAAGGGGAAAAAAAAAGAAAGGAAGGGGGGGGTATGGTGTAAGGGGGAAAGAGAGGGAAAAAGAGGGAAAGAAAGGAAAAAGGGGAAAAAAGAAAGAAAAAGGAAAAGGGGGTGTAAGGGGAAGAGAGGGAAAAAGAGGGAAAGAAAGGAAAAGGGGAAAAAAAAGAAAGGAAGGGGGGGGTAGGGTAAGGGAAGAGAGGGAAAAAGAGGGAAAGAAAGGAAAAGGGGAAAAAAAAGAAAGAAAGGAAAGGGGGGGTGTAAGGGGAAGAGAGGGAAAAAGAGGGAAAGAAAGGAAAAGGGGAAAAAAGAAAGAAAGGAAAGGGGGGGTGTAAGGGGAAGAGAGGGAAAAAGAGGGAAAGAAAGGAAAAGGGGAAAAAAGAAAGAAAGGAAGGGGGGGTGTAGGGGAAGAGAGGGAAAAAGAGGGAAAGAAAGGAAAAGGGGAAAAAAGAAAGAAAGGAAAGGGGGGTGTAAGGGGAAGAGAGGGAAAAAGAGGGAAAGAAAGGAAAAGGGGAAAAAGAAAGAAAGGGGGGGGGTGTAAGGGGAAGAGAGGGAAAAAGAGGGAAAGAAAGGAAAAGGGGAAAAAAAGAAAGGAAGGGGGGGAGGTGTAAGGGGAAGAGAGGGAAAAAGAGGGAAAGAAAGGAAAAGGGGAAAAAAAAGAAAGGAAAGGGGGGGGGTTGGTGTAAGGGGAAGAGAGGGAAAAAGAGGGAAAGAAAGGAAAAGGGGAAAAAAAAGAAAGGAAAGGGGGGGGTGTAAGGGGAAGAGAGGGAAAAAAGAGGGAAAAAAGAAAAGGTGAGAAAAAAGAAAGAAAGAAGGAAAGGGGGGGTGTAAGGGGAAGAGAGGGAAAAAGAGGGAAAGAAAGGAAAAGGGGAAAAAAGAAAGAAAGGAAAGGGGGGTGTAAGGGGAAGAGAGGGAAAAAGAGGGAAAGAAAGGAAAAGGGGAAAAAAGAAAGAAAGGAAGGGGGGGTGTAAGGGGAAGAGAGGGAAAAAGAGGGAAAGAAAGGGGAGAGAAGGGGGGAGGAGAGAGAGGGGAAAGGAGGGAAGAGAAGGGGAGGGGGAGAGGGAGAAAGAAAGGAGAGAAGAGGAGGAGAGAGGAAAGAAAAAGAAGGGGAAGGGATGGGGGTAAGGTGATATGGAATTGAGGATTTAGAAAAGGTATTCCCAAAAAATATAAAATAATGAGACAACAATACAGTAAATACTCTATATTAAGAGTCTCTAACTCAAAACCAATATCCATATACATTCATTCAGTTGGTCTTCATTAACCCTTTGTAGAGGACAAGGTCCATATCCCGTGTGGATCCTTGTTAGATGCTCCTGCTCCCAATGGTGTCGTATTGAGGAGGAGCCGCGTGATCTACTGGAATTGCAAACGTTTTAGTGAGTTCAGAAAAAGGAATCAAACAATGACGGACCGGTCATCGGCAAAATATTCTGTCTGCATTTATAAAGGCCCTTGAAGAGGAATTTTTCATTTATGCCATCAGGGGTCATACTCTTAAGGTCAAAGATCCAGCGGGTCTCTTTCCTCAAGAGTTCATCCACTAACCTGCCATCCCTGACCACTATAATAATTGGTAGGCCTCTTGGTGAGCTGTTGTGAACCTCTAAAAAATGGCGTGCACCTGATGAAATGGGTTTCCCTGCTTTCAGGTGGGCCTCCGCACAAGCCATATTTGACATGTGACTTTGGATTCTCTTCCGGGCCTCTTGTGTGGTTTCGCCTACATACAGTTTAGGACAGTTACAGACCAAAATGTAAATTACGTTTTTGGATCAACAATTGGCATAAAATTTCGTCGAGATGTTACCAGGGTGGATAGGAAGAACCAAAGAGTCCGATTCAATCATGTAGGGACATATTTGCAGTTTGCCTCTAATATGAGACTTGCACTTTTCTGACATGCGCAATGTATCTTTTGACTGGCTGGTCTCGCGCACGCGCACTGATGCCTAAGAACGGCATCACTGACGCCCACCCATCATTTCCGGACCCCAGATCATGGTGCCGGCGGCGGTGCCGCCACTAAGCACTTCTTAAAGGCACTACACCCGATATGGTCCTGTCCTCGACTACCCCTGACGAAGCCGCCCTGCGGACGGCGATGCGCGTTGGGTGACGGGGCTCTAGCCCTCCTTGGCATTTCCACCCTTTGCACCGCAGGTTTACATCTGAACCGTGGGATCACCATTCCTTGATTACAGGTTGTACAATCATCTCTTATTTCTCCACAGTGGATTCTAGATGACTTTGCAGCCTCTGTTATGGCACTTTCATATGGGTCACAAAACAAAACAAACTACTTTATGTTCCTTCTTAATATCCCATCTGCGCTACTTTGGTTTGCGCTGTACACTCTCTAATCAGTTTGCCTCTAATATGAGACTTGCGCTGTTCTGACATGCGCAATGTATCTTTTGACCGGCCCGTCTCGTGCACGCGCACTGACGCCTAAGAGCGGAAGTTGTTTCCTCGCTATGCGCGTCATCACTGACGCCCGCCCATCATTTCCGGACGACAGATCATGGCACCGGCGGCAGTACCGCCACTAAGCACTTCTTAAGGGCACTACACCCGATATGGTCCTGTGCTCTCCTACCCTGACGAAGCCGCCCTGTGGACGGCGATACGCGTTGGGTGCCCTCCATGGCATTTCCACCCTTTGCACCGCAGGTTTACATCTGAACCGTGGGGTCACCATTCCTTGATTACAGGTTGTACAATCGTCTCTTATTTCTCCACAGTGGATTCTAGATGACTTTGCAGCCTCTGTTCTGGCTCTATCATACGGGTCACTTGGCTGCCCAGTTTTCTGTATCTAGGACAAGCTGCTATCACAGCAATGTAGTGTGGAGGCTTTTCTTAGCTGCACTTTGTGTTCATGCCTAAATAGTTTTATATGGAACCGTTTTGATCTCCTGTTTAATCACGGCTTTAGTGGTTTATTACCATCTTCATGGTTGGACAGGCACGTCCCTCTATGTTGACTGTATACTATAATTAAATCTCTTTCCCGTGTGTCCGGTGATTACGCTATGGTGACACCCTAATCCCCCCCCTTTTTTTTCAAACGTTTAAGCCAGTTTGGTCCTAACTTGACCTAACCTCTTGGGTGAGCACATAGCGGTAGCACGCCCACATTTTGGGCTTTCTGCAGTTTTCTTGGTATGGATCTTGAATCCAGAGAGGCTATATGGAATAACCGTACGGGCTGCATATTTAGTGTTAGTCAGCCCATAGTGGAGGACGACTCCTTTAAAGGCCTTAAATCTACACAAACATCTGACAAAAAACGTTTTGGAATATCAAATGTTTAGAAGAGCACAGTAAACTAGGTGTAGCTCCAAGAGGCCTTAGGGTCCAAATCTTCCCGGCATGGGAGGTTGACCCCGTTTCCAAAAAAATCTGGGAGTCTGGACTTAGTAAATGTTCGGAGATTATTATCTCCATGCTTATTGTGAAGTTCTATGTGTATGGGGGGAATAGGTGAGGTACAAGTACCAGTCTACCCACATCTGCTGTCCATATAGACTTATTTTGTAAAGTGTGAAATGTTCTTGATCTTTGTTCTGCTGCTGTAATACTGTAATTTCCTCCGGGATCAATAAAGTTTATCTTATCTTATCTTATCTTATCTCTTATCTTATTGACCATGACAAGGCACTCTTAGCCAAACGTAGGACTTGAAATTAAGGCTCTGGAGATTAAACTTGGCAGTTTTGATCGAGACACCCAAATAGTACCATTCAAATTACGCTTAAAAGAACAAGATATACTTAGGGGGAAGCAACAAAAATTTCAACGTGACAAAAAAGGATCTTGAGGAAAAGATTGTTTACAGGTGGACACATAGGGATAACCCTTGGAAGCCAAAGAAACCTTACAAACCACACAACCCCAAGAAACCCCAAAAAAACGGCCAGGCCTCAGGGTGGTCCGGAGGATCGGGACAATATTCCCCGTGCTCCATCTACCTCCTCCACGAGTGAAGGGGATACTTTTTTTATCGGGGGACGACACAGACCAAGAAGGGGCAAACGTACGTCCTCCACATCTCAGGAATCGGAATCCAATCACGGGAAAATGGTCAACGCCGGTCGGGGAAGGAGACGATGACAACTGCTCCAAACAATGGTGATCTGGTAGGTAACCTGCAAATTATTAACTTATCCGACTACCATCTAAGTGAGGCGAAGACTAAACTCCTCTCTAAGGGTCTCTCCTTTTCTCCAATGCTTGCACTAGATACATTTGAACTAGTAAAAGATGTTTATTTATTTTGCAGGCATCTTGCATTTAAACTCTTCTATCACCGTCCTTCAGCTCCGGCCTCTTTACCGACACAAGAACGTTTGGCCTTCACGGATCTACTGGACTCATTGGAGGAGGATGAGGATCCAGGTAGACCTTTTACTCAGAGACTGCCCTCTCAGGCCACCCCACCTTTGTCTTTGTTTCCTCAGATTCAAATATTTTTTGACTTAACCATGAGGGATATTAAGGGCCCTTAAGATCAATCAACTTCAAGGTAAGAATGAACAAATAGCCCTCAACAAATTAAGAAAGAATAACCCCTTCCTCATACAAGAGGCAGATAAGGGGGGTAATGTGGAGCTTTGGCCAACGGACCTTTATCTGAAGGAGGTCAACAGACAATTAAGTAATACTCAGCATTATTTGAAACTCCCATCCGATCCAACCAACATCTATAAAAGAAAGTTGGAAGCTCTAATTTTTAGAGCATTCGATCTAAACATCATCACGAAAAAAGAAAAGGAATTCATTCTGACCAAGCATCCAGTTGTGCCCACCTTTTACCTACTTCCGAAAGTACATAAGTCCCTTACTGACCCGCCAGGTAGGCCAATTGTGTCAGGGATCGGGGGCCTTTTTGAGAAGGCCTGTTCTTATATTGACTTCTATCTCCAACCCTACACAACTACACTTGATTCTTTTGTCTGGGATTCTTCTTACCTTATTTCGCAGATGGATGGCTTATCTGTTCCCGAAAATAGAATTCTGGTCACGATGGATGTGGAGGGACTGTACACGTCGATCCATCATACACTAGGTATTTTGGCCGTGACATACTTCTTGAACTGGGAACTGTCTTCATGACTCCTCTCTTCTGGATCTTTTGTCTATGGCACTTGAGCATAGTTACTTTATCTTCAACCATTCTTACGACAGGTGTCCGGAACCGCCATGGGTGTGAAATGTGCCCCATCCTATGCAAACCTTTTTCTAGAATGTTGGGAAAATATCCACATTCGCACCCTGGCGGTTTTCCGTGAGATGATCATCGGTTGGTATCAGATGGATGGCTTATCTGTTCCCGAAAATAGAATTCTGGTCACGATGGATGTGGAGGGACTGTACACATCGATCCATCATACACTAGGTATTTTGGCCGTGGCATACTTCTTGAACTGGGAACCGTCTTCATGAGTCCTTTCTTCTGGATCTTTTGTCTATGGCACTTGAGCATAGTTACTTTATCTTCAACCATTCTTACTATCGACAGGTGTCCAGAACTGCCATGGGTGCGAAATGTGCCCCATCCTATGCAAACCTTTTTCTAGGATGGTGGGAAAACATCCACATTCGCACCCTGGCGGTTTTCCGTGAGATGATCATCGGTTGGTATCAGATGGATGGCTTATCTGTTCCCGAAAATAGAATTCTGGTCACGATGGATGTGGAGGGACTGTACACGTCGATCCATCATACACTAGGTATTTTGGCCGTGGTATACTTCTTGGATAAAAAAAAGCACTGGGAACCGTCTTCATGACTCCTTTCTTCTGGATCTTTTGTCTATGGCACTTGAGCATAACTACTTTATCTTCGACCATTCTTGCTATCGACAGGTGTCCGGAACCGCCATGGGTGCGAAATGTGCCCCATCCTATACAAACCTTTTTCTAGGATGGTGGGAAAACATCCACATTCGCACTCTGGCGGTTTTCCGTGAGATGATCATCGGTTGGTATCGTTATATTGACGACATTTTGTTTCTTTGGTCAGGTACCCTGGATGAGTGCCGTGAGATTGTTGACAGAGTTAACCAGAAACCTTGGAACATCAGTTTGACTTGGAAAAGTTCACTACAGGAAGTTGAATTTCTTGACTAAGGCGGCCGTCACACGCTACGATATCGCTAGCGATATTATTAGCGATCACATGCACGCGCGATCGCTTACAATATCGCTCACATCGCTGGTGAGATGTCACACAGACAGACTCACCAGCGATGTGGACCAGCGAGAACGCTGGTAACTATGGTACACATCGGGTTACTAGGCGCCGCGCGTTGCTTAGTAACCCGACGTTTACCATAGTTACCATCTCCCAGCATAGGCTCTGCCGCTGGGAGATCGTTCATCGTGGTGTTATACACCACGATGAAGCTGTTTGTAAAATCGTTCATCACAAGATCTGAGGTCCGGAGCTCAGATCACGATTTAGCGATTTGAACACTTCTCGCTCGTCGTATCTTGCCGTCACATGCACAGACATCGTTCACGCGATGTTTAATCTGGCGCGTTCAAGCGATATCTTTCAAGATATCGTAGCGTGTTACGGCCGCCTTAAAGATCATTTCAGATAAAGGTAAGATCTCCACTGCACTCTTTAGGAAAAAGACAGCCACTAACAGTGTTCTTCACTTCTCAAGTTTTCATCCTGAACACATTATTATTATTATTATTATTATTATTTATAGAGCACCATTCATTCCATGGTCTGTACATGATAAAGGGATACATACAGACAAGTTATAAATACAATGAACAAACTAACAGTGACCGACTGATACAGAGGGGAGAGGACCCTGCCCTTGTGGGCTTACATTCTACAGGGCAATGGGGAGGGAGACAGTAGGTTGGGTCTGCTGTGGTGGTGGTGGAGCGCGGGGTCCAGTGGTGGCGGAGCGCTGGGTCCAGTGGTGGCGGAGCGCTGGGTCCAGTGGTGGTGAGGCGGAACTGTGCTCATTGCAGGCTATAGGCTGTTCTGAAGAGATGGGTTTTCAGGTTCTGCTTGAAGGTTCAGAGTGTAGGGGACAGTCGGACGTATTGGGGTGCAGAGTTCCAGAGGATGGGGGATGCTCGGGTGAAGTCTTGCAGGCGGTTAGATGAGGAACGTACAAGTGTGGAGGAGAGGAGGAGATCTTGGGAGGATCGAAGATTACAAGTTGGATGATATCGGGATATTAGTTCAGAGATATATGGGGGGGACAGATTGTGGACGGCTTTGTAAGTCAGTGTTAGGAGTTTGAATTGGATACGCTGGGGAATTGGGAGCCAGTGGAGGGATTTGCAGAGGGGAGACGTGGAGGAATAGCGAGGAGAGAGGTGGATTAGTCGTGCAGCAGAGTTATAGACAGATTGAAGTGGTGCAAGAGTGTTAGCAGGAAGGCCACAGAGAAGGAGGTTGCAGTAGTCAAGATGGGAGATGATAAGGGCATGCATGAGTAGTTTAGCAGAGTGGGAGTTGAGGAAGGGACAGATTCTTGCAATGTTTTTGAGTTGGAGGCGGCAGGAGGTGGCGAGGGCTTGGATGTGCGGTTTGAAGGACAATGCACAGTCAAGTGTTACTCCAAGGCAGCGGACTTCGGGTACAGGGCAAAGTGTGATGTCATTTATTGTGATAGATAAATCAGGTAAGGGAGGTGTGTGAGGTGGAGAGAAGATGATGAGTTCAGTTTTGTCTACATTGAGTTTTAGGAAGCGACAGGAGAAGGAGGATATGGCTGATAGACACTCCGGGATTCTGGACAGCAGAGAGGAGAAGGAGGATATGGCTGATAGACATTCCGGGATTCTGGACAGCAGAGAGGAGAAGGAGGAGGATATGGCTGATAGACACTCCGGGATTCTGGACAGCAGAGAGGAGGAGGAGGATATGGCTGATAGACACTCCGGGATTATGGACAGCAGAGAGGAGGATATGGCTGATAGACACTCCGGGATTCTGGACAGCAGAGAGGAGAAGGAGGATATGGCTGAAAGACACTCCGGGATTCTGGACAGCAGAGAGGAGAAGGAGGAGGATATGGCTGATAGGCACTCCGGGATTATGGACAGCAGAGAGGAGAAGGAGGAGGATATGGCTGATAGACACTCCGGGATTCTGGACAGGAGAGAGGAGAAGGAGGATATGGCTGATAGACACTCCGGGATTGTGGACAGCAGAGAGTAGAAGGAGGATATGGCTGATAGACACTCCGGGATTCTGGACAGCAGAGAGTAGAAGGAGGATATGGCTGATAGACACTCCGGGATTCTGGACAGCAGAGAGGAGAAGGAGGATATGGCTGATAGACACTCCGGGATTCTGGACAGCAGAGAGGAGAAGGAGGATATGGCTGATAGACACTCCGGGATTCTGGACAGGAGAGAGGAGAAGGAGGATATGGCTGATAGACACTCCGGGATTCTGGACAGGAGAGAGGAGAAGGAGGATATGGCTGATAGACACTCCGGGATTCTGGACAGCAGAGAGGAGGAGGAGGAGGATATGGCTGATAGACACTCCGGGATTCTGGACAGCAGAGAGGAGAAGGAGGATATGGCTGATAGACACTCCGGAATTGTGGACAGCAGAGAGGAGGAGAAGGAGGAGGATATGGCTGATAGACACTCCGGGGTTCTGGACTACAAAGATGTGACGTCTGGGCCAGAAAGGTAGATCTGAGAGTCATCAGCGTACAGGTGATACTGGAAGACATGGGGCTGTATGAGTTGTCCCAGACCAAGAGTATAGATGGAGAAAAGTAGGGGCCCCAGGACAGAGCCTTGAGGGACCCCAACAGAGAGGGGATGGGGTGAGGAGGTCGTGTGGGAGTGGGAGACACTAAATGTGCGGTTGGAAAGGTAGGAGGAGACCCAGGAGAGGACAAGGTCAGTGATACCAATGGAAGAGAGGATCTGTAGTAGGAAGCAGTGGTCGACTGTGTCAAATGCAGAGGACGGGTCTAGAAGGAGGAGGACGGATAATTGTCTGTAGCTTTGGCCGTGAGCAAGTCGTTAGTAATTTTGGTTAGGGCAGTGTCAGTGAAGTGGTGAGGACGGAAGCCGGATTGAAGGACGTCAAAGAGAGAGATGAGAGGTGGGATGAGAGGACAGTGTGGACATGATTATCAAGAAGTTTGGAGGTGAACGGGAGCAGGGATATGGGCTGGTAGCTGGATGTGGAGGTCGGGTCGAGCGATGGCTTCTATAAGACAGGTGTAATTGTTGCATGTTTGAAAGCAGAAGGAAAGGTACCGGAGGTCAGTGATAGGTTGAAGAGGTGGGTTGGGGCTTGGATACGTGTTCTGGTGAGGTTGGGGAGGAGGTGGGTTAGGGCTGGGATGAGTGTGGTGGTGAGGTTGGGGAGGAGGTGGGTTAGGGCTGGGATAAGTGTGGTGGTGAAGTTGGGGAGGAGGTGGGTTAGGGCTGGGATGAGTGTTGTGGTGAGGTTGGGGAGGAGGTGGGTTAGGGCTGGGATGAGTGTGGTGGTGAGGTTGGGGAGGAGGTGGGATGGGATGGGGTCCAGTGCACAAGTGGTGAGGTGCGATCTGGAGAGGAGGTGTGCAAGTTCTCCTTCAGTGATGGAGGGGAGGAGGGTTAGTGGGGGAGAGGAGTGATCCGGTATACATGGGGGTTGTGGTGGTTGAGCAGCAAAGACTTGTCTCATCTGGTGGATCTTGTTGGTGAAGTGTGTTGCAAAGTCTTCTGCAGAGATACGAGAAGTAGGAGGGGGCAGTGGGCGGCAGAGGAGGGAGTTAAATGTGTTGAATAACTGCCTGGGATTGTGGGACAAAGAGGATATGAGGGTAATTAAGTAATTGTGTTTAGTGGTGGTGAGTGCTGACTTGAATGTGAGAAGTGCTTGTTTGAATGCTGTGTATCTTCCTGTGAATGTGTTTTCTTCCAGCGCCGCTCAGCAACCATAGACTCCCGCCGCAGTTTTTTAGTGGAGTCTGTGTGCCGGGATTGTCTGTTGATTCGTCATGTTTTGCCATGAGTGAGAGGGGCAACACATCAAAAGGCCAATTCTTGCGCATTAAGCGCAATTGCACGGACAATTCTGTTTTCCTTTTGGAAGTTCGGGACCTTACTACGTGTTTCAAAAATCGAGGATACCCGCATAAAGTTATTTCCCAGGCTTTTCGGGCAGCCTCCGGAAAAAAACAGGCCGGACTTGCTACAATCTAAACCAAAAAATGAACTTAAGGGTCTTAACATCATAACCACCTATAACAACCATTGGGGGGACATTTGTGGGGTGCTCAATAAGAGCTGGGCCATTTTAACTTCTGATCCAAAAATCGCAGAATTTATCCCTGACAAACCACAACCAACTGAATGAATGTATATGGATATTGGTTTTGAGTTTATTCTAATGAAGACTTCTTCTCACACCAGTTAGAGACTCTTAATATAGAGCATTTACTGTATCGTTACCTCATTATTTTATCTTTTTTTGGGAATACCTTTTCTAAATCCTCAATTCCATATCACCTTACCCCCATCCCTTCCCTTCTTTCCTCTCTCTCTTCTCTCCTTTCTCTCTCCCCCTCCCCTTCTCTTCCCTCCTTTCCCGTCTCTCTCCTCCTCTTCTCTCCTTTCTTTCTCCCTCTACCCTTCCCCTTCTCTTCCCTCCTTCTCTCCCCTTTCTTTCCCTCTTTTTCCCTCTCTTCCCTTTACACTCCCCCCCTTTCCTTTCTTCCTTTTTTCCCCTTTTCCTTTCTTTCCCTCTTTTTCCCTCTCTTCCCTTTACACTCCCCCCCTTTCCTTTCTTCCTTTTTTCCCGTTTTCCTTTCTTTCCCTCTTTTTCCCTCTCTTCCCCTTACACCCCCCCCTTCCTTTCTTTCTTTTTTCCCCTTTTCCTTTCTTTCCCTCTTTTTCTCCTTTTCATACAGGGCTCAATGACTACTACTTGCCCCTGTAAAGGAGTACTACATTAATACAACCCCCATTTTTTCTGAATTCACTAAGCTTTATGTCATCAGGTAGCCTGTGCTCCAGTATGAACGAGTGTAACTTCTCCATTATATTTATACAATACTAAACTTGATGTTTTATTTGTATAAATCCTCTCAACAGATACCAAAATCGTAAATTAAGACTAAAACAAAACAAAACAAACTACTTTATGTTCCTTCTTAATATCCCGTCTGCGCTATTTTGGTTTGCGCTGTACACTTTCTAATCAGTTTGTCTCTAATATGAGACTTGCGCTGTTCTGACATGCGCAATGTATCTTTTGACCGGCCGGTCTCGCGCACACGCACTGATGCCTAATACCGGAAGTTGTTTCCTCGCTATGCGCGTCATCACTGACGCCCGCCCATCATTTCCGGACCCCAGATCATGGCGCCGGCGGCGGTGCCGCCACTAAGCGCTTCTTAAGGGCACTACAACCGATATGGTCCTGTGCTCTCCTACCCCTGACGAAGCCGCCCTGCGGACGGCGATACGCGTTGGGTGCCCTCCATGGCATTTCCACCCTTTGCACCGCAGGTTTACATCTGAACCGTGGGGTCACCATTCCTTGATTACAGGTTGTACAATCGTCTCTTATTTCTCCACAGTGGATCTAGATGACTTTGCAGCCTCTGTTCTGGCTCTATCATACGGGTCACTTGGCTGCCCAGTTTACTGTATCCAGGACAAGCTGCTATCACAGCAATGTAGTGTGGAGGCTTCTCTTAGCTGCACTTTGTGTTCATGCCTAATTGGTTTTATATGGAACCGTTTTGATCTCCTGTTTAATCACGGCTTTAGTGGTTTATTACCATCTTCATGGTTGGACAGGCACGTCCCTCTATGTTGACTGTAACAGTAATTGCTTGATCATTGCCTTGATGTTATTAATCCTCCATCTGGCTGCTTACTTCTCTTTGTACCTGTCATTATCAGCATTGCAGGCTTACAAGGTTGGATTTATCCCTTTCTCTTAGGTTACCTTATATATAAGGTGCAATTTACCCGCCAACAAAGGTGGTTTATAAAGGTATTTCTGTTTCATAATCCCTGATTCATTGCCAATTATTAATTTTTTCACCTTAAACTTAATTGTGCTTGACCCCAGTTCATACACACGTCACTCTCTCTTTACTATAATTGTTTCGTCATCCTCGGCTTCAACGATGACATCTGGGTCAGTAGGGGACGTCCGCGCTGCCTCCAGCCGGAGGTAGCTGCCGGTACGGGACGGTGGTGTTGCCGGTGGTTCGATCTGAACTCCCGTGTCCCGTGTGTGGACGGGTGGTGGTACAGGTGGTAACGAGGCACGGCACTCCACAACTGCTCGCTCTGCCACCGCTGCCTCCCGCGCTTCATGGCCTTCTCTCATTGACGACAGTTCATAGGCCCGCTCCGCGCTCCACCGTCGGCACACCCACATCAGGGCTTCTTCCATGTCCTGGCGGAGCCGTCCAAACTCGTCCCTCCAGTAGTCGGCATCGCCCTCTAGAGTTAAGAGGGACGCCGCTGCCGGGTCACCTTGCGCAGCTCTGGCTTGCTCCTCAAGCTCGCGCAGGAGCCTTGAGTTTCTGTCCTTCTCTTTCGGTTTGTCTTCTTATTGGCAGCCACTCCGGAGGAACTTCCTGTTGGCCGCCCCCCTGATTGATTGATGGCAATCTGGGCGGCCACACTTTTTGGCGCCTCCGTCTTGGCCCTCCTTCTTCTAGGGGCTGAGGCACACCCCCAGGCCTGAACATGGCGTTTAGTACATGGCTACAGCCCCATCTTGGGTCCTCCTGCAGTAATGGCGGGAATCCATTTTTGGCGCCAAGCAATGGCGGAAAATGTTTGTTTCAAAGTACAAGTCCAAGGCGCACAGTACCCGGTAATACCGGGCACGATATCCTGTTCGTGAACGCCAGAAAAGGTATGTCGAGCCCCAGGCTTTGGGGTACTCGGGTATCAGGCTCCAAGGGGTTAACGCTCCTATGTCACGGGGAGTGGTGGTCGCACCTGATCCCGTGTCCTGGGGGACTTCCTTGAAAAGGGTATATTTACAGGGGATTGTATTTACAAGTTGTCGTGACGCCACCTGTAGTTTCTGGTGATGGGTCACCAGCGCCACCACAGTCCGCCGGAGGTAGATGGTAATGCGGCTAGTTTGGCAAAGTCCTCTACAGGTAGGGCTGGACCTCCGGGGCAGCGTTCCTGTATGGGGAACAAGTTCATGCAAAAGGAAACACAGGCAGAGGCAAAGTCACTTTTCCTCCGGGTACTTTACTGTTAGTTGTAGCAGTTGCAGTTACAGTTCACAGTTCAGCACTTAGATGTTACAAGAACAGGTAGCTAACGGGTGGCTGCAGGTGGATCCCAGGTGGTATGGTGGAACCCTTGGTATGCCTTCGTTAACGAACCCGCGTCTGTTCTTCCCCGCTTTCCAGTTCGGTGTGAAACCTGGTTGATGTAGAATCCAGCCTGGCCTCCTGTCCTCTCTCTCACCTTCGCTCTCGTCGGGTGACCCTCTACTGGCAGGCCGCTCATTCCTTTGGCGGTGCCCGGTACCCTTCTTGTGGACTGCTCTGGTGGCCGGGAGACTTGAAGACTCCACAGGAATCCGGATTCTCTGCCGTGCTTGTAGCTCCAGCAGTCTGCGGGATCCGGTGCCCGGTGAACCTATCTGGCTGGCTCCTCTTTCCCAGACCGGCTGCTCTCCTGGAAAGCTCCTTAAACCCTCTCCTCTTCCTCCATCTCTCCTCCTGGTCCCTCAGCCGAGAGACCCTAAGCTCAAAGACTTAAGGCCCCGTCACACGGGGCGACATCGCCGCCAATTACATAGGCGATGTAGGGGCGTGGCCTATCGGTGGCGACATCGCCCGTACGTCACCTCATGTTTTCAGACATCCTGTCAGCTCGCCGGCACGACGCTGGAGATGTCGCCCCATGTAAATGGGGGACAGCAACGCTGGCGGGGCGCCAAAAACGTGCGCATTCACGCCAGTCGCCGCTGACATCTCCAGCCCCGTCGCCAGGTGGGACGGGGCCTTTAGAGGCAAAAGACCTCCTTGTTCCCCCTAGAGGTGAATTTATTCCCTCCCGGGTAACCTCCCACCGCTGTACTAATGTGGGAATGTTGGGAATGGGTCCCACCCACCATCCTATGGTCCACCTGCAGCTGGAGCATCTGCACCTCATTTACGGGTGCAGTACCCCTCTGTGACGCCTGCTTGGTGGGGCGCCAAACCCACATGCCACATGTCCTCATCTCAACGCAATGCCCCACACCCCCACGACATATCCTCATCTCATCGTAACCACCCACATCCCCATGTGACGTATCCTCATCTCAACCCAACACCCCACATGCAACACGCCTTCATATAATATGTCCTCAACTCAATTTAACGGCCCACACCCTCGTGGAACGTGTCCTCATCTCAATGTAATGCCCCCCCACCCCCTCGTGTAACGTGTCCTCATCTCAATGTAATGCCCCCCCACCCCCTCGTGTAACGTGTCCTCATCTCAATGTAATGCCCCCCCACCCCCTCGTGTAACGTGTCCTCATCTCAATGTAATGCCCCCCACCCCCTCGTGTAACGTGTCCTCATCTCAATATAATGCCCCCCACCCCCTCGTGTAACGTGTCCTCATCTCAATGTAATGCCCCCCAGCCCCTCGTGTAACGTGTCCTCATCTCATTGTAATGCCCCCCAGCCCCTCGTGTAACGTGTCCTCATCTCAATGTAATGCTCCCCAACCCCCTCGTGTAACGTGTCCTCATCTCAATGTAATGCTCCCCACCCCCTCGTGTAACGTGTCCTCATCTCAATGTAATGCTCCCCCACCCCCTCGTGTAACGTGTCCTCATCTCAATATAATGCCCTCCACTCCCTCGTGTAACGTGTCCTCATCTCAATGTAATGCCCCCCACCCCCATGTGCCTTCATAGTAATGTAACGTCCCTACCTGTAACATCTCAACTTAATGTAATACCCCCATCCTGTGTAACGTGTCCTCATATTGTAACGCCCCTGCGGACCGGTGGCCGCAGAATAAAACAGCTGAGATGGTGAAGAATGTACCCCAAACACCCAACAGGCTCCCGAATCCCTATACCTAGGACTTTATGCCAGGCAAGGGAGAGGGGGGGAGGAGCTATTAATATTGGGTGGAGCTTAAAGGAGACATCTGTGGAAGGGGGAGGAGCTATAGCAGTTACCTCACAGGGAGAGCGACAGTTAGTTGGAGTTGGGGCCGAGGACGGGAGTAACTGAGGAGAAAGAGTAACAACAAGAGAGGAAACCCGGGACCCGGTGGCCGGTGTCATCAGAGGCTGACGGGGTCTGAGGCTACGGACCCCCAGAGAGACGTTAGGAGGGCTCGAGGGTGAGCACAGGTCCAAGAGTTACTGGCGAGTAAAGGGAGGAGGAACCCGACTCCGAGCTGAAACCCCCGACATAGCTGAAGAGACTGACCTGGTGTAGAGGAGAAGGAGTCCAAGGTGGAAGACCGGCTTTACGGAGACACCGAGGGACTGTGTACCGGCCCTGTAATAGTGGTTGGCTGCTTTACACCCCGGCGGCAGATTAACCAGTGAGGTGAAGGGTCTCTATGCCCAGAACCTACTGACCATCACACCAAAGGAGGAGGCCTCACACAGGATTAGGGATCCAAGGGAAGGATACCCAGGAAAGTCCGCGGCTGCTAGCCCTGAGGTAGTGAGCGGTCCTGGAGAAAGGGGGTACTTGGTGATCCATCTCAGCTGCTGACTGGCTACCGGTACCGCTCACTGCAGTAGTAAAGTGCCCGGGTGAACTTGAGACTTGTGTGAGTTTTATTGAGCATCCTCGGTTACAGATACCAGAGATACCTGAGAGGTGGCAAGACAGAGATCAGGAGCACCCCCACAGTCACCTCACAAGCACCCCACAATAGACTCTTATCACCGCAGCCTACATCAGTTATTCTCAATATTATCCCCCTGCACACCACCCTCACTCCCCATCACCTCCTCTGCACACCACCCTCACTCCCCATCACCTCCTCTGCACACCACCCTCACTCCACATCACCTTCTCTGCAGACCACCCTCACTCCCCATCACCTCCTCTGCACACCACCCTCACTCCCCATCACCTCCTCTGCACACCACCCTCACTCCCCATCACCTCCTCTGCACACCACCCTCACTCCCCATCCCCTCCTCTGCACACCACCCTCACTCCACATCACCTTCTCTGCAGACCACCCTCACTCCCCATCCCCTCCTCTGCACACCACCCTCACTCCACATCACCTTCTCTGCAGACCACCCTCACTCCCCATCACCTCCTCTGCACACCACCCTCACTCCACATCACCTTCTCTGCAGACCACCCTCACTCCCCATCACCTCCTCTGCACACCACCCTCACTCCCCATCACCTCCTCTGCACACCACCCTCACTCCCCATCACCTCCTCTGCACACCACCCTCACTCCCCATCACCTCCTCTGCACACCACCCTCACTCCCCATCCCCTCCTCTGCACACCACCCTCACTCCCCATCCCCTCCTCTGCACACCACCCTCACTCCCCATCCCCTCCTCTGCACACCACCCTCACTCCCCATCCCCTCCTCCGCACACCACCCTCACTCCCCATCCCCTCCTCCGCACACCACCCTCACTCCACATCACCTCCTCCGCACACCACCCTCACTCCCCATCACCTCCTCCGCACACCACCCTCACTCCCCATCACCTCCTCCGCACACCACCCTCACTCCCCATCACCTCCTCCGCACACCACCCTCACTCCCCATCACCTCCTCCGCACACCACCCTCACTCCCATCACTCCTCCGCACATCCACCCTCACTCCCCATCACCTCCTCCGCACACCACCCTCACTCCCCATCACCTCCTCCGCACACCACCCTCACTCCCCATCACCTCCTCCGCACACCACCCTCACTCCCCATCACCTCCTCCGCACACCACCCTCACTCCCCATCACCTCCTCCGCACACCACCCTCACTCCCCATCACCTCCTCTGCAGACCACCCTCCACATAGCCCCTGATGCAGACCCCCCTCTATATACAGACATGAGAATACAGATCCCACCACACGCGTCACATGTTCCCCTGCAAGACCCCCGCTCGAAGTCAGCAAAACAAAGATGGCCGATCCTTGTGCATCCAAAATGGTTTATTTCAAGGCATCAGAGGAGGCGGCACAGCCATGATAGAAAAGCCCTGAGAGCGATAGTGATTGCCCCATCACACCTGGCCGTCCCCCACAGCAGCGTTCACTACAATAACTTAATAAATATTTGGTTTGCATGGAACCCGTCAGCATGGATTTAGGAAATGCCCTGCAGGCGAAGCCCGGTACAGACAGACAGACAGACGCCCCTCAAAGCCACAATAACCATTCACATTGCCGGTTTCCCTTTTTCTACATGTGCCTGGCTCCGATCAGGAAGGTTTATTGCTCCGGGCGTCACGCCGTCCCGCTCAGACTTTGGCAGCTTTTGCTCAGACCCTCCGCTCGGCTCATGTCCATTTCCAGATAATCCTCGGGCGTCTCCTGCGTTCCCTGACACAGAAGAGGCGGCTTTCTCCGGCACAGTCCTGTCCGGCACGGCCTCACCAGGGCCAAAAAGAAGGCTCCTACCGCCATGCCAACCGCGCAGGCGTAGAACGCAAAGCCGTAGTTGTGTGTCCAGTCCACGAGGACTCCTGTAAGAAAGAGAGAGAGAGCGCCATTAATGGTCGCACCGCAGAGACACACACCCCCATTACTAATCACTCACCCCAGCCAGAATAATAGAGAGCGCCATTAATGGTCGCACCGCAGAGACCTACACCCCGTCACTAATCACTTACCCCAGCCAGAATAATAGAGAGCGCCATTAATGGTCGCACCGCAGAGACCTGCACCCCATTACTAATCACTCACCCCAGCCAGAATAATAGAGGGCACCATTAATGGTCGCACCGCAGAGATCTACACCCCGTCACTAATCACTCACCCCAGCCAGAATAAGAGAGAGCGCCATTAATGGTCGCACCGCAGAGACCTACACCCCCGACAATAATCACTCACCCCAGCCAGAATAATAGAGAGCGCCATTAATGGTCGCACCGCAGAGACCTACACCCCGTCACTAATCACTCACTCCAGCCAGAATAATAGAGAGCACCATTAATGGTCGCACCGCGGAGACCTACACCCCCGTCACTAATCACTCACCCCAGCCAGAATAATAGAGAGCGCCATTAATGGTCGCACCACAGTCACTAATCACTCACCCCAGCCAGAATAATAGAGAGCGCCATTAATGGTCGCACCGCAGAGATCTACACCCCCGACACTAATCACCACCCCAGCCAGAATAATAGAGAGCGCCATTAATGGTCGCACTGCAGAGATCTACACCCCCGTCACTAATCACTCACCCCAGCCAGAATAATAGAGAGCGCCATTAATGGTCGCACCGCAGAGACCTACACCCCCATTACTAATCACTCACCCCAGCCAGAATAATAGAGAGCGCCATTAATGGTCGCACCCCGTCACTAATCACTCACCCCAGCCAGAATAATAGAGAGCGCTATTAATGGTCGCACCACAGAGACCTACACCCCGTCACTAATCACTCACCCCAGCCAGAATAATAGAGAGCGCCATTAATGGTCGCACCGCAGAGACCTACACCCCGTCACTAATCACTCACCCGAGCCAGAATAATAGAGAGCGCCATTAATGGTCGCACCGCAGAGACCTACACCCCGTCACTAATCACTCACCCGAGCCAGAATAATAGAGAGCGCCATTAATGGTCGCACCGCAGAGACCTACACCCCGTCACTAATCACTCACCCCAGCCAGAATAATAGAGAGCATCAATCAGTTGTGTCCTCTCACACCAGCTCAGCCAGTTGGACTGGCACCATCCATGTTCCTACCTCCAATTGGTGGTCCGGCCAGCCCCGCCATGCTCTGAATGAACACGTAGACTCCCACACCAGACGACATCTTCTCAATTCCTACAATGTCATCTTCAGCCACCAGAGGGATATGAGTGCCGGTCACTGTACCCAACATGCAGCCGAAGAACATGCTACACACCATGAGCCCCCAGAAAGTGCAAGCGAAGGGGAAAGCAGCCAAGGCGAGGCACAGCAGCACCACAAACACCAGCTCGATGTACACTTTGCGGATGGGTTTCTTATTGAGCAGCCAGCCAGCACCGATCCTCCCGAACACCTCGGCGATGGCCATAGCGGACAGCATGTACGCCGACGATTCCCTGTCTATGCCCAGGCTGAGACTGAGCGGGATGATATACAGCGATGGAGCGAAGAACCCCAGGGTGGCAAAGAGTCCGAAGAGTGCATAGCAGACAAAGCTAGAGTTCCTCAAGACCGAGAAGTCTAGAAGAGGAGGCGCCTTGTCTGCGGTCACCGGCCCGACCACCTCTCGGCTCTCTTCTTTCACATGGTTCGGGATGTTCTTAGGTGAGGTAGATACTTCTACTCCGGAATCGATAGAATCTAGAGAGGTGAGCGTCTGCTCGTTCTCCAGCATGAAGGCGCTCTCCGGGCTCTCCGGCTTTGGAAGGGTCTTAGCTTCTTCTTGAGGTTTGATGATTATCGGTCGCAGTAATGCACCACAGACCACGATGTTCAGCTGCAAAGCCCCGACCATCAGCAGACAGAACCGCCACCCGAAATGGTCACTGAGTGCAGTGATTGCTGGGGAGGAAAGGGTGGAGTGAGTCACATTGATACCACCATCGTAAGAGCAAGTAAAACAAATCATCCATACATGACCACTCAGCAGACCCACATACAGCACCAGGACACGTGTCCTCATCACTGAATATAGGTATATACTCAATCCCATGGTCACTGGTGTATAACACACATAAGACGGCCCCCCAACCCCATACATCACCTCCAAACTCATTGACCCCCAGTGTATGTCAGAATGTAACCACCTGACTGCACATGCCTGCTGTACAGATGATGGAGGAGGACAATGCTCTGTGTCGCTATCAGGGGTCGGCATTGGTCCCTTATTTTCCTCAACCCACAGTGTATAACCTCCAGTCTCATCGACCTCTGGCCCCTCATCCTCCAGTCTCGTCGACCTTCGGTGGCTCAGTGGTAAGCACTGTACTATATATAGAGCAGCACGGTGGCTCAGTGGTTATCACTGTACTATATATAGAGCAGCACGGTGGCTCAATGGTCAGCACTGTACTATATATAGAGCAGCACGGTGGCTCAGTGGTCAGTACTGTACTGTATATAGAGCAGCACAGTGGCTCAGTGGTTATCACTGTACTGTATATAGAGCAGCACGGTGGCTCAGTGGTCAGCACTGTACTATATATAGAGCAGTACGGTGGCTCAGTGGTTAGCACTGTACTATATATAGAGCAGTACGGTGGCTCAGTGGTTAGCACTGTACTATATATAGGGCAGCATGGTGGCTCAGTGGTCAGCACTGTACTGTATATAGAGCAGCACGGTGGCTCAGTGGTCAGCACTGTACTGTATATAGAGCAGCATGGTGGCTCAGTGGTGAGCACTGTACTATATATAGTGCAGCACGGTGGCTCAGTGGTTAGCACTGTACTATATATAGAGCAGCACGGTGGCTCAGTGGTCCGCACTGTACTATATATAGGGCAGCATGGTGGCTCAGTGGTCAGCACTGTACTGTATATAGAGCAGCACGGTGGCTCAGTGGTCAGCACTGTACTGTATATAGAGCAGCACGGTGGCTCAGTGGTTAGCACTGTACTATATATAGTGCAGCACGGTGGCTCAGTGGTTAGCACTGTACTATATATAGAGCAGCACGGTGGCTCAGTGGTAAGTACTACATACAGAGCAGCACGGTGGCTCAGTGGTCAGCACTGTACTATATATAGAGCAGCACGGTGGCTCAGTGGTTAGCACTGTACTGTATATAGAGCAGCACTGTGGCTCAATGGTTAGTACTGTATATAGGGCAGCACGGTGGCTCAGTGGTCAGCATTGTACTGTATATAGAGCAGCACGGTGGCTCAGTGGTTAGCACTGTACTATATATAGAGCAGCACTGTGGCTCAGTGGTTAGTACTGTATATAGGGCAGCACGGTGGCTCAGTGGTTAGCACTGTACTGTATATAGAGCAGCACGGTGGCTCAGTGGTTAGCACTGTACTGTATATAGAGCAGCACTGTGGCTCAATGGTTAGTACTGTATATAGGGCAGCACGGTGGCTCAGTGGTCAGCACTGTACTGTATATAGAGCAGCACGGTGGCTCAGTGGTTAGCACTGTACTGTATATAGAGCAGTACGGTGGCTCAGTGGTCAGCACTGTACTGTATATAGAGCAGCACTGTGGCTCAGTGGTTAGCACTGTACTATATATAGGGCAGCAAGCTGGCTCAGTGGTTAGCACTGTACTGTATATAGAGCAGCACGGTGGCTCAGTGGTTAGCACTGTACATATATATAGAGCAGCATGGTGTCTCAGTGGTTAGCACTGTACTATATATAGGGCAGCATAGTGGCTCAGTGGTTAGCACTGTACTACATATAGGGCAGCACGGTGGCTCAGTGGTCAGTACTGTACTATATATATGGCAGCACTGTGGCTCAGTGGTCAGTACTGTACTATATATAGAGCAGCATGGTGGCTCAGTGGTTAGCACTGTACTATATATAGAGCAGCACAGTGGCTCAGTGGTCAGCACTGTACTATATATAGGGCAGCATGATGGCTCAGTGGTTAGCACTGTACTATATATAGGGTAGCACGGTGGCTCAGTGGATAGTACTGTACTATATATAGAGCAGCATGGTGGCTCAGTGGTCAGCACTGTACTATATATAGGGCAGCATGGTGGTTCAGTGGTTAGCACTGTAATATATAGAGCAGCACGGTGGCTCAGTAGTTAGCACTGTACTATATGTAAAGCTGCACGGTGGCTCAGTAGTCAGCACTATATATATATATAGAGCAGCAAGGTGGCTCAGTGGTCAGTACTGTACTATATATAGAGCAGCATGGTGGCTCAGTGGTTAGTACTGTACTATATATAGAGCAGCATGGTGGCTCAGTGGTTAGTACTGTACTATATATAGGGCAGCACAATGTCTCAGTGGTTAGCACTGTACTGTATATAGGGAAGATCGATGGCTCAGTGGGCAGGATTGTAGCATATATAGGGCAGCACAGTGGCTCAGTGGTTAGCACTGTACTATATATAGAGCAGTACGATGGCTCAGTGGTTAGCACTGTACTACATATAGGGCAGCACGGTGGCTCAGTGGTCAGTACTGTACTATATATATGGCAGCACTGTGGCTCAGTGGTCAGTACTGTACTATATATAGAGCAGCATGGTGGCTCAGTGGTTAGCACTGTACTATATAGAGAGCAGCACGGTGGCTCAGTGGTTAGCACTGTACTATATATATGGCAGCACTGTGGCTCAGTGGTCAGTACTGTACTATATATAGAGCAGCATGGTGGCTCAGTGGTTAGCACTGTACTATATAGAGAGCAGCACGGTGGCTCAGTGGTTAGCACTGTACTATATATAGAGCAGCACAGTGGCTCAGTGGTTAGCACTGTACTATATATAGGGTAGCACGGTGGCTCAGTGGTTAGTACTGTACTATATATAGAGCAGCATGGTGGCTCAGTGGTCAACACTGTACTATATATAGGGCAGCATGGTGGTTCAGTGGTTAGCACTGTACTATATATAGGGTAGCACGGTGGCTCAGTGGTTAGTACTGTACTATATATAGAGCAGCACGGTGGCTCAGTGGTAAGCACTGTACTATATACAGGGCAGCACTGTGGCTCAGTGGTCAGCACTGTACTATATATAGAGCAGCACAGTGGCTCAGTGGTTAGCACTGTACTATATATAGGGCAGCATGATGGCTCAGTGGTTAGTACTGTACTATATATAGAGCAGCACAGTGGCTCAGTAGTTAGCACTGTACTATATGTAAAGCTGCACGGTGGCTCAGTAGTCAGCACTATATATATAGAGCAGCACGGTGGCTCAGTGGTCAGTACTGTACTATATATATATATATATATGTAGAGCAGCATGGTGGCTCAGTGGTTAGTACTGTACTATATATAGAGCTGCATGGTGGCTCAGTGGTTAGTACTGTACTGTATATAGGGAAGATCGGTGGCTCAGTGGGCAGGATTGTAGCATATATAGGGCAGCACGGTGGCTCAGTGGTTAGCACTGTACTATATATAGAGCAGTATGATGGCTCAGTGGTTAGCACTGTACTACATATAGGGCAGCACGGTGGCTCAGTGGTCAGTACTGTACTATATATATGGCAGCACTGTGGCTCAGTGGTCAGTACTGTACTATATATAGAGCAGCATGGTGGCTCAGTGGTTAGCACTGTACTATATATAGAGCAGCACGGTGGCTCAGTGGTTAGCACTGTACTATATATAGAGCAGCACAGTGGCTCAGTGGTCAGCACTGTACTATATATAGGGCAGCATAGTGGCTCAGTGGTTAGCACTGTACTATATATAGGGTAGCACGGTGGCTCAGTGGTTAGTACTGTACTATATATAGAGCAGCACGTTGGCTCAGTGGTCAGCACTGTACTATATATAGGGCAGCATGGTGGCTCAGTGGTTAGCACTGTACTATATATAGGGTAGCACGGTGGCTCAGTGGTTAGTACTGGACTATATATAGAGCAGCACGGTGGCTCAGTGGTTAGCACTGTACTATATATAGAGCAGCACGGTGGCTCAGTGGACAGAATTGTACTATATATAGGGCAGCACGATGGCTCAGTGGTTAGTACTGTACTATATATAGAGCAGCACAGTGGCTCAGTGGTTAGCATTGTACTATATAGAGAGCAGCACGATGGCTCAGTGGTTAGCACTGTATTATATATAGAGCAGCACGGTGGCTCAGTGGTCAGCACTGTACTATATATAGAGCAGCACGGTGGCTCAGTGGTCAGCACTGTACTATATATAGAGCGGCACACTGGCTCAGTGGTTAGCATTGTACTATATAGAGAGCAGCACGATGGCTCAGTGGTTAGCACTGTATTATATATAGAGCAGCACGGTGGCTCAGTGGTCAGCATTGTACTATATATAGAGCGGCACACTGGCTCAGTGGTTAGCATTGTACTATATAGAGAGAAGCACGATGGCTCAGTGGTTAGCACTGTATTATATATAGAGCAGCACGGTGGCTCAGTGGTCAGCATTGTACTATATATAGAGCAGCACGCTGGCTCAGTGGTCAGCATTGTACTATATATAGAGCAGCACTGTGGCTCAGCAGTTAGCAGTGATACAGTGATGGTGTTGTCTGTACAGTGCTGTGGATTAGATGACCGCACACATTCATCCAATCAGCCGAAGAGAAAAGAGTCAGACGTTACCTGGTGCAAAGGCGAAAACAGCGAAACATTCTCCAGTGGAAGCGACGGCGGTGACCAGCGAGCGGCGGTGGTGGAAGTACTGCGAGAGGATGGTGACGGTGGGGAGGAAGCTGAGACAGTACCCCAGACCTACAACAGGAACAGTGCATTACTGGAGGGATCGGAACCACTGTACCCACCTCGTGATACCATAGCATCAGGGACACCACCTCTCCCCCGTACGATTCCATAGTACCACAGACCCTCCCCGTGCGATACCATAGCACCACAAATCCCCCTCCCCACACGATACCATAGCACCACAGACCCCCAGAGCACTTCCCTATAGGCTCCTCGAGGATCGGCACTTACCAGACACCACGCCGATGCTGACGTACATCTCCACCACATTGCGAGCAAATGAGGCGGCCATCATTCCCAGGCTGATGAGGAACCCACCGAGCATCACCACCGGCCGGTGCCCAAAGCGGTTACTGAGGACAGTGGAGACCGGAGCTGAGGACAGAAGAGGGGCACAATGTATGAGCAGAGGAGGACAGAAGAGGGGCACAATGTATGAGCAGAGGAGGACAGAAGAGGGGCACAATGTATGACCAGAAGAGGACAGAAGAGGAGCACAATGTATGAGCAGAGGAGGACAGAAGAGGAGCACAATGTATGAGCAGAGGAGGACAGAAGAGGAGCACAATGTATGAGCAGAGGAGGACAGAAGAGGAGCACAATGTATGAGCAGAGGAGGACAGAAGAGGAGCACAATGTATGAGCAGAGGAGGACAGAAGAGGAGCACAATGTATGAGCAGAGGAGGACAGAAGAGGAGCACAATGTATGAGCAGAAGAGGACAGAAGAGGAGCACAATGTATGAGCAGAGGAGGACAGAAGAGGAGCACAATGTATGAGCAGAGGAGGACAGAAGAGGAGCACAATGTATGAGCAGAGGAGGACAGAAGAGGAGCACAATGTATGACCAGAGGAGGACAGAAGAGGAGCACAATGTATGACCAGAGGAGGACAGAAGAGGAGCACAATGTATGAGCAGAGGAGGACAGAAGAGGGGCACAATGTATGAGCAGAGGAGGACAGAAGAGGGGCACAATGTATGAGCAGAGGAGGACAGAAGAGGAGCACAATGTATGAGCAGAGGAGGACAGAAGAGGAGCACAATGTATGAGCAGAGGAGGACAGAAGAGGAGCACAATGTATGAGCAGAGGAGGACAGAAGAGGAGCACAATGTATGACCAGAGGAGGACAGAAGAGGAGCACAATGTATGAGCAGAGGAGGACAGAAGAGGAGCACAATGTATGAGCAGAAGAGGACAGAAGAGGAGCACAATGTATGACCAGAGGAGGACAGAAGAGGAGCACAATGTATGAGCAGAGGAGGACAGAAGAGGAGCACAATGTATGAGCAGAGGAGGACAGAAGAGGAGCACAATGTATGACCAGAGGAGGACAGAAGAGGAGCACAATGTATGAGCAGAGGAGGACAGAAGAGGGGCACAATGTATGAGCAGAGGAGGACAGAAGAGGAGCACAATGTATGAGCAGAGGAGGACAGAAGAGGGGCACAATGTATGACCAGAGGAGGACAGAAGAGGAGCACAATGTATGAGCAGAGGAGGACAGAAGAGGAGCACAATGTATGAGCAGAGGACGACAGAAGAGGAGCACAATGTATGAGCAGAGGAGGACAGAAGAGGAGCACAATGTATGAGCAGAGGAGGACAGAAGAGGAGCACAATGTATGACCAGAGGAGGACAGAAGAGGAGCACAATGTATGACCAGAGGAGGACAGAAGAGGAGCACAATGTATGACCGGAGGAGGACAGAAGAGGGGCACAATGTATGACCAGAGGAGGACAGAAGAGGAGCACAATGTATGACCAGAGGAGGACAGAAGAGGAGCACAATGTATGAGCAGAGGAGGACAGAAGAGGAGCACAATGTATGACCAGAGGAGGACAGAAGAGGAGCACAATGTATGAGCAGAGGAGCACAATGTATGAGCAGAGGAGGACAGAAGAGGAGCACAATGTATGAGCAGAGGAGCACAATGTATGAGCAGAGGAGGATGTGTGAGAATCTATTGTAGCTTATTGTGGACACGTTTCCAGGTCACACTGACCTCTTCCTCAGGATTGTGTGATTGTAATCAGATATTTGCACACATGAAGAAACACAAGTGTAATCTGATCTGTCTTTATCAGAGATCTGGACGACCACCACAGATCCCATCAGGAGGACAGAGATCTGGACGTCCACCACAGATCCCATCAGGAGGACAGAGATCTGGACGTCCACCACAGATCCCAGCAGGAGGGCAGAGATCTGGACGTCACCACAGATCCCAGCAAGAGGACAGAGATCTGGACGTCCACCACAGATCCAAGCAGGAGGACAGAGATCTGGACGTCCACCACAGATCCCAGCAGGAGGACAGAGATATGGACGTCCACCACAGATCCCAGCAGGAGGGCAGAGATCTGGACGTCCACCACAGATCCCAGCAAGAGGACAGAGATCTGGACGTCCACCACAGATCCAAGCAGGAGGACAGAGATCTGGACGTCCACCACAGATCCCGGCAGGAGGACAGAGATCTGGACGTCCACCACAGATTCCATCAGGAGGACAGAGATCTGGACGTCCACCACAGATCCCAGCAGGAGGACAGAGATCTGGACGGCCACCACAGATCCCGGCAGGAGGACAGAGATCTGGACGTCCACCACAGATCCCGGCAGGAGGACAGAGATCTGGACGTCCACCACAGATCCCAGCAGGAGGACAGAGATCTGGACGTCACCACAGATCCCAGCAGGACGACAGAGATCTGGACGTCACCACAGATCCCATCAGGAGGACAGAGATCTGGACGTCCACCACAGATCCCAGCAGCAGGAGGACAGAGATCTGGGCCACACGACAGATCCCATCAGGAGGACAGAGATCTGGACGTCCACCACAGATCCCAGCAGCAGGAGGACAGAGATCTGGACGTCCACCACAGATCCCATCAGGAGGACAGAGATCTGGACGTCCACCACAGATCCCAGCAGGAGGACAGAGATCTGGACGTCCACCACAGATCCCAGCAGGAGGACAGAGATCTGGACGTCACCACAGATCCCATCAGGAGGACAGAGATCTGGACGTCACCACAGATCCCATCAGGAGGACAGAGATCTGGACGTCCACCACAGATCCAATCAGGAGGGCAGAGATTTGGACGTCCACCACAGATCCCAGCAGGAGGACAGAGATCTGGACGTCCACCACAGATCCCAGCAGGGGGACAGAGATCTGGACGTCCACCACAGATCCCAGCAGGAGGACAGAGATCTGGACGTCCACCACAGATCCCATCAGGAGGACAGAGATCTGGACGTCCACCACAGATCCCAGCAGCAGGACAGAGATCTGGACGTCACCACAGATCCCAGCAGCAGGACAGAGATCTGGGGCCACACGACTTACCTGTGAATGTCAGGACAAAACACACAGATGGAGATGATCCAGGAAATCCGGCTGTTGCTTTCCTCAAAGTAGATCATCAGATCCTTGAAGAAGACCCCAAAAGACTTGATGACACCGTAGGTGAAGACCTCCACAAAGAAGAAGGCGACGGCCACCACCCAGCCCCATCCTCCGTCAGGCACTTTGGCATAGACCTTGGCACCTGAGCATTTCTCCATGTTTGTCATCTTCGACTGCCTGGAGACAAAAGACAAAACAGTAAATCATCGCTCAACCGAGAAAAGTCATTACCTAATGAGGTGAAACCTGAAGAAGCCGGCGAAACCGCACCAACAAGCTGTAGACGCCTCATATCCCTGCACCGAGCACATAGGGCAGAGACATGGAGGACACAAGGACCCTACAGGTGCGGGCGGCCTTTAATCTACAGCACCAAGAATGTCAGCGCTTCAGCAGGGGGATTCACACGACAGCGCCTCAGCAGGGGGATTCACGCGTCTGCGCCTCAGCAGGGGGATTCACGCGTCTGCGCCTCAGCAGGGGGATTCACGCGTCTGCGCCTCAGCAGGGGGTATTGCACCGTCGCTGCGCCTCAGCAGGGGGATTCACGCGTCTGCGCCTCAGCAGGGGGATTCACGCGTCTGCGCCTCAGCAGGGGGATTCACGCGTCTGCGCCTCAGCAGGGGGATTCACGCGTCTGCGCCTCAGCAGGGGGATTCACGCGTCTGCGCCTCAGCAGGGGGATTCACGCGTCTGCGCCTCAGCAGGGGGATTCACGCGTCTGCGCCTCAGCAGGGGGATTCACGCGTCTGCGCCTCAGCAGGGGGATTCACGCGTCTGCGCCTCAGCAGGGGGATTCACGCGTCTGCGCCTCAGCAGGGGGATTCACGCGTCTGCGCCTCAGCAGGGGGATTCACGCGTCTGCGCCTCAGCAGGGGGATTCACGCGTCTGCGCCTCAGCAGGGGGATTCACGCGTCTGCGCCTCAGCAGGGGGATTCACGCGTCTGCGCCTCAGCAGGGGGATTCACGCGTCTGCGCCTCAGCAGGGGGATTCACGCGTCTGCGCTTCAGCAGGGGGATTCACGCGTCTGCGCTTCAGCAGGGGGATTCACGCGTCTGCGCTTCAGCAGGGGGATTCACGCGTCTGCGCTTCAGCAGGGGGATTCACGCGTCTGCGCTTCAGCAGGGGGATTCACGCGTCTGCGCTTCAGCAGGGGGATTCACGCGTCTGCGCTTCAGCAGGGGGATTCACGCGTCTGCGCTTCAGCAGGGGGATTCACGCGTCTGCGCTTCAGCAGGGGGATTCACGCGTCTGCGCTTCAGCAGGGGGATTCACGCGTCTGCGCTTCAGCAGGGGGATTCACGCGTCTGCGCTTCAGCAGGGGGATTCACGCGTCTGCGCTTCAGCAGGGGGATTCACACGTCTGCGCTTCAGCAGGGGGATTCACACGTCTGCGCTTCAGCAGGGGGATTCACAGTCTGCGCTTCAGCAGGAGGATTCACACATCCGCACCTCATCAGGGGATTCACACGTCTGCGCTTCATCAGGGAGATACAGTTGGGTTTAGCTCAACAACCTGACATTCAGAAAGTTTCACGCTTCACATTTTCAGGGACTCGAGTTAGAGAACACGAGCACAAGACGTCGGCAGTTACAGAGCAGTGTCAGCGCTCGTGGAGTCAGACATGTTTATCCTCCAGTCACACGGCATTAATAATGGGGGGAGCGTTGTCCTCTGCACCTTGTGCTGTGAGGCTTCACTGCTGCAGCGCCAAGATCCTTATAATGACATAGTGTCTGCACGCCGTCATATAGTCCCCAGAAGATGTCAGCGGTCATTACACTGCACCAGCCCCGACCCCCTGAGCTGTGGCACAGCAGCAGCCCCGACCCCCTGAGCTGTGGCACAGCAGCAGCCCCGACCCCCTGAGCTGTGGCACAGCAGCAGCCCCGACCCCCTGAGCTGTGGCACAGCAGCAGCCCCGACCCCCTGAGCTGTAGCACAGCAGCAGCCCCGACCCCCTGAGCTGTAGCACAGCAGCAGCCCCGACCCCCTGAGCTGTGGCACAGCAGCAGCCCCGACCCCCTGAGCTGTGGCACAGCAGCAGCCCAGACCCCCTGAGCTGTGGCACAGCAGCAGCCCAGACCCCCTGAGCTGTGGCACAGCAGCAGCCCAGACCCCCTGAGCTGTGGCACATCAGCAGCCCAGACCCCTGAGCTGTAGCACAGCAGCAGCCCCGACCCCCTGAGCTGTGGCACAGCAGCAGCCCCGACCCCCTGAGCTGTGGCACAGCAGCAGCCCAGACCCCCTGAGCTGTGGCACAGCAGCAGCCCAGACCCCCTGAGCTGTGGCACAGCAGCAGCCCCGACCCCTGAGCTGTAGCACAGCAGCAGCCCCGACCCCCTGAGCTGTGGCACAGCAGCAGCCCTGACCCCCTGAGCTAGGGCACAGCAGCAGCCCCGACCCCCTGAGCTGTGGCACAGCAGCAGCCCCGACCCCCTGAGCTGTGGCACAGCAGCAGCCCAGACCCCCTGAGCTGTGGCACAGCAGCAGCCCCGACCCCCTGAGCTGTGGCACAGCAGCAGCCCCGACCCCCTGAGCTGTGGCACAGCAGCAGCCCCGACCCCCTGAGCTGTGGCACAGCAGCAGCCCCGACCCCCTGAGCTGTGGCACAGCAGCAGCCCCGACCGACTACACCTATATAATCACCTATAGAGTCTGCAGGCATGAACTGTGATACTGGAGATGGCAGAGATCCCTATATATTAATCTATAGGTGCCAGACTGGAGATGGTGGTGACACCTGTGTATCATTATCTATAAGTGTCAGACTGGAGATGGTGACCAGCGTGTATCAGTATCTATAGGTGCCAGACTGGAGATGGTGGTGATCCGTGTGCATCATTATCTATAGGTGTCAGACTGGAGATGGTGACTTGTGCGTATCATTATCTATAGGTGCCAGACTGGAGATGGTGACTTGTGCGTATCATTATCTATAGGTGCCAGACTGGAGATGGTGACGTGTGTGTATCATTATCTATAGGTGGCATACTGGAGATGGTGGTGACCCGTGTGTATCATTATCTATAGGTGCCAGACTGAAGATGGTGACCAGCGTGTATCAGTATCTATAGGTGCCAGACTGGAGATGGTGGTGACACCTGTGTATCATCTATAGGTGCCAGACTGGAGATGGGGGTTGACCCCGTGTGTATCATTATCTATAGGTGACAGACTGGAGATGGTGGTGACCTGTGTGTATCATTATCTATAGGTGCCAGACTGGAGATGGTGATGACCTGTGTGTATCATTTCTATAGGTGCCAGACTGGAGATGGGGGTGACCCGTGTGTATCATTATCTATAGGTGTCAGACTGGAGATGGTGGTGACACCTGTGTATCATTATATATAGGTGCCAGACTGGAGATGGGGGTGACCCGTGTGTATCATTATCTATAGGTGACAGACTGGAGATGGTGGTGTGCCCGTGTGTATCATTATCTATATGTGACAGACTGGATATAGTGACCCATGTGTATCATTATCTATAGGTGCCAGACTGGAGATGGGGTGACCTGTGTGTATCATTATCTATAGGTGACAGACTGGAGATGGTGGGGGCCATGAGTATAATCTATAGGTGACATGTTGAAGACGGTAGTTGCCCCTGTATACAATAATGTATAGGTGAGTATATAGAGCTGTGAGTTATGTATATGATAATGTATAGGTGACTAAATAGAGTAATGAGGTATGTATATGATAATGTATAGGTGACTATATATAGCAGATGTCTGTATATAATAATGTATAGGTGACTATATAGAGCAGTGAGGTCTGTATATATAATGTATAGGTGACTATATAGATCAGTGAGGTCTGTGTAAATATAATGTATAGGTGACTATAGGAGCATTGAGGTCTGTATATGTAATGTATAGGTGACTATATAGAGCAGTGAGGTCTGTATATATAATGTATAGGTGACTATAGGAGCAGTGAGGTCTGTGTATATAATGTAATAGGTGACTATAGGAGCAGTGAGGTCTGTGTATATAATGTATAGGTGACTATATAGAGCAGTGAGGTCTGTATATATAATGTATAGGTGACTATAGGAGCAGTGAGGTCTGTATATATAATGTATGGGTGACTATATAGAGCAGTGAGGTCTGTATATATAATGTACAGGTGACTATATATGAGCAGTGAGGTCTGTATATATAATGTATAGGTGACTATAGGAGCAGTGAGGTCTGTATATATATAATGTACAGGTGACTATATAGAGCAGTGAGGTCTGTATATATAATGTACAGGTGACTATATAGAGCAGTGAGGTCTGTATATATAATGTATGGGTGACTATAGGAGCAGTGAGGTCTGTATATATAATGTATAGGTGACTATATAGAGCAGTGAGGTCTGTATATATAATGTATAGGTGACTATATAGAGCAGTGAGACCTGTATATAATGTATAGGTGACTATAGGAGCAGTGAGGTCTGTATATATAATGTAATGGGTGACTATAGGAGCAGTGAGGTCTGTATATATAATGTATGGGTGACTATAGGAGCAGTGAGGTCTGTATATATAATGTATAGGTGACTATATAGAGCAGTGAGGTCTGTATATATAATGTATAGGTGACTATAGGAGCAGTGAGGTCTGTATATATAATGTATAGGTGACTATAGGAGCAGTGAGGTCTGTATAATATAATGTATGGGTGACTATAGGAGCAGTGAGGTCTGTATATATAATGTATAGGTGACTATATAGAGCAGTGAGGTCTGTATATATAATGTATAGTTGACTATAGGAGCAGTGAGGTCTGTATATATAATGTATGGGTGACTATAGGAGCAGTGAGGTCTGTATATATAATGTATGGGTGACTATAGGAGCAGTGAGGTCTGTATATATAATGTATAGGTGACTATATAGAGCAGTGAGGTCTGTATATATAATGTATAGGTGACTATATAGAGCAGTGAGACCTGTATATATAATGTATAGGTGACTATAGGAGCAGTGAGGTCTGTATATATAATGTATAGGTGACTATAGGGGCAGTGAGGTCTGTATATATAAATGTATGGGTGACTATAGGAGCAGTGAGGTCTGTATATATAATGTATGGGTGACTATAGGAGCAGTGAGGTCTGTATATATAATGTATAGGTGACTATATAGAGCAGTGAGGTCTGTATATATAATGTATAGGTGACTATAGGAGCAGTGAGGTCTGTATATATAATGTATAGGTGACTATATAGAGCAGTGAGGTCTGTATATATAATGTATAGGTGACTATATAGAGCAGTGAGACCTGTATATATAATGTATAGGTGACTATAGGAGCAGTGAGGTCTGTATATATATGTATAGGTGACTATAGGAGCAGTGAGGTCTTTTATATATAATGTATAGGTGACTATAGGAGCATGAGGTCTGTTATATAAGTAAGGTGGGCTATAAGAGCAGTGAGGTCTTTTATTATAATGTATAGGTGACTTTTAGAGCAGTGAGGTCTGTATATATAATGTATAGGTGACTATAGGGGCAGTTAGGTCTGTATATATATTTTTTTTTTTTTTTTTTTTTTTTTTTTTTTTTTTTTTTTTTTTTTTTTTTTTTTTTTTTTTTTTTTTTTTTTTTTTTTTTTTTTTTTTTTTTTTTTTTTTTTTTTTTTTTTTTTTTTTTTTTTTTAATGTATAGGTGACTATAAGGAGCAGTGAGGTCTGTATATATAATGTATAGGTGACTATTTAAGAGCAGTGAGGTGTGTATATATAATGTATAGGTGACTATAAGAGCAGTGGGTCTGTATATATAAATGTATAGGTGACTATATGAGCAGTGAGGTCTGTATATAATGTATAGGTGACTATATAGAGAGTGGAGGTTGTTATATAATGTACAGGTGACTATATAGAGCAGTGAGGTCGTGTATATATAATGTATAGGTGACTATAGGAGCAGTGAGGTCTGTGTTATAATGTTATAGGTGACTATATGAGCAGTGAGGTCTGTATATATAATGTATAGGTGACTATAGGAGCAGTGAGGTCTGTATAATAAATGTATGGGTGACTAAGGAGCAGTGAGGTCTGTATATATAATGTATAGGTGACTATAGAGCAGTGAGGTCTGTATATATAATGTACAGGTGACTATATAGAGCAGTTTAGGTCTGTGTATATAAATGTATAGGGACTATAGGAGCAGTGAGGTCTGTGATATATAATGTATAGGTGACTATAAGAGCAGTGAGGATGTATAAAAATGTATAGGTGACTAATAGGAGCATTGAGGTCTGTAATATATTTATGGGTGACTATAGGAGCAGTGAGGTCTGTATATATAATGTATAGGTGACTAATAGATCAGTGAGGTTGTGTATATATAATGTATAGGTGGACTATAGGAGTAGTGAGGTCTGTATATATAATGTATAGGTGACTATAGAGCAGTGAGGTCTGTATATATAATGTATAGGAGACTATATGAGCAGTGAGTCTGTATATAAAGTATGGTGACTAAAAGGAGCATTTAGGCGTTATATAAATGTATAGGAGAATTTTTAAAAGAGCATGAGGTCTGTATTTTTATAATGGGAAAAGGTGACTATATTTAAGCAGGGGAGGTCTGGAAAATATAAAGTATAGGTGGACTATAGGAGCAGGAGGGCTGCATTTTTATAATGTATAGGAGAATAAAAAAGAGCTTGAGGTTGTAATATAATGTATAGGTGACTATGGAGCATTTAGGTTTGTAAATATAATGTTTAGGAGACTATTAGGGGCATGAGGTCTGTATATATAAAGTTAAGGTGACATTAGAGCAAGGTATAAAAATGAAATTGACTTTATAGAGCATTGAGGTCTGGTATATAATGTTAGGTGACTAAAATAAGCAGTGGGGGCTGTATATAAAGTATAGGTGACCCGTATTTTAGCAGAGAGGTTTATTATATTGAAAGGTGACTAAATAAGCAGAGAGGTCTGTGTATATAATTTATAGGGGGGACAAAAGGAAGTGGGTCTGAATATATAAAAGTATAGGTGCTATATAGAGGGAGTGAGGTCTGTTTTATATAATTATAGGTTTAATATATAGAGATGAGTTTTGTATATATAATTTATAGGTGACTAAAGGAGCAGTGAGGTCTGTATATAAATTTTACAGGTGGGCTTTATAGAGATTTAGGTGTTGGGGAATGATAATGTATAGGTGGGCATATAGAGCAGTGATTGAAAAATTTTTAATTTTTCAGGGACATAGGAGCAGTGAGGTAAAGTATAATATAATGTAAGGTTTGGGCTATGGAGCAAATGAGGGTCTGTATATTTAAAAGTATTGGGACTATATAGACATTTAGGTTGTATATATAATGGATAGGTGACTTTACAGCGTGAGGTCTGTAAATAAATGTACAGGTGAAATAAAATAGAGCAGTGAGGTCTGTATATATAATGTATGGTTACAAACAGGGAGTGGGCTTTTTTATATATGTACATGTGACTTTTATAGAGCCCGTGAGGTCTGTATTTAATGTATAGGTGACTTTGGAGCAGTGAGGTTTGTATAAAAAATTTTAGGTGACTATAAAGGGCAGTGAGTTTTGATATAAAAATGTAAAAGGTGACAAGGAGCAGTGAGGTTTGTATTTAAATTTACGGGCCCAAATAGAGCAGTGAGGTCTGTTTAAATAATGTAAAGGTGACTAAAGGAGCAGTGAGGCTTATATATAATGTATTGGTGGATATAGGAGCATTGAGGCTGAAAAAAAAATGAATTTGGTGACTAAAAGAGCAGTGAGGTCTTTTATATATAATGTATAGGTGACTATAGGAGCAGTGAGGTTGTAAAATAATGTAAAGGGACTATAAAACATTGGGGCTTTTATTAAAAATGATATTTACTATAAAAGCATTTAGGTCTTGTATATATAAAGTACAGGTGGGCTATTTTAGGGGCAGTGAAAGGCTGTTTATATATGTAAAAAGGTACTTTCAGCATTGGTTTCTTTTTAATTTACAGGTGACTATATGGATCAAATGAGGTCTTTTTTATAATGTATAGGTGACTAAAAGGAGCAGGAGGTTTGTATATATAGATAGGTGATATAAAGAGCAAATGAGGTCTTAAATAAATGTAATTTGGTGATAAAACAAATAGGTTTGTATATAAAAAGTACAGGGATAAAATAGAGCGGGAGGCTGTTTTATATAATTAAAAGGTGACCCATCGCAGGAAGGTCTGTATTATAATTTTACCGGTGGGCTAAATAGAGCAGTGAGGTCTGTATATATAATGTATAGGTGACTATAGGAGCAGTGAGGTCTGTATATATACTGTATAGGTGACTATAGGAGCAGTGAGGTCTGTATATATACTGTATAGGTGACTATAGGAGGCAGTGAGGTCTGTATAATATAATGTATAGGTGACTGTATAGAGCAGTGAGGTCTGTATATTATAATGTATAGGTGACTAATATAGAGCAGTGAGGTCTGTATAATATAATGTATAGGTGACTATAGGAGCAGTGAGGTCTGTATATATAATGTATAGGTGACTATAGGAGCAGTGAGGTCTGTGTATATACTGTATAGGTGACTATAGGAGCAGTGAGGTTGTATATATAATGTATAGGTGACTATATAGAGCAGTGAGGTCTGTATATATAATGTATAGGTGACTATATAGAGCAGTGAGGTCTGTATATATAATGTATAGGTGATATATAGAGCAGTGAGGTCTGTATAATATAATTGTATAGGTGACTATAGGAGCAGTGAGGTCTGTATATATAATGTATAGGTGACTAATAGGAGCAGTGAGGTCTGTATATATAATGTAAGGTGACTATAGGAGCAGTGAGGTCTGTATATATACTGTATAGGTGACTATAGGAGCAGTGAGGTCTGTATATATAATGTATAGGTGACTATATAGAGCAGTGAGGGTCTGTATATATAATGTATAGTGGACTATATAGAGCAGTGAGGTCTGTATATATAATGTATAGGTGACTATAGGAGCAGTGAGGTCTGTATATATAATGTATAGGTGACTATATAGAGCAGTGAGGTCTGTATATATAATGTATAGGTGACTATATAGTAGCAGTGAGGTCTGTATATATTAATGTATAGGTGACTATAGGAGCAGTGAGGTCTGTATAATAATGTTATAGGTGACTATATAGAGCAGTGAGGTCTGTATATATAATGTATAGGTGACTATATAGAGCAGTGAGGTCTGTATATATAATGTATAGGTGACTATAGGAGCAGTGAGGTCTGTATATATAATGTATAGGTGACTATATAGAGCAGTTGAGGTCTGTATATATACTGTTATAGGTGACTATAGGAGCTCTGTATGTCCCTGTACTCACGGTGCAGTCACTCTCCGGCAGCCGCCATCCTCCTCCGGCTCCGCGGACTCTCCACACATAGATACCGGCTGGAGCCGGTCTACGGGAGCGAGCACCGGGGGCGAGCATTAACCCCGCACTGCCGGGAGAGGAGGAGCCCGGAAAACACCGGATACACGAGACAGAAGAGAGTACACCCCCCCACACACAGGGGCCACAGCCCGGGACACAGGGGCCACAGGGCGGGGAGCACAGGTACTACACCGGGGGACCATGGGGGGGCAGAAAAGAGAGGACTCCCCCCAGAGAGGACAGTGATCTCCCCAAGAGGACAGTGATCCCCCCAGAGAGGACAGTGATCCCCCCAGAGAGGACAAGTGATCCCCCCAGAGAGGACAGTGATCTCCCCAGAGAGGACAGTGATCCCCCCCAGAGAGGACAGTGATCTCCCCAGAGAGGACAGTGATCCCCCCAGAGAGGACAGTGATCCCCCCCAGAGAGGACAGTGATCCCCCCAGAGAGGACAGTGATCCCCCCCAGAGAGGACAGTGATCCCCCCAGAGAGGACAGTGATCTCCCCCAGAGAGGACAGTGATCCCCCCCAGAGAGGACAGTGATCTCCCGGAGAGGACAGTGACCCCCCCCCCCCCCCCCCCCCCCAGAGAGGACAGTGATCTCCCCAGAGAGGACAGTTCTCCCCCCAGAGAGGACAGTGATCCCCCCAGAGAGGACAGTGATCCCCCCCCCAGAGAGAACAATGATCCCCACCCCCAGAGAGGACAGTGCTCCCCCCCCAGAGAGGACAGTGATTCCCCCCCCAGAGAGGACAGTGATCCCCCCCCCAGAGAGGACACGATCCCCCCGAGAGGACAGTGATCCCCCCCCAGAGAGGACAGCGATCCCCCAAGGGAGGACAGTGATCTCCCCCCAGAGAGGACAGTGATCCCCCCAGAGAGGACAGTGATCCCCCCAGAGAGGACAGTGATCCCCCCAGAGAGGACAGTGATCCCCCCAGAGAGGACAGTGATCCCCCAGAGAGGACAGTGATCCCCCCAGAGAGGACAGTGATCCCCCCAGAGAGGACAGTGATCCCCCCCCCCCAGAGAGAACAATGTCCCCACCCCCAGAGAGGACAGTGCTCCCCCCAGAGAGGACAGTGCTCCCCCCCCAGAGAGGACAGTGCTCCCCCCCCAGAGAGGACAGTGCTTCCCCCCCCAGAGAGGACAGTGCACCCCCCCCCAGAGAGGACAGTGCCCCCCAGAGAGGACAGTGCTCCCCCCGAGAGGACAGTGCTCCCCCCCGAGAGGACAGTGCTCCCCCCCAGAGAGGACAGCGATCCCCCCCCCCCAGAGGACAGTGCTCCCCCCCCAGAGAGGACAGTGCTCCCCCCCCCCAGAGAGGACAGTGCTCCCCCCCGAGAGGACAGTGCTCCCCCCCAGAGAGGACAGCGATTCCCCCCCCCCCAGAGAGGACATGTCCCCCCCCCAGAGAGGACAGTGCTCCCCCCCCCCCGAGAGGACAGTGCTCCCCCCCCCCCGAGAGGACAGTGCTCCCCCCCCCCCCAGAGAGGACAGTGCTCCCCCCCCCAGAGAGGACAGTGCTCCCCCCCCCCAGAGAGGACAGTGCTCCTCCCCGAGAGGACAGCGATCCCCCCCCCCCCCCCAAGAGGACAGTGCTCCCCCCCCCAAGAGAGACAGTGCTCCCCCCCCCAGAGAGGACAGTGCTCCCCCCCCAGATGAGGACAGTGCTCCCCCCCCCAGAGAGGGCAGTGCTCCCCCCCCAGAGAGGACAGTGCCCCCCCCCAGAGAGGACAGTGATCCCCCCAGAGAGGACAGTGATCCCCCCAGAGAGGACAGTGATCATCCCCCCCAGAGAGTACAATGATCCCCCCCCCCAGAGAGGACAGTGCTCCCCCCAGAGAGGACAGTGCCCCCCCAGAGAGGACAGTGCTCCCCCCAGAGAGGACAGAGCTCCTCCCAGAGAGGACAGAGTTCCCCCCAGAGAGGACAGTGATTCCCCCCCCCCAGAGAGGACAGTGCTCCCCCCCCCAGAGAGGACAGTGCTCCCCCCCAGAGAGGACAGTGCTCCCCCCAGGGAGGACAGTGATCCCCCGGAGAGGACAGTGATCCCCCCCCCCCAGTGAGGACAGTGATCCCCCCCCCCAGTGAGGACAGTGTTCCCCCCCCCAGAGAGGACAGTGCTCCCCCAGAGAGGACAGTGCTCCCCCCAGAGAGGACAGAGATTCCCCCCCCCCTAGAGAGGACAATGATCCCCCCCCCCCCCCAGAGAGGACAGTGATCCCCCCAGAGAGGACAGTGATCCCCCCAGAGAGGACAGTGATCCCCCAGAGAGGACAGTGATCCCCCCCGAGAGGACAGTGATCCCCCCAGAGAGGACAGTGATCCCCCCCCCCCAGAGAGAACAATGATCCCCACCCCCCCGAGAGGACAGTGCTCCCCCCAGAGAGGACAGTGCTCCCCCCCAGAGAGGACAGTGCTCCCCCCCCAGAGAGGACAGTGCTCCCCCCAGAGGAGGACAGTGCACCCCCCCCCAGAGAGGACAGTGCTCCCCCCAGAGAGGACAGTGTCCCCCCGAGAGGACAGTGCTCCCCCCAGAGAGGACAGCGATCCCCCCCCCCAGAGGGACAGTGCTCCCCCCCAGAGAGGACAGTGCTCCCCCCCCCCCAGAGAGGACAGTGCTCCCCCCCCGAGAGGACAGTGCTCCCCCCCAGAGAGGACAGCGATTCCCCCCCCCCCCCAGAGAGGACAGTGCTCCCCCCCCCAGAGAGGACAGTGCTCCCCCCCCCGAGAGGACAGTGTCCCCCCCCCCCGAGAGGGAAAAGTGCTCCCCCCCCCCCCAGAGAGGACAGTGCTCCCCCCCCCAGAGAGGACAGTGCTCCCCCCCCCCAGAGAGGACAGTGCTCCTCCCCGAGAGGACAGCGATCCCCCCCCCCCCCCAGAGAGGACAGTGCTCCCCCCCCCAGAGAGGACAGTGCTCCCCCCCCCAGAGAGGACAGTGCTCCCCCCCCAGAGAGGACAGTGCTCCCCCCCCCAAGAGGGGCAGTGCTCCCCCCCCAGAGAGGACAGTGCTCCCCCCCCCAGAGAGGACAGTGATCCCCCAGAGAGGAACAGTGATCCCCCCAGAGAGGACAGTGATCCCCCCAGAGAGGACAGTGATCATCCCCCCCAGAGAGTACAATGATCCCCCCCCCCAGAGAGGACAGTGCTCCCCCCAGAGAGGACAGTGCTCCCCCAGAGAGGACAGTGCTCCCCCCAGAGAGGACAGAGCTCCCCCCAGAGAGGACAGAGTTCCCCCCAGAGAGGACAGTGATTCCCCCCCCCCCCTTTAAAAAATCAAAAAAATCAGATTTTTTTGATTTAAATCATTTGATTTAAATCAGATTTTTTAATCAAGTTGTACACAAGCAAAACTTTGTCTTTTTGCAAATCTAATTGTTTTACACAAATAAAAATATTAAAACAGTTGATTATGAAACCTAATAATTTTTATTTGCACTATTAAACACTCAGAATTGAACTACAGAGAGTAAGTACTTTTTAACAATAGCCTATCTCTAACGTTTGAAGTAAGCAAACATCTTCAGTGAATACATCAGTCCTTTAAGCCTACTGTTTATTTAGGACTTTTAATAGGAAAACCAGTTGTCCTGCTTTAGCAGTTCCTAAGCGGTTTCGGACTGTTGTGTGCACAAAACCTTTCTTTCCAAGATCTGCTGCTGGCATCTCAACAAAATGAACCCAAATAGGGTCTCTCTTACGACCTGCTGCCATGGCTCACACAGATCACTTATGAAGTTTGATTGTTACTACAGCCTGAGCCAAGCACTGCTGATGTTACTACAGCCTGAGCCAAGTACTGCTGACTATCCAACAAGTTTTGGCATGTCAACTGAATGCAGGGAAAAAGAAACTAAACCAAAACTGAAACCAAGCTAGAAGTGTGGAATTAAAGGGGCAGTATGAACAAAATGTGGAGGCTATTAATAGTTTATACAATTAAGACATGCTGCTTTTAAACACCTACCTATTGCCATATAGTAAAACAAAAAAGATTTTTTACTTACTTTGGGGTCCCCACCTCACCCTGGCGTTAGATCGTTGCCCCTAGTTTCGTCCGTGTAACTATGGGCGCACATGCACACTGCTCTCACTTCTCATTTTAATCGTGATTTATATTAAAAAAAAACCTTTTGATTTAAATCAGTGATTTAAATCATGATTAAAATCATGATTTAAATCGATCCGATTTAAATAGAAAAAAAACTTTTGATTTAAATCGTGATTTAAATCATGATTTAAATCGGCGTGATTTAAATCAATCCACCCTGGTCTGTAGTGGAGTGTGGTCCGGGTACTGGATATGAACAGAGTCTGTAGTGGAGTGTGGTCCGGGTACTGGATATGAACAGGGTCTGTAGTGGAGTGTGGTCCGGGTACTGGAGGTGAACAGGGTCTGTAGTGGAGTGTGGTCCGGGTACTGGAGGTGAACAGAGTCTGTAGTGGAGTGTGGTCCGGGTACTGGATATGAACAGGGTCTGTAGTGGAGTGTGGTCCGGGTACTGGAGGTGAACAGAGTCTGTAGTGGAGTGTGGTCCGGGTACTGGAGGTGAACAGGGTCTGTAGTGGAGTGTGTGGTCCAGGTATGGAGGTGAACAGGGTCTGTAGTGGAGTGTGGTCCGGGTACTGGAGGTGAACAGGGTCTGTAGTGGAGTGTGGTCCGGGTACTGGAGGTGAACAGGGTCTGTAGTGGAGTGTGGTCCAGGTACTGGAGTGTGAACAGGGTCTGTAGTGGAGTGTGGTCCGGGTACTGGATATGAACAGGGTCTGAAGTGGAGTGTGGTCCGGGTACTGGATATGAACAGGGTCTGTAGTGGAGTGTGGTCCGGGTACTGGATATGAACAGGGTCTGAAGTGGAGTGTGGTCCGGGTACTGGAAGTGAACAGGGTCTGTAGTGGAGTGTGGTCCGGGTACTGGATATGAACAGGGTCTGTAGTGGAGTGTGGTCCGGGTACTGGAATGAACAGGGTCTGAAGTGCAGTGTGGTCCGGGTACTGGAAGTGAACAGGGTCTGAAGTGGAGTGTGGTCCGGGTACTGGAAGTGAACAGGGTCTGAAGTGGAGTGTGGTCCGGGTACTGGAAGTGAACAGGGTCTGTAGTGGAGTGTGGTCCGGGTACTGGATATGAACAGGGTCTGAAGTGGAGTGTGGTCCGGGTACTGGATATGAACAGGGTCTGAAGTGGAGTGTGGTCCGGGTACTGGATATGAACTGGGTCTGTAGTGGAGTGTGATCCGGGTACTGGAGGTGAACAGGGTCTGTAGTGGAGTGGGGTCTGGGTACTGGAGGTGAACAGGGTCTGAAGTGGAGTGTGGTCCGGGTACTGGATATGAACAGGGTCTGTAGTGGAGTGGGGTCCGGGTACTGGAAGTGAACAGGGTCTGAAGTGGAGTGTGGTCCGGGTACTGGAAATGAACAGGGTCTGAAGTGGAGTGTGGTCCGGGTACTGGAAGTGAACAGGGTCTGAAGTGGAGTGTGGTCCGGGTACTGGAAGTGAACAGGGTCTGAAGTGGAGTGTGGTCCGGGTACTGGAAGTGAACAGGGTCTGAAGTGGAGTGTGGTCTGGGTACTGGAAGTGAACAGGGTCTGAAGTGGAGTGTGGTCCGGGTACTGGAAGTGAACAGGGTCTGTAGTGGAGTGTGGTCCGGGTACTGTAAGAGAGCAGAGTCTGAAGTGGAGTGGGGTCCGGGTACTGGAATTGAACAGGGTCTGAAGTGGAGTGTGGTCCGGGTACTGGAAGTGAACAGGGGCTGAAGTGGAGTGTGGTCCGGGTACTGGAAGTGAACAGGGGCTGAAGTGGAGTGTGGTCCGGGTACTGGAAGTGAACAGGGTCTGAAGTGGAGTGTGGTCCGGGTACTGGAAGTGAACAGGGTCTGAAGTGGAGTGTGGTCCGGGTACTGGAAGTGAACAGGGTCTGAAGTGGAGTGTGGTCCGGGTACTGGAAGTGAACAGGGGCTGAAGTGGAGTGTGGTCCGGGTACTGGAAGTGAACAGGGGCTGAAGTGGAGTGTGGTCCGGGTACTGGAAGTGAACAGGGTCTGAAGTGGAGTGTGGTCCGGGTACTGGAAGTGAACAGGGGCTGAAGTGGAGTGTGGTCCGGGTACTGGAAGTGAACAGGGCTGAAGTGGAGTGTGGTCCGGGTACTGGAAGTGAACAGGGTCTGAAGTGGAGTGTGGTCCGGGTACTGGAAGTGAACAGGGTCTGAAGTGGAGTGTGGTCCGGTACTGGAAGTGAACAGGGTTGAAGTGGAGTGTGGTCCGGGTACTGGAAGTGAACAGGGTCTGAAGTGGAGTGTGGTCCGGGTACTGGAAGTGAACAGGGGCTGAAGTGGAGTGTGGTCCGGGTACTGGAGGTGAACAGGGGCTGAAGTGGAGTGTGGTCCGGGTACTGGAAGTGAACAGGGGCTGAAGTGGAGTGTGGTCCGGGTACTGGAAGTGAACAGGGGCTGAAGTGGAGTGTGGTCCGGGTACTGGAAGTGAACAGGGGCTGAAGTGGAGTGTGGTCCGGGTACTGGAAGTGAACAGGGGCTGAAGTGGAGACCCAGGAAGACCCCACTTCTTACCCCGAGACATAAAAAAGCCAGGCTGGAGTTTGCCAAAATTTACCTGAGAAAGCCTACAACGTTCTGGAAGAATGTTCTCTGGTCAGATGAGACAGAAGTAGAGATTTATGGGCAAAGGCATCAACATAGAGTTTACAGGAGAAAGAAACAGGCATTCAAAGAAAAGAACACGCTCCCTACAGTCAGACATGGCGGAGGCTCCCTGATGGTTTGGGGTTGCTTTGCTGCCTCTGGCACTGGACTGCTTGACCGTGTGCATGACATTATGAAGTCTGAAGACTACCAACACATTGTGCAGCATAATGTAGGGCCCAGTGTGAGAAAGCTGGGTCTCCCTCAGAGGTCATGGGTCTTCCAGCAGGACAATGACCCAAAACACACTTCAAAAAGCCCTAGAAAATGGTGTGAGAGAAAGCACTGGAGACTTGTAAGGTGGCAGCAATGAGTCCAGACCTGAATCCCATAGACACCTGTGGAGAGATGTAACAATGGCAGTTTGGAGAAGGCGCCTTCACATATCAGGGACCTGGAGCAGTTTGCCAAAGAAGAATGGTGTAAAATTCCAGCAGAGCATTGTAAGAAACTCATTGATGGTTACCGGAAGCGGCTGATCGCAGTTATTTTGGCTAAAGGTTGTGCAACCAAGTATTAGGCTGAGGGTGCCAATACTTTTGTCCGGCCCATTTTTGGAGTTTTGTGTGAAATGATCAATGTTTTGCTTTTTGCTTCATTCTCTTTTGTGTTTTTCATTGAAGACAAATTAAATGAAGATAATAATAGCAAAGAATTTGTGATTGCAATCATTACAGGAAGAAACTGAGGATTATCTGACAGAATTGCAGGGGGGGTCAATACTTTTGGCCACAACTGTAGTACACTGCTGACATCGGCTTCCTTCAGCAGGCACCTGGCAGTAGTACTGCATTCCATAAGAAATTTATGCCATAAACTCTGGATGATGTGTGCATGATGGTATTACACAATGTAATGCAATACTACATCATTCAACACTTATTTAGGATTTTGTTACACTGGAAACATCTACATGGGAAAGCATGAATACTACAGATTAGGACCTTTCTTCGTCAGTAACAGTTTGTGTTGACCATATAACTGTAGGGGAAGTAACAGCAGCAGTAAAGTAACATTGGATTCAATCGTGTCTCTACACAAAAGATATAACCTTGGAACCAAGGGGGGGGGGGGGTTCCTATGGGAATACATAGGTTATCATTTGTGACACCTCAGCTTGGTGTGAGGTTGACATTCTCCACCTACTATAGGAAGGAAACAGAAAATGTAATATGCAAGGCACTTGTGATGCTGGATATGGTGGGTTATATTTTACTGCATTTTACTACTGTCGTTCCTATACTGTGTATTCAGCCCTTCCCCCTTCCTGTGTACTCATTACACTCCAGAGAGTGATAATTATAATTACTGTGGACATGTCCTTTCTTGGTCATTCTGCTCCTCTGCCTGCCAATGTGTGTACTTGCCCCCTGGAGTGTGTGTCAATAGACCTGGTGTGCTGATTAGGAGGTGGTTGGGGGAGGAGCGAGAGCAAGATTTGAGTCTTTCTGTGGACAGGCGGTACGATTCAGTCTTTTGTGTGGGACACTAAACCGAGGTGAGCTCTCCAGAGGCATGGGAAATCCACCTGGATATACAGTATTCTGATGGATTATTTTATGGATTTTTATGTGTTCAAGCAATAAAGGTTCTTGGGCTGATCACACATCTCTCGCTTTGTTGATTGTGAGATACCGGAGAAGGATCCCATGACAGTTCTCAACCCTAAATTAGCCCACGGTCCAGTCACAGACCCGAAATTGGAATATTAAACTCTAAAGTCCAGGGTCAAACATTAAAAAGCTAGGTGGCACAAAATAAAGCTGTTTATGCTGGAGTGTGTCCATACAGGGTTGTGGAGTCAGAGTCGGTGTACTTTACAGTGGAGCCTGAGTCAGATTCCGATAAATTGAGGGGTCAGAGTCAGATATTTGATTACTGACTTCACAGTCATGGTTGTAGAATTGGGGCCGGTGTCCATTTTGGTGGAGTCGGATGTTTGGCTTACTTACTTCACAGTGATGGGTGTGTAGTCAGAGTCACGGAGTCGGCGTCCATTATGGTGGAGTCGGATGTCTGGCTTACTGACTTCACAGCTCTGGATCCATATTTCATTTTCTCCTTTCCCAAGGAAACAGAAAGCAACTTTAGACTGGAAAGTTTCGATATTTCTGTTATTTCTCCTGTTTTTTGCACATTTGTGTGTAGTTTTCATCTTTATCTTTTATATCTTTTTATTGTAAGCACTGTGATTTTTTTTTTTTTTTACATTAAAGCTTAAAACTTTAACCCCTTCCCAACCTATGACGTAGGAGGACGTCATGGGCCGGTAAGGGGTGTTTGATGTGAGCTCCGGCGCGGAGCTCACATCAAAGCCCCGACATCTCATCAGCTGAGATGTCGGGGTAACAGCGCCGATTGGATCTGGGATCCGATCGGCGCTGTTAACCCCTTGGATCCTGCTGTCAATCGCTGACAGCGGTATCCAAGGTGGCCGCGGCGGGGAACGCGCTGTTCCCTGCCTGCTCCGGAGATCCTGCGATAGTATCGCGGGATCTCCAACAGTCATGTGACAGCCTGGGGTCCTGGCTAGACCACGGATGCTGTCAGAGCGCAGTTCCGTGTTGTGGTTGGCAGGTATCATTAGAAAGGTCAGCTCAAGACGCAAAAAATAAGCCGTCACCCAGCCCCAGATCCCGAAAAATGAGGGCGGTACGGGGCGCAGAACATGGCGCAAATAGTCCGTTTTTGGTTTTTTCACTTCAGAATTTCTTTTCACCACCCACATTCCAATAAAGGTAACATGTTTGGTATCTACGAACTCGTACCGACCCGAGGCATCACCCCGTCATGTCGGTTTTACCATATAGTGAACATGGCGACTAAAATACCCAAAAAACAAACGTGTCATTGCACTTTTTTTTGCAATTTCACTGCATTTAGAATTTGTTTGCAATTTCCCTGTACACTATATGGTAAAATAAATGATTGCAAATAAAAGTACAACTCGTCCCACAAAAAACAACAAGCCGTCCTATGTCTATATTGACGGAAAAATAAAAAAGTTATGGCTCTTGGAAGCAGGGGAGCAAAAAAACGAAAAATTCCCGGGTGATGAAGGGGTTAATAAGTGATTGTATGGTATAAGGAATCCGTAGCCTTGCAGTGTGTGACCCTGGTGACTGTCAGTGTATTGAGGACTTCTCTCCTCCTGTGATTGCAGCGTGTTGTCACTGGGGTGTGTGGACCTGATTTATCCTCACTTTATAGCCTATAACAAAGGTTGAGTAACAGCAAATAAATTAACTTTATAGCCTATAATGGAGGTTGTGTAAGAGGAAATAAATTAACTCTTTCAGGTGCACTCCAAATCATGTAGTGAGAGGGTTATATGTGACACAGGCTCTGGAGTGGAGCGGGGACTGGAGGTGTGTGTGGTCTGGAGTGCAGTGGGGTCCATCCCCTATGGTCGTCTTTCTGTTGGATGCCCGGCTGAGGTATGCTCGATGATGATGGTGCCTGACTGATGATGGTGCCTGACTGATGATGGTGCTCGCTGATGATGGTGCTCGCTGATGATGGTGCTCGCTGATGATGGTGCTCGCTGATGATGGTGCTCGCTGACGATGGCGTTTGCTGATGATGGTGCTCGCTGACGATGGCGTTTGCTGATGATGGCGTTTGCTGATGATGGCGCTTGCTGATGATGGCGTTTGCTGATGATGGCGTTTGCTGATGATGGCGTTTGCGGATGATGGCGTTTGCGGATGATGGCGTTTGCTGATGATGGCGTTTGCTGATGAGGGCGCTTGATGATGAGGGCGCTTGATGATGAGGGCGCTTGATGATGAGGGCGCTTGATGATGAGGGCGCTTGATGATGAGGGCGCTTGATGATGATGGTTGATGCTGATGATGGTTCATGCTGATGATGGCGTTTGCTGATGATGGCGCTTGCTGATGAGGGCGCTCGCTGATGAGGGCGCTCGCTGATGAGGGCGCTCGCTGATGAGGGCGCTCGCTGATGAGGGCGCTCGCTGATGAGGGTGCTTGCTGATGAGGGTGCTTGCTGATGAGGGTGCTTGCTGATGAGGGTGCTTGATGGTGCTCGCTGATGCTGAGAACACACCCTGCTTTGGTTCTCAGGGCCGACAACGTATTCCCCTCGTTGCCCGTTACTGGGTGTAGTAGATCTGTAAGTGATGTCCCCCCTTCTTCCTTGTGTCTTGTAGGCTTACTGATTTCCACTCTGCAGCCTCTACCTGCTCCCCGTCCCGAGCGTCGCTGCTCACTGGAAGACTGGGAATCCGCAATGGGGTCACACACAACTTTGCAGCCACATCAGTGGGGGGCCTTCCCATCAATGAGACCACTCTGGCAGAGGCTTTAAAACTGTCCGGCTACATGACTGGCATTATAGGTACTGCACCCCACCGGGTTGGATGGGGGATACAGTGTAACATTAGGGATACTGTCACCACCATCTATCTGCTCTCATTTCTCACTTGCAGGTAAATGGCATCTGGGGCACCATGGACGTTTCCACCCCAATAGTCGCGGTGAGTGGTCGGCTACCGGAGGGCTGGTGAGAGCCGACGAGTCACCTCATTCCTCTACCCTTTTTGTTTCAGGCTTCGATTATTACTATGGCATTCCTTATAGCAATGACATGGGCTGCACTGACTCCCCAGGATACGACCTTCCTATATGTCCCCCCTGCCCGCAGTGTGCCAACAGCCCGCACCGGTAATACCTCGATCAGCCAGAGACCCCTGACGTGTGTGTGTGATCTCACCCGGTACTTTCCTGTCTCCAGGCCGGACGGAGGATGCTCTACAAAGCTGGCACTACCCCTGATGGAGAACACTACCATCCTAGAGCAGCCGCTCAACCTAAGCAGCTTGTCCGCACGATACTCCTACCAGGCAGTCACTTTCATTAAGAATGCCAGGTTAGAAATGTCTGCTGGTCTGCAATAAATGGTAAAATAGGACGAATTTACTAGAAACTTGGCTCACAAGTTGGATATGAAACAAGATCTATCACTGAATATCTGGCTTCTATTCAACTGGGACCCCCTGGTGTGGACAGGTAATAGACCTGCTGCAAAGCAGACACAAAGTCCAGGCTCTGTGTATCACGTCTGGAGATGTTCCTGTCTTCAAAACAATTACAAGGAGACTTTTTGGAGCTCAAGTCCAGTTATGAATATTTGGGTTTTTACGATAGATGTAGTTCCTACATTAATGGGAGACACAATTTCAGCATCGTGATCCTAATAGGAATGACATACATGTTCTTACATCACTGTATGGTCTACACATAAGACCCAGATAATATCGGCTGGATGGATGGGGTTGTATATGCCATGTTTCCATCAATGGAAAGCTAAAATTATGATAGGAAATATGGCATTAATATCTTCTATCTGGGACCCCCCTGGTGTGGACAGGTAATAGACCTGCTGCAAAGCAGACACAAAGTCCAGGCTCTGTGTATCAAGAGGCTGAGAAGCGACAAATGTATCACGTCTGGAGATGTTCCTGTCTTCAAAACAATTACAAGGAGACTTTTTGGAGCTCAAGTCCAGTTATGAATATTTGGGTTTTTACGATAGATGTAGTTCCTACATTAATGGGAGACACATTTTCAGCATCGTGATCCTAATAGGAGTGACATACATGTTCTTACATCACTGTATGGTCTACACATAAGACCCAGATAATATCGACTGGATGGATGGGGTTGTATATGCCATGTTTCCATCTATGGAAAGCTAAAATAATGATAGGAAATATGGCATTAATATCTTCCATCTGGGACCTCATGAAGATCATGACCCCATGATTTTTGGGACCCGAGCTGAATCACATTGACTAGGTCAATGCGCCAGGGGTAGTTTATAATGTGCCCCAGGGTGAGGCTTTCCCTTGACCATTTTCACCCTCTTGTCTCTTCTACAGGCGTGACGGGCGCCCATTCTTCCTCTATGTGGCTTTGGCACACATGCATGTGCCGCTATCACCTTCCCATTCGAGCCATGAATGTGGCCCCTATGAGGAGAGTCTGCGGGAGATGGACCAGCTAGTGGGCAGCATTAGGGCCGGCAGTGACGGGAACACCCCTCATCTGGTTCACCGGTACGTTCTGGCTGACTGCTTGGCTCCGCACCACTGCACCCCGACCTCATGTCACATCCTTCTACTGCAGGGGATAATGGACCTTGGGCTCAGAAGTGCCATCTTGCAGGAAGTGTGGGGCCTTATCTGGGAAAGTGGCAGACGATGCAAGGTAATTGACATTCTTACTAGGATTTCGTTTTCAAGCATCATTAAGTCCAGGAGGCTGAACATGTGAAAAGGGTTAGATATATATTCCATACACATATCACATACAGATTACATATACATATCACATACACATTATATACACACATATTACATACACATATATATATGTCAAAAGTAACAGAAAAGTCAAAAATGCTGTAGGATTTTTACAGAAAGAAAATGATGAAGTGGTAAAAAAAATTATATTGAGAAGCCGAACTTAACTGATCTTCACTGTACTATTAAAGGAATAGAAGAATCCAGGACATCTATAAACAGAGAGATAGTGAGGGAATTCTCAGCTAACATAAATGAAGTCTTCAGGTGCAGATGAATTACACCCCAGGTACTGGGATTCATGAACCATTCTCCATAATATGTGAAAATTCTTGGAGAACAGGGGAAGTCCCAAAGGACTGGAGAAGAACAAATGTTGTCCCTATCTTCAAAAGGGGAAAGAAGGTGGATTCAGGGAACTATAGACCTGTGACCAGGAAAGAGCTTTGTACAAATTATTACACATCTGTGCAAGTATCTGGATGAGAATGAAGTGATTAACCAGAGCCAGCATGGGATGTAACTATAAAGTCATGTCAGACTACTTTGATAGAATCACTGACTGGGTGGATCAGGGAAACGCAGTAGATATAATAGATCTGGACTTAGGCAAAACATGTGATAAAGTATCTCCTACCATCCTTACTGAAAAAAAGTGTGGAATGGAGAAGGCAGCTGTTGGGTGGATTGGTTGCTGCCTTTTCCTCTTCTGGTCGCTGCCTTTTCCTCTTCTGGTCGCTGCCTTTTCCTCTTCTGGTCGCTGCCTTTTCCTCTTCTGGTCGCTGCCTTTTCCTCTTCTGGTCGCTGCCTTTTCCTCTTCTGGTCGCTGCCTTTTCCTCTTCTGGTCACTGCCTTTTCCTCTTCTGGTCGCTGCCTTTTCCTCTTCTGGTCACTGCCTTTTCCTCTTCTGGTCGCTGCCTTTTCCTCTTCTGGTCGCTGCCTTTTCCTCTTCTGGTCACTGCCTTTTCCTCTTCTGGTCGCTGCCTTTTCCTCTTCTGGTCACTGCCTTTTCCTCTTCTGGTCGCTGCCTTTTTTTCTTCTATACAGAATAGAGCCATAGTATAGTGTACGCATGCTGTATGGTGAGTGCCGTTTCTTGTACAATGCGTGAATGCACTGACCACAGATGTCCATCTTGTTTTTGTCCAGGTGGAAGCTCAGCAAAGCAAACCACATGGGAGGGAGGTCACCGGGTGCCGGCCATTGTGTACTGGCCTGGTCATATTCCACCAAACCGCACAAGTTCTGCATTATTGAGGTAAGCTGCCAGGTGAGGCCCTTTCTGTAGTTGTAAAGTTTGGGCAGTTAGTCCATGTGTCCTGTCATGATTTAGGCAGTGGAATCTCTGTATACCGCTGAACACACTTCACCAACAAGACTGATCAGATCAGACAAGTCTTTGCTACCCAACCACCACAACCCCCATGTATACCAGACCACTCCCCTTCCCCACTAACCTTCTCCCCTCCATCACTGAAGGAGAACTCGCACACCTCCTCTCCAGATCGCACCTCACCACTTGTGCACTGGACCCCATCCCATCCCACCTCCTCCCCAACCTCACCACAACACTTATCCCAGCCCTAACCCACCTCTTCAACCTATCACTAACCTCCGGTACCTTTCCTTCTGCTGTCAAACATGCAACAATTACACCTATCTTATAGAAGCCATCGCTCGACCCGACCTCCACATCCAGCTACCGGCCCATATCCCTGCTCCCGTTCACCTCCAAACTTCTTGAAAATCATGTCCACACATGTACTCTCATCCCACCTCTCATCTCTCTCTTTGACAACCTTCAACCCGGCGTCCGCCCTCACCACTCCACCGAAACCACCCCTGACCAAAATTACTAACGACTTACTCACGGCCAAAGCTAACAGACAATTCTCCGTCCTCCTGCTTTTAGACCTGTCCTCTGCATTCAACACAGTCAACCACTGCCTCCTACTACAGATCCTCTCTTCCCTTGGTATCACTGACCTTGTCCTCTCCTGGATCTCCTCCTACCTTTCCAACCTCACATTTAGTGTCTCCCACTCCCACACGACCTCCTCACCCCATCCCCTCTCTGTTGGGGTCCCTCAAGGCTCTGTCCTGGGGCCCCTTCTTTTTCCAATCTATACTTTTAGTCTAGGACACCTCATACAGTCCCATGGCTTCCAGTATCACCTGTACACTGATGACACTCAGATCTACCTCTCTGGCCCAGACGTCACCTCTCTACTGTCCAGAATCCTGGAGTGTCTATCAGCCATATCCTCCTCCTTCTCCTCTCTGCTGTCCTGAATCCTGGAGTGTCTATCAGCCATATCCTCCTCCTTCTCCTCCTCTCTGTTGTCCAGAATCCCGGAGTGTCTATCAGCCATATCCTCCTCCTTCTCCTCCTCTCTGTTGTCCAGAATCCCGGAGTGTCTATCAGCCATATCCTCCTCCTTCTCCTCCTCTCTGTTGTCCAGAATCCCGGAGTGTCTATCAGCCATATCCTCCTCCTTCTCCTCTCTGCTGTCCAGAACCCCGGAGTGTGTATCAGCCATATCCTCCTCCTTCTCCTCTCTGCTGTCCAGAACCCCAGAGTGTCTATCAGCCATATCCTCCTCCTCCTCCTCTCTGCTGTCCAGAATCCCGGAGTGTCTATCAGCCATATCCTCCTCCTTCTCCTCTCTACTGTCCAGAATCCCGGAGTGTCTATCAGCCATATCCTCCTCCTCCTCCTCTCTACTGTCCAGAATCCCGGAGTGTCTATCAGCCATATCCTCCTCCTTCTCCTCTCTGCTGTCCAGAACCCCGGAGTGTCTATCAGCCATATCCTCCTCCTCCTCCTCTCTGCTGTCCAGAATCCCGGAGTGTCTATCAGCCATATCCTCCTCCTTCTCCTCTCTACTGTCCAGAATCCCGGAGTGTCTATCAGCCATATCCTCCTCCTTCTCCTCTCTGCTGTCCAGAATCCCGGAGTGTCTATCAGCCATATCCTCCTTCACCTCTCTGCTGTCCAGAATCCCGGAGTGTCTATCAGCCATATCCTCCTCCTTCTCCTCTCTACTGTCCAGAATCCCGGAGTGTCTATCAGCCATATCCTTCTTCTCCTGTTGCTTCATAAAACTCAATGTAGACTAAACCAAACTCATCATCTTTCCTCCATCTCTCACACCTTCCTTACCAGATCTATCTATCACATTAAATGACATCACACTTTGCCCTGTACCTGAAGTCCGCTGCCTCGGAGTAACCCTTGACTCTGCCTCATCCTTCACACCGCACATCCAAGCCCTCGCCACCTCCTGCCGCCTCCACCTCAAAAATGTTTCCAGAATCCGTCCCTTCCCCAACTCTCAATCTACTAAACTACTAGTAATGCCCTCATCATCTCCCGTCCCGACTACTGCAACCTCCTCCTCTGTGGCCTCCTGCTAACACTCTTGCACCTCTCCAATCTGTCTATAACTCTGCTGCACGACTAATCCACCTCTCTCCTCGCTGCTCCTCCACTTCTCCCCTCTGCAAATCCCTCCACTGGCTCCCAGTTCTCCAGCGTATCCAATTCAAACTACTAACATTGACTTACAAAGCCGTCCACAATCTGTCCCCCCCCATATATCTCTGAACTAATCTCCCGATATCATCCAACTCTTAATCTTTGATCCTCCCAGACCTCCTCCTCTCCTCCACACTTGTACGTTCCTCATCTAACCACCTGCAAGACTTCGCCCGAGCAACCCCCATCCTCTGGAATTCTGCACCCCAACACGTCCGACTGTCCCCCACACTCGGAACCTTCAAGCGGAACCTGAAAACCCATCTCTTCAGAACAGCCTGCAGTGACCACAGTGCCGCCTCACCACCGTTGGAGCCGGCGCTCCCGCCCCCACTGGAGCCGGCGCTCCACCACCACTGGATCTGGCGCTCCACCACCACCAGAGCAGACCCAACCTACTGTTTCCTCCCCACTGCCCTGTAGAGTGTAAGCCCACAAGGGCAGGGTCCTCTCCCCTCTGTATCAGTCGGTCACTGTTAGTTTGTTCATTGTATTTATAACTTGTTTGTATGTAACCCTTTATCATGTACAGACCATGGAATCAATGGTGCTCTATAAATAAATAATAATAACAACATATACTCTATATAAAGTGATGGGGATCCAGGACCTGCTGGTCTTGTGTTATGAAGACTCTATATAAGGATGATGGCTTCTTTTGCCTCAGTACCCAGAGTGCACATGGGTGAATGTAGCAGCATTACTAGGATATTGGTGCTATGGTAAATATATAGATCTGTTCTTTATGGGAGAGGCGGCTGATGGTCTTATTGTGGTGTGATGAGTACTGAGTTTAGTGATAGGCCTGGCAGGAGCCTCGGGCCCACGAAGACCTCGGTGCCCCGCTGCCACCCCCCAGCCAGGTGATCGGTCAGATGTAGATATTGATGAGTTGGAGGATGAACTTTGTACCAGCTGAGGCCAAGTCAATATTAACCATTATGTTATCATATTAATGATTCCCTGTGACCTGTGATTTATTAACCCAGAGATCTGTGATAAGAGCTAAGTGGAAATGTCCGCACCTCCTTCATTAGTCTTTGGGGTGTAGGCTGTTGGCGAGCGATGCCGTAGCCCAGACGTGTGGCAGGAGCTGTTGGGTTGTGATGTCGGAGCCTAATTGTGTGGTGCGCGCTGTGACACCAGAGACCAGACGTGTGGCATGACTTATGATGTTGGAGCCCAGATGTGAAGCGCTAGCTGTTACGCTGCGATGTTGGAGCCCAGATGTGTGGCGCAGTCTATAATACTAGAGCTCAGACCTATGGCATAGGCTGAGATCATGTAGACCAGACGTGTGGCGCAGGCTGTGATCATGTAGACCAGACGTGTGGCGCAGGCTGTGATCATGTAGACCAGACGTGTGGCGCAGGCTGTTGGGCCACGATACTGGAGCCCAGACCTGTGGTGCGGGCTGTGATGCTGGAGTACAGATGTGTGGCGTAATAAGTTTGGCCATGATGCTGGAGCACATACCTGTGGTGCGGGCTGTGATACCGTAGACCATACGAGTGGCGCGGGATATTGGGGGACGATGTTGAAGCCCAGATGTGTGGAGCGGGATTTTGGGTTGTGATCCCGGAGCCCAGATGTGTAGCGCAGGTTGTGATGTCAGATCCCAGACCTGTGTGGCGCGGGCTTGAATGACGTAGACCAGACGTGTGGTGCGGGCTGTGATGACGTAGACCAGACGTGTGGTGCGGGCTGTGATGACGTAGACCAGACGTGTGGTGCTGGCTGTGATGACGTAGACCAGACGTGTGGTGCGGGCTGTGATGTCAGATCCCAGACCTGTGTGGTGCGGGCTGTGATGACGTAGACCAGACGTGTGGCGTGGGCTGTGATGACGTAGACCAGACGTGTGGTGCGGGCTGTGATGACGTAGACCAGACGTGTGGTGCGGGCTGTGATGACGTAGACCAGACGTGTGGTGCGGGCTGTGATGAGGTAGACCAGACGTGTGGTGCGGGCTGTGATGACGTAGACCAGACGTGTGGTGCGGGCTGTGATGACATAGACCTGACGTGTGGTGCGGGCTGTGATGACGTAGACCAGACGTGTGGTGCTGGCTGTGATGACGTAGACCAGACGTGTGGTGCGGGCTGTGATGACGTAGACCAGACGTGTGGTGCGGGCTGTGATGACGTAGACCAGACGTGTGGTGCGGGCTGTGATGACGTAGACCAGACGTGTGGCGCTGGCTGTGATGACGTAGACCAGACGTGTGGTGCGGGCTGTGATGACGTAGACCAGACGTGTGGTGCGGGCTGTGATGACGTAGACCAGACGTGTGGTTCGGGCTGTGATGACGTAGACCAGACGTGTGGTGCGGGCTGTGATGACGTAGACCAGACGTGTGGTGCGGGCTGTGATGCTGTAGACCAGACGTGTGGTGCGGGCTGTGATGACGTAGACCAGACGTGTGGTGCGGGCTGTGATGACGTAGACCAGACGTGTGGCGTGGGCTGTGATGACGTAGACCAGACGTGTGGTGCGGGCTGTGATGCTGTAGACCAGACGTGTGGTGCGGGCTGTGATGACGTAGACCAGACGTGTGGTGCGGGCTGTGATGACGTAGACCAGACGTGTGGTGCGGGCTGTGATGACGTAGACCAGACGTGTGGTGCGGGCTGTGATGACGTAGACCAGACGTGTGGTGCGGGCTGTGATTCTGTAGACCAGACGTGTGGCGTGGGCTGTGATGACGTAGACCAGACGTGTGGTGCGGGCTGTGATGACGTAGACCAGACGTGTGGCGTGGGCTGTGATGACGTAGACCAGACGTGTGGTGTGGGCTGTGATGACGTAGACCAGACGTGTGGTGCGGGCTGTGATGACGTAGACCAGACGTGTGGCGTGGGCTGTGATGACGTAGACCAGACGTGTGGTGCGGGCTGTGATGACGTAGACCAGACGTGTGGTGCGGGCTGTGATGCTGTAGACCAGACGTGTGGTGCGCGGCTGTGATGCTGTAGACCAGACGTGTGGTGCGGGCTGTGATGACGTAGACCAGACGTGTGGTGCGGGCTGTGATGACGTAGACTAGACGTGTGGCTCGGGCTGTGTTGACGTGTCCAGGCCCCAGCGTCCCCGGACATTGGTGACCAGTGGACATCAGATATAGTCAGGCCCAGGCTCGTCTTATTAATGGTTTCCTATGATCTTTTCCCCTCAGTTCTCTGGACATTTTCCCCACATTAGTGGCCCTGGCACAGGCTGCCCGGCCGGAGAACAGACGCTTTGATGGAAAAGACGTGTCCCAGATCTTGTGCGGAGGACGGGACGAGCCGAGGGTGAGTGTGAGCTCTGCTGACCTCAGAGATCCTGGAAGAAGTGGATGAATCTGCTTATATCCTGCCCGCGAGAACAACCCGAGTCTCATGGAAAATACTTCAAAGTGCAGAATGTTCCAGATGATTTCACAAGCTGCGACCGGCTGTGACGCTCCTAGGAGCCGGCGGCTGTGACGCTCCTAGGAGCCGGAAGGTTGTATCTGATGTTCACGAGAGCTCTCTCTACATAGCAGCCCATGGAGAGCCAGCTTCTGATATTACCGGGGTCCTGGGATCTATGGAGAGCCAGCTTCTGATATTACCAGGGTCCTGGGATCTATGGAGAGCCAGCTTCTGATATTACCAGGGTCCCGGGATCTATGGAGAGCCAGCTTCTGATATTACCGGGGTCCTGGGATCTATGGAGAGCCAGCTTCTGATATTACCGGGTCCTGGGATCTATGGAGAGCCAGCTTCTGATATTACCAGGGTCCTGGGATCTATGGAGAGCCAGCTTCTGATATTACCAGGGTCCCGGGATCTATGGAGAGCCAGCTTCTGAATCTACCAGGGTCCTGGGATCTATGGAGAGCCAGCTTCTGATATTACCAGGGTCCTGGGATCTATGGAGAGCCAGCTTCTGATATTACCAGGGTCCTGGGATCTATGGAGAGCCAGCTTCTGATATTACCAGGGTCCTGGGATCTATGGAGAGCCAGCTTCTGATATTACCGGGTCCTGGGATCTATGGAGAGCCAGCTTCTGATATTACCGGGGTCCTGGGATCTATGGAGAGCCAGCTTCTGATATTACCGGGGTCCTGGGATCTATGGAGAGCCAGCTTCTGATATTACCAGGGTCCTGGGATCTATGGAGAGCCAGCTTCTGATATTATCAGGGTCCTGGGATCTATGGAGATCCAGCTTCTGATATTACCAGGGTCCCGGATCTATGGAGAGCCAGCTTCTGATATTACCAGGATCCTGGGATCTATGGAGAGCCAGCTTCTGATATTACCAGGGTCCTGGGATCTATGGAGAGATAGCTTCTGATATTACCAGGGTCCCGGATCTATGGAGAGCCAGCTTCTGATATTACCAGGGTCCTGGGATCCATGAAGAGCCAGCTTCTGATATTACCGGGGTCCTGGGATCTATGGAGAGCCAGCTTCTGAATCTACCAGGGTCCCGGGATCTATGGAGAGCCAGCTTCTGATATTACCAGGGTCCTGGGATCTATGGAGAGCCAGCTTCTGGCAATACCGGGGTCCTGGGATCTATGGAGAGCCAGCTTCTGATATTACCAGGGTCCTGGGATCTATGGAGAGCCAGCTTCTGAATCTACCAGGGTCCTGGGATCTATGGAGAGCCAGCTTCTGATATTACCGGGGTCCTGGGATCTATGGAGAGCCAGCTTCTGATATTACCAGGGTCCTGGGATCTATGGAGAGCCAGCTTCTGATATTACCAGGGTCCTGGGATCTATGGAGAGCCAGCTTCTGATATCACCAGGGTCCTGGGATCTATGGAGAGCCAGCTTCTGATATTACCAGGGTCCTGGGATCTATGGAGAGCCAGCTTCTGATATTACCAGGGTCCTGGGATCTATGGAGAGCCAGCTTCTGATATTACCAGGGTCCTGGGATCTATGGAGAGCCAGCTTCTGATATTACCAGGGTCCTGGGATCTATGGAGAGCCAGCTTCTGAATCTACCAGGGTCCCGGGATCTATGGAGAGCCAGCTTCTGATATTACCAGGGTCCTGGGATCCATGAAGAGCCAGCTTCTGATATTACCGGGGTCCTGGGATCTATGGAGAGCCAGCTTCTAATATTACCAGGGTCCTGGGATCTATGGAGAGCCAGCTTCTGAAACTACCAGGGTCCCGGGATCTATGGAGAGCCAGCTTCTGACATTACCAGGGTCCCGGGATCTATGGAGAGCCAGCTTCTGATATCACCAGGGTCCCGGGATCTATGGAGAGCCAGCTTCTGATATTACCGGGGTCCTGGGATCTATGGAGAGCCAGCTTCTGATATTACCAGGGTCCCGGGATCTTTGGAGAGCCAGCTTCTGATATTACCAGGGTCCCGGGATCTATGGAGAGCCAGCTTCTGATATTACCAGGGTGCTGGGATCTATGGAGAGCCAGCTTCTGATATTACCGGGGTCCTGGGATCTATGGAGAGCCAGCTTCTGATATTACCAGGGTCCTGGGATCTATGGAGAGCCAGCTTCTGATATTACCAGGGTCCTGGGATCTATGGAGAGCCAGCTTCTGATATTACCAGGGTCCCGGGATCTATGGAGAGCCAGCTTCTGATATTACCAGGGTCCCGGGATCTATGGAGAGCTAGCTTCTGATATTACCAGGGTCCCGGGATCTATGGAGAGCCAGCTTCTGATATTACCAGGGTCCCGGGATCTATGGAGAGCCAGCTTCTGATATTACCGGGTCCTGGGATCTATGGAGAGCCAGCTTCTGATATTACCGGGGTCCTGGGATCTATGGAGAGCCAGCTTCTGATATTACCAGGGTCCTGGGATCTATGGAGAGCCAGCTTCTGATATTACCAGGGTCCCGGGATCTATGGAGAGCCAGCTTCTTATATTACCAGGGTCCCGGGATCTATGGAGAGCCAGCTTCTGATATTATCGGGTCCTGGGATCTATGGAGAGCCAGCTTCTGATATCACCAGGGTCCTGGGATCTATGGAGAGCCAGCTTCTGATATTACCAGGGTCCCGGGATCTATGGAGAGCCAGCTTCTGATATTACCAGGGTCCCGGGATCTATGGAGAGCCAGCTTCTGATATTACCGGGGTCCTGGGATCTATGGAGAGCCAGCTTCTGATATTACCAGGGTCCCGGGATCTATGGAGATCCAGCTTCTGATATCACCGGGGTCCTGGGATCCATGGAGAGCCAGCTTCTGATATTACCGGGGTCCCGGGATCTATGGAGAGCCAGCTTCTGATATTACCAGGGTCCTGGGATCTATGGAGAGCCAGCTTCTGATATCACCAGGGTCCCGGGATCTATGGAGATCCAGCTTCTGGCATTACCGGGTCCCGGGATCTGCGGCTGTCAGTTTCTTGTGGTATACGGGTGTTGGGTTTAGGAGTCAGTTATACACCTTGTTCCATGTCCCATCCTGGTGGACCAGACCGGGGATCTACACCAGTGATGCCCTGACACCATTATATTACAACTTTACCTTTTCCTTTCGCTCCTTAGATCATCTATCACCCCAACAGTGGAGCTGCAGGAAAAATTGGGGACATAGAAGCCGTACGATTGGGGCCCTACAAGGCATTGTATACCACAGGTGCAGAACAAACAGAACATCTTATATCTGGAGGAGCGTGTGAGGGGATCTGTGCCCGTCATGTCACCCACCCGATAATATACAGACCCCGGCTCCTGTCACCGCTATAGCTGAAGGCACAGGATGTCCAATAGGGGATATTATTACATCAGGGCGCTGTAAAAGACGACTGGAGGAATCTACTCCTCCTCCACTGTCCGGCCACACGCCCTGCCCTCCTCCACTGTCCGGCCACACGCCCTGCCCTCCTCCACTGTCCGGCCACACGCCCTGCCCTCCTCCACTGTCCGGCCGCACGCCCTACCCTCCTCCACGGTCCGCCCACACGCCCTGCCCTCCTCCACTGTCAGCCCACACGCCTTGCCCTCCTCCACTGTCCGCCCACACGCCCTGCCCTCCTCCACGGTCCGCCCACACACGCCCTGCCCTCCTCCACTGTCTGGCCACACGCCCTGCCCTACTCCACTGTCAGCCCACACCCCCTGCCCTCCTCCACTGTCCAGCCACACCCCCTGCCCTCCTCCACTGTCCAGCCACACCCCCTGCCCTCCTCCACTGTCCAGCCACACGCCCTGCCCTCCACTGTCCGCCCACACCCCCTGCCCTCCTCCACTGTCCAGCCACATGCCCTGCCCTCCTCCACTGTCCAGCCACACACCCTGCCCTCCTCCACTGTCCAGCCACACGCCCTGCCCTTCTCCACTGTGACGTCCACACGCCCTGCCCTCCTTCACTGTCCGTCCACACGCCCTGCCCTCCTTCACTGTCCGTCCACACGCCCTGCCCTCCTCCATTGTCCGTCCACACGCCCTGCCCTCCACTGTCCGCCCACACGCCCTGCCCTCCTCCACTGTCCAGCCACACGCCCTGCCCTCCTCCACTGTCCGGCCACACGCCCTGCCCACACCCCCTGACCTCCTCCACTGTCTGCCCACATGCCCTGCCCTTCTACGCTGTCCGCCCACATGCCCTGCCCTCCTCCACTGCCCTGCCTTCCTCCTCTGTCTGCCCACACACCCCTGCCCTCCTCCACTGTCCGCCCACACGCCCTGCCCTCCTCCACTGTCTGGCCACACGCCCTGCCCTCCTCCACTGTCTGGCCACACGCCCTGCCCTCCTCCACTGTCTGGCCACACGCCCTGCCCTCCTCCACTGTCTGGCCACATTCTGTGCCCTACTCCACTGTCAGCCCACACCCCCTTCCCTCCTCCACTGTCCAGCCACACCCTCTGCCCTCCTCCTCTGTCCAGCCACACGCCCTGCCCTCCTCCACTGTCCGCCCACACCCCCTTCCCTCCTCCACTGTCCAGCCACACGCCCTGCCCTCCACTGTCCAGCCACACGCCCTGCCCTCCTCCACTGTCTGCCCACACCCCCTGCCCTCCTCCACTGTCCAGCCACACGCCCTGCCCTCCTCCATTGTCCGTCCATACTCCCTGCCCTCCTCCACTGTCCGTCCACACGCCCTGCCCTCCTCCACTGTCCGCCCACACGCCCTGCCCTCCTCCACTGTCCGCCCACACGCCCTGCCCTCCTCCACTGTCCAGCCACACGCCCTGCCCTCCTCCACTGTCCAGCCACACGCCCTGCCCTCCTCCACACGCCCTGCCCTCCTCCACTGTCCGCCCACACGCCCTGCCCTCCTCCACTGTCCGCCCACACGCCCTGCCCTCCTCCACTGTCCGGCCACATGCCCTGACCTCCTCCACTGTCCGGCCACACACCCCTGCCCTCCTCCACTGTCCGCCCACACCCCCTGCCCTCCTCCACTGTCCGGCCACACGCCCTGCCCTCCTCCACTGTCCGGCCACACGCCCTGCCCTCCTCCACTGTCCGGCCACACGCCCTGCCCTCCTCCACTGTCCACTCACACCTTGGCCCTAGTCCAGACTCCCACCTCCGATACCTTGATACTTCTTTCTATTTTACCTACTATGTAATCTGTCTGTTTTGTATCCTGATTATTTGGTGCAGGTGGCGCTTTGGCCTGTGATGGGAGCATCGGCCGCCCTCAACATCACGATCCTCCTCTGCTCTTCCACCTGTATCGTGACCCTCAGGAGAGGACACCGGTGCCCCGGGGCAGTGAGGAGTACAAGCGGCTGCTTCCTTTCATTGTCCAGGTGATGGCCGATCTTCAGGATGACGTCCGGACCGACAACGTTTCCACCGCTGACTACTCCCAGGATCCATCGGCGGTGCCCTGCTGTAACCCGACGCTCGTTGCGTGCCGCTGTAAGGAGTCGGTCCAGGACAGTTACCAATAATTCCTTACAAACAAGGAATTGTTTGCTGATTATAGTTTAATAAACTGATAACATTATTATAGAAAATACATAATGACTATGACGAGGTGTCAGCGGTGACCCACCCCCAGCCCCCGCCTGTCACCTCCTCCATCCTCTGTGCACTTCAGCTTTTTGGCTTCTGGTCACGGTCAATCGTCTTTCTGATCTCCGCGGCTCAAACTTATCTACCAAAATCAAAACAGAAGCGCCTGATTCTCCAGGGTGCGGGAACGAGATTAGTAAAGCATGCACAGACTCGGGGAGGGACATCGGAGAGGAAAGTGCGGGCCCTTACCCTATGAGACCCCAGGGGCCAACATGCCCCCCCAACACCTGTGTGATCCCCTAATGTCATAATAATACACATAGAAGAACCAGAAGAGGTCACTGGTGTGATATAATGGATGCTGCTCTGCTTCACTGTACCATTATACAGATAGTGCTCGGTACAGGTCACTGGTGTACTAGAAGGGATAATGACCCTGATATAAGGGATGCTGCTCTGCTTCACTGTACCATTATACAGATAGTGCTCGATACAGGTCACTGGTGTAATAGAAGGGATAATGACCCTGGTATAAGGGATGCTGCTCTGCTTCTCTATACCATTATACAGATAGCGCTCGGTACAGGTCACTGGTGTAATAGAAGGGATAATGACCCTGGTATAAGGGATGCTGCTCTGCTTCATTATACCATTATACAGATAGCGCTCGGTACAGGTCACTGGTGTAATAGAAGGGATAATGACCCTGGTATAAGGGATGCTGCTCTGCTTCATTATACCATTATACAGATAGCGCTTGGTACAGGTCACTGGTGGAATAAAGGGGATAATGACCCTGATATAAGGGATACTGCTCTGCTTCACTATACCATTATACAGATAGCGCTCGGTACAGGTCACTGGTGTAATAGAAGGGATAATGACCCTGGTATAAGGGATGCTGCTCTGCTTCACTGTACCATTATACAGATAGCGCTCGGTACAGGTCACTGGTGTAATAGAAGGGATAATGACCCTGGTATAAGGGATGCTGCTCTGCTTCACTGTACCATTATACAGATAGCGCTCGGTACAGGTCACTGGTGGAATAGAAGGGATAATGGCCCTGGTATAAGGGATGCTGCTCTGCTTCACTATACCATTATACAGATAGCGCTCGGTACAGGGCTCTAGTGTAATAGAAGGGATAATGACCCTGGTATAAGGGATGCTGCTCTGCTTCACTATACCATTATACAGATAGCGCTCGGTACAGGTCACTGGTGGAATAGAAGGGATAATGACCCTGGTATAAGGGATGCTGCTCTATTTCACTGTAAAAAATATACAGATAGTGCTCGGTACAGGTCACTGGTGTAACATAAGGGATGCTGCTCTGCTTCATTATACAGATAGTGTTCTATACATGTACCTGGTGTAATGTAAGAGATACCGCTCCTGGTATAAGGGATAACGCTCTGCTTTTCTGTAACATTATTCAGATAGTGCTCAACAGGTCACTGGAGTAATAGAAGGGATAATGCCCGGGTGTAAGAGAATGCTGCCTTATACCAGGGATGCTGCTCTGCTTGATTGTAACATTATACAGATAGCGCTCGACAAGTCACTGGAGTAATATAGGGGATTACGCTCTGCTTGACTGTACCCTTATACAAATAGTGCTCGATACAGATCACTGGAGTAATATAGGGGATTACGCTCTGCGTCACTGTAACATTACACTTTATATTGGCTTTATAGCAGTGTAATATGCAGTGATACCCACAATAACAAATTTACAGTCAGGTCCAGAAATCTTTCCAGGACAATGGATGTGACCCGAGCCTTCAGGATGTGACTGGAGAAGTCTGGACACTTATTAGTAATAGGAGGATGAGGAGAACCTGCAGTCAGGACTAGGATCCGGGCTCCCGCACGCCCGCTGCTGCCGCCTCTTGGTGTGTTGCTCAGTTGTGGCTCATTTCTCCCATATTGGAGAGATTGGGGGCCAGGCCCTCCGCCATCGAGGAATGCTCCACTGTAATGACTGGTTCAGTGCGGCAGGGAATCCTCTGAACAATCAGTACAAAACAGGGATTTTGATTAGATTTCTTGACTTGATTTATGTCGTGTAAAACTACCACTAATCGGCTACTTATTTACTGATCAGCAGCATGTTAATAGCGTGTTTACAGAGGTAGGACCACAGAATGCATACACAGGATCATAGGCCGAATACACGGGACCATGTGCCGCATACACGGGACCATGTGCCGCATACACGGGACCATGTGCCGCATACACGGGACCATGTGCCGCATACACGGGACCATAGGCCGCATACACGGGACCATGTGCCACATACACGGGACCATAGGCCGCATACACGGGACCATAGGCCGCATACACGGGACCATGTGCCACATACACGGGACCATAGGCCGCATACACAGATAAGCCGCAGACACTGGACCATGCTCCAGGGATTGTTCTGTTCTGAGAAGCCGTCAATGCTTGATAATTATGAATAATGACTCGTGAGGATCTGCTTTTATTCGGCTGCAATATATGATGACCCAGAAACATCTTCGTTACGTAGGACAAAACTTGGTTCCTTCCCTTTTATCTTAGGTAAAGAACGACGGGCAGATCTGCTCCATCCCCCTGGACGCTTCATCCTACTCCTCCAACCACCGGCGCCTCTTCAGTAGTCACCAAGCTCCATCATGCCCATCCCATAACCTCACTCCCACTTGTCGGCCGGGATCACAAGATCACACTTTTCTCCTTGTTGTGGTACTAGTTGGATCCTTCTCTGCCGAGATCCTTGTTCTAGAATGCGGCTTTTACGTCAAAGTCTAGTCTGGCCATAAACCATTCCATGATGAATTCATCACCTCAGTCGGAAGGTTGGGCCAACTTTGCTCCGATGTGGATGGAGGCCTTCACCTTCAGGTCCATTTATGTGTTGAGCGGACATGGCACTTGGTTGTCCTCCTTCACCCTGTAGATATGACCATGTCTAGATTTTCTTCTCTTGTGCTTGATTTTAATACGTCTGGTGCTACTGCTCTCATCCATGATTTCTGCGTCTCTTGGGTTTGGTCTTCATACATCTTCGAGGTGTCTGGAGTTCTCATCATTTCCTTCTTATTAACACTATAGATAGGTCTGCTCCCGGAGGTTCTTCTCTTGGATAGGTCTGCTCCCGGAGTTTCTTCTCTTGGATAGGTCTGCTCCCGGAGTTTCTTCTCTTGGATAGGTCTGCTCCCGGAGTTTCTTCTCTTGGATAGGTCTGCTCCCGGAGTTTCTTCTCTTGGATAGGTCTGCTCCCGGAGTTTCTTCTCTTGGATAGGTCTGCTCCCGGAGTTTCTTCTCTTGGATAGGTCTGCTCCCGGAGTTTCTTCTCTTGGATAGGTCTGCTCCCGGAGGTTTCTTCTCTTGGATAGGTCTGCTCCCGGAGTTTCTTCTCTTGGATAGGTCTGCTCCCGGAGTTTCTTCTCTTGGATAGGTCTGCTCCCGGAGGTTTCTTCTCTTGGATAGGACTGCTCCCGGAGTTTCTTCTCTTGGATAGGTCTGCTCCCGGAGTTTCTTCTCTTGGATAGGTCTGCTCCCGGAGGTTCTTCTCTTGGATAGGTCTGCTCCCGGAGGTTTCTTCTCTTGGATAGGTCTGCTCCCGGAGTTTCTTCTCTTGGATAGGTCTGCTCCCGGGAGTTTCTTCTCTTGGGTTTGGGTTTCTAGTTGTCGTTGAGGTGTCTGGTGTTAATAAGAAGGAAATCATGGGTGAGATCACCAACACAGTAGATAGGTCTGCTCCCAGACCTTCTCTCAGGTTTGGGTTTTTGGCGTTACTGATCTCTCCTCACTGTAGATATAGTAGTCCAAGTCCATCTAGTTCCACCTATAGTCTAATGTATCCACTCCTGGAGTTTGGATTTTGGTTTTTAGGTCTTCGAGGTGTCTGGATTTACTGATATTGGCCAGACACTATAGATAAGTCGTTCCCGGAGGTTCTTCTCTTGGGTTTGGTTCTGTGTCTTCGAGGTGTCTGGTGTTACCGATCTCTTCTCTTATTTCCTTCTTATTAATACTGTAGATATACTTACATAAGTCTACCTTCAACCTTAAAAATTAAGTCCATTTAGTCCAAGCTGTAGCCTAATATGTCCACTCGCGGAGTGTCTTCTTACCCTTGATTGGTCTTCAGTTGTCATTGATTGGCCGTAATCGAAGTTTCTATTCTCCCTGGTTTGGTTTTTTAGTTGTCTTCGAGGTGTCTGCTGTGTGTGATCTCACCCATGAGTTCCTTCTTTTGTTGTTTTGGCCATCCTTGAAGTTTCTTCTCTCTCTGGTATGGATTGTAGTTATCTTCAAGATGTTAGGTGTTGCTGATCTCGCCCATGATTTCCTTCTTAACAGTGTAGACACGTCCACTCTTGGAGTTTCTTTTCTTGGGTTTTAGTTGCCTTCGAGGTGTTTGCTGTTTCTGATCTTGGCCATGAGATCCTTCTTTTGTTGATTTGGCCGTCCTTGCACTTTCTTCTCTCTCTGGTTTTTGGTTGTTGTTGATTTGGCCGTCCTTGGTTTCTTCTCTCTCTGGTTCTTAGTTGTTGTTGATTTGGCCGTCCTTGGTTTCTTCTCGCTCTGGTTTTTAGTTGTTGTTGATTTGGCCGTCCTTGCACTTTCTTCTCTCTCTGGTTTTTGGTTGTCGTTGATTTGGCCGTCCTTGAAGTTTCTTCTCTCTCTGGTTCTTAGTTGTCGCTGATTTGGCCGTCCTTGAAGTTTCTTCTCTCTCTGGTTTTTAGTTGTTGTTGATTTGGCCGTCCTTGGTTTCTTCTCTCTCTGGTTTTTAGTTGTAGTTGATTTGGCCGTCCTTGAAGTTTCTTCTCTCTCTGGTTCTTAGTTGTTGTTGATTTGGCCGTCCTTGGTTTCTTCTCTCTCTGGTTTTTAGTTGTTGTTGATTTGGCCGTCCTTGCACTTTCTTCTCTCTCTGGTTTTTGGTTGTCGTTGATTTGGCCGTCCTTGAAGTTTCTTCTCTCTCTGGTTCTTAGTTGTCGCTGATTTGGCCGTCCTTGAAGTTTCTTCTCTCTCTGGTTCTTAGTTGTCGCTGATTTGGCCGTCCTTGGTTTCTTCTCTCTCTGGTTCTTAGTTGTCGCTGATTTGGCCGTCCTTGAAGTTTCTTCTCTCTCTGGTTTTTAGTTGTCGTTGATTTGGCCGTCCTTGCAGTTTCTTCTCTCTCTGGTTTTCAGTTGTTGTTGATTTGGCCGTCCTTGAACTTTCTTTTCTCTCTGGTATTTAGTTGTCGTTGATTTGGCCGTTCTCGAAGTTTCTTCTCTCTGTGGTTTTTAGTTGTTGTTGATTTGGCCGTCCTTGGTTTCTTCTCTCTCTGGTTTTTGGTTGTTGTTGATTTGGCCGTCCTCGAAGTTTCTTCTCTCTCTGGTTTTTAGTCGTTGTTGATTTGGCCGTCCTTGAACTTTCTTCTCTCTCTGGTTTGGTTCTTAGTTGTCGTTGATTTGGCCGTCCTGGAAGTTTCTTTTCTCTCTGGTTCTTAGTTGTTGTTGATTTGGCCGTCCTTGAACTTTCTTCTCTCTCTGGTTTTCAGTTGTCGTTGATTTGGCCGTCCTCGAAGTTTCTTCTCTCTCTGGTTTTCAGTTGTGGTTGATTTGGCCGTCCTCGAAGTTTCTTCTCTCTCTGGTTTTTAGTCGTTGTTGATTTGGCTTTCCTCAAAGTTTCTTCTCTCTGGTTTGGTTCTTAGTTGTCGTTGATTTGGCCGTCCTGGAAGTTTCTTTTCTCTCTGGTTCTTAGTTGTTGTTGATTTGGCCGTCCTTGAACTTTCTTCTCTCTCTGGTTTTCAGTTGTCGTTGATTTGGCCGTCCTTGAAGTTTCTTCTCTCTCTGTTTTTTAGTTGTTGATTTGGCCGTCCTTGAAGATTCTTCTCTCTCTGGTTTTTAGTTCTTGATTTGGCCGTCCTCGAAGTTTCTTCTCTCTCTGGTTTTTTAGTTGTTGTTGATTTGGCCGTCCTTGAAGTTTCTTCTCTCTCTGGTTCTTAGTTGTTGTTGATTTGGCCGTCCTGGAAGTTTCTTTTCTCTCTGGTTCTTAGTTGTTGTTGATTTGGCTTTCCTCAAAGTTTCTTCTCTCTGGTTTGGTTCTTAGTTGTTGATTTGGCCGTCCTCGAAGTTTCTTCTCTCTGGTTTGGTTTTTAGTTGTTGTTGATTTGGCCGTTCCTTGAACTTTCTTCTCTCTCTGGTTCTTAGTTGTCATTGATTTGGCCGTCCTCGAAGTTTCTTCTCTCTGGTTTTTGTTTGTCGTTGATTTGGCCGTCCTTGGTTTCCTCTCTCTCTGGTTTTTAGTTGTCGTTGATTTGGCCGTCCTTGGTTTCTTCTCTCTCTGGTTTTTAGTTGTTGTTGATTTGGCCGTCCTTGGTTTCTTCTCTCTCCTGGTTTTTAGTTGTTGTTGATTTGGCCGTCCTTGAAGTTTCTTTTCTCTCTGGTTTTTAGTTGTTGTTGATTTGGCCGTCCTTGGTTTCTTCTCTCTCTGGTTTTTAGTTGTCGTTGATTTGGCCGTCCTTGGTTTCTTCTCTCTCTGGTTTTTAGTTGTCGTTGATTTGGCCGTCCTTGGTTTCTTCTCTCTCTGGTTTTTAGTCGTCGTTAATTTGGCCGTCCTTGAAGTTTCTTCTCTCTCTGGTTTTTAGTCGTCGTTGATTGGCCGTCCTTGGTTTCTTCTCTCTCTGGTTTTTAGTCGTCGTTGATTTGGCCGTCCTTGGTTTCTTCTCTCTCTGGTTTTTGTTTGTTGTTTGATTTGGCCGTCCTTGGTTTCTTCTCTCTCTGGTTCTTAGTCGTCGTTGATTTGGCCGTCCTCGAAGTTTCTTCTCTGTTTGGTTCTTAGTTGTCGTTGATTTGGCCGTCCTTGAAGTTTCTTCTCTCTCTGGTTTGGTTTTTAGTTGTTGTTGATTTGGCCGTCCTTGGTTTCTTCTCTCTCTGGTTTTTGTTTGTTGTTGATTTGGCCGTCCTTGGTTTCTTCTCTCTCTGGTTTTTAGTCGTCGTTGATTTGGCCGTCCTTGGTTTCTTCTCTCTCTGGTTTTTAGTTGTCGTTGATTTGGCCGTCCTTGGTTTCTTCTCTCTCTAGTTTTTAGTTGTTGATTTGGCCATCCTTGGTTTCTTCTCTCTCTGGTTCTTAGTTGTGGTTGATTTGGCCGTCCTCGAAGTTTCTTCTCTCTCTGGTTTTTAGTCATCGTTGATTTGGCCGTCCTTGAACTTTCTTCTCTTTGTTATTTCAGTCTAATGTCACAAACTCAAACAATCAATTATAATGAGAGCTGAAGATCACATGTTGAGAGCTCGGTGTCACTTCCATTGTACCAGGTTGTCATTGTTTAAGTAATTCTGGACCCATCAGTAGAAGTTACTTCAGCTTTCGTAGAACACTAATACCCATTTTCTAAAGGTGGATGGTGCTTCTCCGACAGCGTCAGGGTTACACCAACATATGATCACACCTCCCTTGCTCCAGTACATCCATATAGCCACAGGGGGGCGCTAAGGTCCAGGATACAGCCAGCCGCCCAGCTGTCCTGGAACTACAAGCCTCCGCAGGCTCGACCAGCAGCAGTACAGGATCTAACCTGCAAAACATTCAGACCATCCCCTGTACACCGAAATTGGGGGAATCCTATCCTCGAGTGGAGAATGTAAGCTTCTCCCAGTTCACCACTCTGATGCGTAACCCTCGTGATCCACCTTCATAGGGGGACTTTATAAAGCCGCCTATTGCACAAAGGGTTCATGCAAACCTCACTCGTTTGTGCAAGAGCAAGGTCTACAGGAATGTAAGGGTTAATGCCCCTTGCCCTCCCCCATGCCAAAGCTCAGGGACCGTGAATGCTCACAGGAGGAAACTCCTTCTCATCATCCAGTTGTACTGGACCCACAGCGAATTCATGTTCTGGCAGCAGCTCCCCGCGCAGCGCCCCGCCATCCTCCGAGTATCCTGAGAACAAACAGATGATGTTAGAGCATTGAGGAGGACACGAGAAGGCATCAACGGCCATGCGAGTCTCACCTGCCATACTGGAGGGGGCGCCAATCTGCCTGGCCACAGTAGCCGCATAAGACACCGGGGTAGGAGACTCCGCATCTCCCTCCCCAACACCATCCACCTTCCCGGGACCAAGGAGGCTGAAACGAGAACAAGTCAGCACAATATAGCTAGCACACAACCAGTCTAGACGTCATGTCACTGAGGAAGGAAGAGCCCAGCAATCAGACTACACAGCAGGTAATCGAGGGAGGTGTAGGAGCTGGGCAATCAGGCTAAACATCATATGATCAAGGGAGGAGGTGTAGGAGCTTAGCAATCAGGCTACATGACACGTGACCGAGGGAGGAGGTGTAAGAGCCCAGCAATCCGGCTAGACGTCACATGACCGAGGAGGGAGGTGTAGGAGCCCGGCAATCAGGCTACATGACACGTGACCAAGGGAGGAGGTGTAAGAGCCCAGCAATCCGGCTAGACGTCACATGACCGAGGGAGGAGGTGTAGGAGCCCGGCAATCAGGCTACATGACACGTGACCAAGGGAGGAGGTGTAAGAGCCCAGCAATCCGGCTAGACGTCACATGACCGAGGGAGGAGGTGTAGGAGCCCGGCAATCAGGCTACATGACACGTGACCAAGGGAGGAGGTGTAAGAGCCCAGCAATCCGGCTAGACGTCACATGACCGAGGGAGGAGGTGTAGGAGCCCGGCATTCAGGCTATACGTCATATGACCGAGGGAGGAGGTGTAGTAACCCGGCAATCAGGCTAAACGTCATGATCAAGGGAGGTGTAGGAGCCCAGCAATCAGGCTATATGTCATATGACCGAGGGAGGAGTTGTAGGAGCCCGGCATTCAGGCTAGACGTCATGATCAAGGGAGGTGTAGGAGCCCAGCAATCAGGCTATATGTCATATGACCGAGGGAGGAGGTGTAGGAGCCCGGCATTCAGGCTAAATGTCATATGATCGAGGGAGGAGGTGTAGTAGCCCGGCATTCAGGCTAGACGTCATGATCGAGGGAGGAGGTGTAGGAGCTTAGCAATCAGGGTAGATGTCATATGATTGAGGGAGGAGAGGAAGCCTGGTAATCAGTTTACATGAAGAAGGAGGAGTAGGCAATTAGTCTAGACATCACATGACTGAGTAAGAGCCCAGCAATCAGGCTAGCCTGGAAACCAGTCCACATGTCACATGACCGAGGGAGGAGAAGCCTGGAAACCAGTATGGGGTCGAGGAATGGCCGGGCAATCAGTCAAGTCGTCACATCACTGAGGAGCAGGAGGACAATTTTTAACTTGCCACTATAGGGTGACCGGCGTCCTCGTTACCTGACCCTCCCACTATAAGGTGACCGGCGTCCTCGTTACCTGACCCTCCCACTATAGGGTGACCGGCGTCCTCGTTACCTGACCCTCCCACTATAGGGTGACCGGCGTCCTCGTTACCTGACCCTCCCACTATAGGGTGACCGGCGTCCTCGTTACCTGACCCTCCCACTATAGGGTGACCGGCGTCCTCGTTACCTGACCCTCCCACTATAGGGTGACCGGCGTCCTCGTTACCTGACCCTCCCACTATAGGGTGACCGGCGTCCTCGTTACCTGACCCTCCCACTATAGGGTGACCGGCGTCCTCGTTACCTGACCCTCCCACTATAGGGTGACCGGCGTCCTCGTTACCTGACCCTCCCACTATAGGGTGACCGGCGTCCTCGTTACCTGACCCTCCCACTATAGGGTGACCGGCGTCCTCGTTACCTGACCCTCCCACTATAGGGTGACCGGCGTCCTCGTTACCTGACCCTCCCACTATAGGGTGACCGGCGTCCTCGTTACCTGACCCTCCCACTATAGGGTGACCGGCGTCCTCGTTACCTGACCCTCCCACTATAGGGTGACCGGCGTCCTCGTTACCTGACCCTCCCACTATAGGGTGACCGGCGTCCTCGTTACCTGACCCTCCCACTATAGGGTGACCGGCGTCCTCGTTACCTGACCCTCCCACTATAGGGTGACCGGCGTCCTCGTTACCTGACCCTCCCACTATAGGGTGACCGGCGTCCTCGTTACCTGACCCTCCCACTATAGGGTGACCGGCGTCCTCGTTACCTGACCCTCCCACTATAGGGTGACCGGCGTCCTCGTTACCTGACCCTCCCACTATAGGGTGACCGGCGTCCTCGTTACCTGACCCTCCCACTATAGGGTGACCGGCGTCCTCGTTACCTGACCCTCCCACTATATAGGGTTGTTATGACCCTCCAAGTCGTCCTCGTTACCTGACCCTCCCACTATAGGGTGACCGGCGTCCTCGTTACCTGACCCTCCCACTATAGGGTGACCGGCGTCCTCGTTACCTGACGCTCCCACTATAGGGTGACCGGCGTCCTCGTTACCTGACCCTCCCACTATAGGGTGACCGGCGTCCTCGTTACCTGACCCTCCCACTATAGGGTGACCGGCGTCCTCGTTACCTGACCCTCCCACTATAGGGTGACCGGCGTCCTCGTTACCTGACCCTCCCACTATAGGGTGACCGGCGTCCTCGTTACCTGACCCTCCCACTATAGGGTGACCGGCGTCCTCGTTACCTGACCCTCCCACTATAGGGTGACCGGCGTCCTCGTTACCTGTGCTTCCTTATTAACACACACTCGCCGCCGTCTTGTGGGTCCAGGTTATAGATGTAGAGATGGCCACTAGATGAAGAAACCAGGAGCCGCGGCAGCTTCTGTATCCTGAAAGCAGAGGATTATTGTCATTATGTGACACCGGGAATGTGTCCCGCACTCCGGGGGGTGGAGGCGCTTACGTCACCAGTGTGCATGCGTTCTTGTGTCCCGCGAAGCCGAGCCGCACAGTGGCGAAGGCGCGGTCCTGGTTCATCATGTCTGACACTTGGGACGGGAGGTACGTAGACGCCGCCATGAACATCTTACCCATGTAGCCGCTCCAGGAGGAATTGTCCTCTGATCTAGGGAGCAATAGAATAACAGAATGGAAAAGACACAGAAGATGGGCGACGTCCTACAGTGTGAAGACAACGGGGGTCACACGTCCTACAGTGTGAAGACAACGGGGGTCACACGTCCTACAGTGTGAAGACAACAGGGGTCACACGTCCTACAACCACTAATGGAGCAGAACATGGTGGAGGGGGAGCCAGAAAGTGGGGGGACCACAAGGCATGAGAAAGTTACCAAATGCAGATATACTGGATAATGTCACTGAATAAAGAGGGACGAGTCAGTCCGAGTACGAGAGAGACATTAATATCGGGAACTCAATGAGTAACACAAACAGTCCAAGCAAACAAAGCATAAAACAATGTGGAAGAGTCAAGAATGGAGAAGGGCCGCGCATGCGCTTCTGGGTATTATGTCCATCATGTCGTGTTCATTAGGAAGCTGTTCGCTATTTGAAATCGTTGTATTTAGCCCAAAAAAGACCTTTACATACTTAGATGTTTTCATTAACTGCTGCCCACGCAATCAGTCAGTCATCCGGGCGGCCTGCAGACACGGCAACTGCCTGCAGACACGTCAATCGCCTGCAGACATGGCAACTGCCTGCAGACACGACAATCCCCTGCAGACACGGCAATCGCCTGCAGACACGGCAATCGCCTGCAGACACGACAATCCCCTGCAGACACGACAATCCCCTGCAGACACGGCAACCGCCTGCAGACACGGCAACCGCCTGCAGACACGACAATCCCCTGCAGACACGACATCCGCCTGCAGACACGGCAACCGCCTGCAGACACGACAATCGCCTGCAGACACGACAATCGCCTGCAGACACGACAATCGCCTGCAGACACGACAATCGCCTGCAGACACGGCAACCGCCTGCAGACACGACAATCCCCTGCAGACACGACAATCCCCTGCAGACACGACAATCCCCTGCAGACACGACAATCCCCTGCAGACACGACAATCGCCTGCAGACACGGCAATCGCCTGCAGACACGGCAATCGCCTGCAGACACGGCAACCGCCTGCAGACACGGCAACCGCCTGCAGACACGGCAACCGCCTGCAGACACGACAACCGCCTGCAGACACGACAACCGCCTGCAGACACGACAATCCCCTGCAGACACGACAATCCCCTGCAGACACGTCAACCGACTGCAGACACGTCAACCGCCTGCACACGTCAACCGCCTGCACACACGTCAATCGCCCGCCTGCAGACACGACAATCGCCTGCAGACACGTCAATTGCCTGCAGACACGTCAATCGCCTGCACACGTCAACCGCCTGCACACACGTCAATCGCCCGCCTGCAGACACGACAATCGCCCGCCTGCAGACACGACAATCGCCTGCAGACACGTCAATCCCCTGCAGACACGAAAATCCCGTGCAGACACGGCAACCGCCTGCAGACACGGCAACCGCCTGCAGACACGGCAACCGCCTGCAGACACGACAATCCCCTGCAGACACGACAATCCCCTGCAGACACGACAATCCCCTGCAGACACGGCAACCGCCTGCAGACACGTCAACAGCCCGCCTGCAGACACGTCAACAGCCCGCCTGCAGACACGTCAACCGCCCGCCTGCAGACACGTCAACCGCCCGCCTGCAGACACGTCAACCGCCCGCCTGCAGACACGTCAATCCCCTGCAGACACGTCAATCCCCTGCAGACACGTCAACCCCCTGCAGACACGTCAACCCCCTGCAGACACGACAACCCCCTGCAGACACGACAACCCCCTGCAGACACGACAATCCCCTGCAGACACGACAATCCCCTGCAGACACGACAATCCCCTGCAGCCACGTCAACCGCCCGCCTGCAGACACGTCAACCGCCCGCCTGCAGACACGTCAACCGCCCGCCTGCAGACACGTCAACCGCCCGCCTGCAGACACGTCAACCGCCCGCCTGCAGACACGTCAATCCCCTGCAGACACGTCAATCCCCTGCAGACACGTCAATCCGTGGCAGACACGTCAACCGCCTGCAGACACGTCAACCCCTGCAGACACGACAACCCCCTGCAGACACGACAATCCCCTGCAGACACGACAATCCCCTGCAGACACGTCAACCGCCTGCAGACACGTCAACCCCCTGCAGACACGACAATCCCCTGCAGACACGACAATCCCCTGCAGACACTACAATCCCCTGCAGACACGTCAACCGCCCGCCTGCAGACACGTCAACCGCCCGCCTGCAGACACGTCAACCGCCCGCCTGCAGACACGTCAATCGCCTGCAGACACGTCAACCGCCTGCAGACACGACAATCCCCTGCAGACACTACAATCCCCTGCAGACACTACAATCCCCTGCAGACACTACAATCCCCTGCAGACACAACAATCCCCTGCAGACACTACAATCCCCTGCAGACACTACAATCCCTGCAGACACGTCAACCGCCCGCCTGCAGACACGTCAACCGCCCGCCTGCAGACACGTCAACCGCCCGCCTGCAGACACGTCAACCGCCTGCAGACACGTCAACCGCCTGCAGACACGACAATCCCCTGCAGACACGTCAACCGCCTGCAGACACGTCAACCGCCTGCAGACACGTCAACCGCTTGCAGACACGTCAATCGCCCGCCTGCAGACACGTCAATCGCCTGCAGACACGTCAACCGCCTGCAGACACGTCAACCGCCTGCAGACACGACAATCCCCTGCAGACACGTCAACCGCCTGCAGACACGTCAACCGCCTGCAGACACGTCAACCGCTTGCAGACACGTCAATCGCCCGCCTGCAGACACGTCAACCGCCTGCAGACACGTCAATCCCTGCATACACAACCGCCTGCAGACACATCAACCGCCTGCAGACACGACAATCCCCTGCAGACACGACAATCCCCTGCAGACACGACAATCCCCTGCAGACACGACAATCCCCTGCAGACACGACAATCCCCTGCAGACACGACAATCCCCTGCAGACACGACAATCCCCTGCAGACACATCGCCTGCAGACACGACAATCACCTGCAGACACATCGCCTGCAGACACGACAATCACCTGCAGACACATCGCCTGCAGACACGACAATCACCTGCAGACACGCTGACATTAATCTGATGCTGTAGGACCTGTGAATCCCTGTAAATGATGGCAGCTGTGTACACACAACTATTTTCCCCCTTGAGAAGATTTGTTTGTTTCTCAGTGGCTGGGTACAGATTACAGGTAAACATAAAAGGTGGGAAAAGCCCTGAAATGATTCTTCTTTGTAGGATCTTTTTACTGATATTTTAGTGTTGACTTTTTATATCTGAGAGATAAAGCCCCATATAGGAGTGCGGCCCCCGTGTACGGGCACAGGAGGAGGCCTCCTCAGTGGTGAGGACCAGTGGATTGGCGAGTGCTTCATATAACGGGGTACATTACCCGGCCGCCATGATGGTGGAGCTGGTTGTGATGCTGCTCGTGCCCATGTCTAGGTGTAGAGGTGAGGCTTTGGATGGGCGATGGTGTAGATGAGTGAACAGCAGGAGGCAGCCCTCCGCTTCATCCCTCTGCTTCATCCCTCTTCCCTCCGCTTCATCCCTCTGCTTCATCCCTCTTCCCTCCGCTTCACCCCTCTGCTTCATCCCTCCGCTTCATCTCTCTTCCCTCCGCTTCATCCCTCTTCCCTCTGCTTCATCCCTCTTCCCTCCGCTTCACCCCTCTGCTTCATCCCTCTTCCCTCCGCTTCATCCCTCTTCCCTCCGCTTCATCCCTCTGCTTCATCCCTCTTCCCTCCGCTTCACCCCTCTGCTTCATCCCTCCTCCCTCCGCATCATCCCTCCGCTTCATCCCTCTTCATCCCTCCGCTTCATCCCTCTTCCCTCTGCTTCATCCCTCTTCCCTCCGCTTCACCCCTCTGCTTCATCCCTCTTCCCTCCGCTTCATCCCTCTGCTTCATTCCTCTTCCCTCCGCTTCATCCCTCTGCTTCATCCCTCTTCTCTCCGTTTCATCCCTCTGCTTCATCCCTCTTCCCTCCGCTTCATCCCTCTGCTTCATCCCTCTTTCCTCCGCTTCACCCCTCTGCTTCATCCCTCCTCCCTCCGCATCATCCCTCCGCTTCATCCCTCTTCCCTCCGCTTCATCCCTCTTCCCTCTGCTTCATCCTTCATCCCTCCGCTTCATCCCTCTTCCCTCCGCTTCATCCCTCTTCCCTCCGCTTCATCCCTCCGCTTCATCCCTCTTTGCTACACTTCATCCCTCTTCCCTCCGCTTCATCCCTCTGCTTCATCCCTCTTTCCTCCACTTCATCCCTCTGCTTCACGCCTCTGCTTCATCCCTCTTCCTCTCCGCTTCATCCCTCTTCCCTCCACTTCATCCCTCTTCCCTCCACTTCATCCCTCCGCTTCATCCCTCTTTCCTCCACTTCATCCCTCTGCTTCACGCCTCTGCTTCATCCCTCTTCCTCTCCGCTTCATCCCTCTTTCCTCCACTTCATCCCTCTTCTCTCCGCTTCACCCCTCCGCTTCATCCCTCTTCCCTCCGCTTCATCCCTCTTCCCTCCACTTCATCCCTCTTCCCTCCACTTCATCCCTCCGCTTCATCCCTCTTTCCTCCACTTCATCCCTCTGCTTCACGCCTCTGCTTCATCCCTCTTCCTCTCCGCTTCATCCCTCTTTCCTCCACTTCATCCCTCTTCTCTCCGCTTCACCCCTCCGCTTCATCCCTCTTCCCTCCGCTTCATCCCTCTTCCCTCCGCTTCACCCCTCTGCTTCATCCCTCTTCCCTCCACTTCATCCCTCTTTCCTCCACTTCATCCCTCTTTCCTCCACTTCATCCCTCTTTCCTCCGCCCTGTCAGCCAACCATTCCTGCCTATTCTTCTCCACCTTTGGCCTTGCAGTCCCTCGTGATGTGGACAATGTCCTCTCTTGGGGTTTTGTTTAGCGCTCTGTGGACCTGGATGTAGTAATCCTGGATTCTGAGGCCTCTATTGTTGGTGCACAGACCCGGATGATGTTCCCAGTGAAGCAGGCGGACATGACCCCATCACTGATGTCCCGGGAGTCGGTGCACCTTGTGATTCCATCCTTTACTCCTTTGTCTCATTGCCTGAGTCTGAATTGATGTAATCATCAGAGCGGAGGTCCAGTCCGGTGCAGGTCACCGCCTCCCGCTCGGGTCGCCAATTGTTCTTTCCATTTCCTTCTGGATAATGTCCGGTTTTCCAATCCAAGCCGCTCTGAACCCCGAGAAACCCTGACTCCCCTTAACCCCTATACAGGGATCTGGATATACAACAGAGTCCAGGAGAGATTGCTGCCTATGGAAGGGCAGAAGTCCAGAGACAGGAAAGCCGCCAAGCCGGGTCAGAGCCGGGAGGTCAGGAGAAGGATAAAATCACAATCCCATCGTGTAGTCAGGAAGACGGGCCAAAACCAAGATGGTGGAAAGGTGCAAAAAACACTATTCAAGACTGGAGACAGCCAGGGAAACCAAAAGCTACATCTGGCAGCTTCCAGCCGAAGGCTGAAGATATTAGTCAGTGTGGTGCTTTCCAATAGGCTGAAACACAGGAGCTGATGACTACGGCTGGACAGCACACACACTGTCAGACTAGAGAGTACTACAGGTCCCGGCCACTCCAACCTTAGTGATGAGTAGAGCCTGCGCCGTCCAGCGCTTCTGGCCCTGACTTCTCCTCTATCACACTTATACTCACCTCTGGTGCTGGCGCGGTCTCACCCGGGATCTGTGTGACGTCAGGTGATCAATCAGCAGCCACCTCACTAACGTCCCCGAATGTAAGGTATTTGTCAATAGGTGGAAAGACGGAGGTGGCTGCTGATCGATCATGTGATGTCACACAGATCCCAGTACAGACCGCGCCGGCAGCAGAGGTGAGTATAAGCGTCATATTAAAATGGGGAAACATAGGGATTAAGAAGAGATTGTCCACATAGGGCACATCACCTTGAGATAATCAGGTCACTCTACGATGTTCAAGAAGGTGGAGGTACGGATTGGTCAAGCCAAGGAGGAGTCCACTATTCAACCTCTGAAATCATGGCAAAAAAAAGAACAGGCAAAAGAACCATCAACGATATAAGCTAGATGAGAAGTCAATGGCGGCAGGACAGCAGAGACCAAGCATTGAAGAGCACTGGGGCGTGCAGACATGGACCAAAGATGGAAACACAAAGGTGTCTCACAGGCCACCAAAGACTGAGCTCAAATGTGTTCACACACGGCTGAGACCTGGACACTCTCAAGAAAAACTGGGGCCATAGAGATGGTGTCTGCAGAAGACGTGCGGACCCCTGAGTAAGCCGCCTCTTGTGATGATACACGTGCGGACCCCATAGTAATCCGCCTCCTGTGATGATACACGTGCGGACCCCTGAGTAAGCCGCCTCCTGTGGTGATACACGTGCGGACCCCTGAGTAAGCCGCCTCCTGTGGTGATACACGTGCGGACCCCATAGTAATCCGCCTCCTGTGATGATACACGTGCGGACCCCTGAGTAAGCCGCCTCCTGTGGTGATACACGTGCGGACCCCTGAGTAAGCCGCCTCCTGTGATGATACACGTGAGGACCCCTGAGTAAGCCGCCTCCTGTGGGGATACACGTGCGGACCCCTGAGTAAGCCACCTCCTGTGGTGATACACACATGTCCTCATTCCCATATCGAGCTTCCTACAGGGTGATTCACCTGGTGACTGATTCTGCATTATCAGATATTATCTGCGATTTTATAGGTTTCATTTGTTTCATCTCAAATTTTGCATTTTGTATAATAATAAATGGATTCTGTTACAATGTAGGGTGCGGCTGATGTTTGTGGATGGAATCTGTCTGGAGTCATTTAGACACGGAGGCGCCGACTCCACTGTCCTCACTGCAGACTGGACTGGACTGTGCCCAACCCGGAGCTGCAGACTGACGGCGCCCTCTACTGCTCACCAGGGGGAACTGCAGCCTGATCACAATAGAGGAGGTCTACCCATCACCATCCTCAGACCTCCTGTTAGTACAGAGACCGGGAGAGTCACACAGAGGATGGAGGATAGAAGGCTGCAGGGAGACCAAGAGAGTCACACAGAGGATGGAGGATAGAAGGCTGCAGGGAGACCGAGAGGATAGAGGATGGAGGATAGAAGGCTGCGAGGAGACCGAGAGGATAGAGGATGGAGGGCTGAGACTGTGAGAATTATTAACAGTGTGTTCACCTCCATCTGTATGTAGCAATGACACCAGAATGTAACTCAAGGTCATTCCCTGACAGATCAGTGAGTGCCCCACTACTGACAGCTCCCCCGCTCACCTCTCCGCACTCGGCCGCCCCGCTCACCTCTCCGCACTCTGCCGACCCGCTTGCCTCACTCACCTCTCCGCACTCGGCCGGCCCGCTTGCCCCACTCACCTCTCCGCACTCGGCCGTACCGCTCACCCCACTCACCTCTCCGCACTCGGCCGCCCCGCTCACCTCTCCGCACTCTGCCAACCCGCTTGCCTCACTCACCTCTCCGCACTCGGCCGGCCCGCTTGCCCCACTCACCTCTCCGCACTCGGCCGTACCGCTCACCCCACTCACCTCTCCGCACTCGGCCGTACCGCTCACCCCACTCACCTCTCCGCACTCGGCCGTCCCACTCACCTCTCCGCACTCGGCCGTCCCGCTCGCCTCTCCGCACTCGGCCGCCCCGCTCACCCCACTCACCTCTCCGCACTCGGCCGTACCGCTCACCCCACTCACCTCTCCGCACTCGGCCGTCCTGCTCGCCTCTCCGCACTCGGCCTCCCCGCTCGCCCCACTCGCCTCTCCGCACTCGGCCAACCCGCTTGCCTCACTCACCTCTCTGCACTCGGCCTCCCCGCTCGCCTCTCCGCACTCGGCCTCCCCGCTCGCCCCACTCGCCTCTCTGCACTCGGCCAACCCGCTCGCCCCACTCACCTCTCTGCACTCGGCCTCCCCGCTCGCCTCTCCGCACTCGGCCTCCCCGCTCACCTCTCCGCACTCGGCCGCCCCGCTCACCTCTCCGCACTCGGCCGCCCCGCTCACCTCTCCGCACTCGGCCGCCCCGCTCACCTCTCCGCACTCAGCCGCCCCGCTCACCCCACTCACCTCTCCGCACTCGGCCGTCCCGCTCACCTCTCCGCACTCGGCCGTCCCGCTCACCTCTCCGCACTCGGCCGTCCCGCTCACCCCACTCACCTCTCCGCACTCGGCCGTCCCGCTCACCTCTCCGCACTCGGCCGCCCCGCTCACCTCTCCGCACTCGGCCGCCCCGCTTGCCTCACTCGCCTCTCCGCACTCGGCCAACCCGCTTGCCTCATTCACCTCTCCGCACTCGGCCTCCCCGCTCACCTCTCCGCACTCGGCCGTCCCGCTCACCTCTCCGCACTCGGCCGTCCCGCTCACCTCTCCGCACTCGGCCGCCCCGCTCACCTCTCCGCACTCGGCCGCCCCGCTCACCTCTCCGCACTCGGCCGCCCCGCTCACCTCTCCGCACTCGGCCGCCCCGCTCACCTCTCCGCACTCGGCCGCCCCGCTCACCTCTCCGCACTCGGCCGCCCCGCTCACCTCTCCGCACTCGGCCGCCCCGCTCACCTCTCCGCACTCGGCCGCCCCGCTCACCTCTCCGCACTCGGCCGCCCCGCTCACCTCTCCGCACTCGGCCGCCCCGCTCACCTCTCCGCACTCGGCCGCCCCGCTCACCTCTCCGCACTCGGCCGCCCCGCTCACCTCTCCGCACTCGGCCGCCCCGCTCACCTCTCCGCACTCCACCTGCCGCGCCCGCTCACCTTTCCGGTATATGCTCCAGCTTGAAGATGTGCACAGTCTCGGTGTTGCTGGACACACACAGGAACTGAGCATCCATGCTGAAGACCAGGGAACTGATGTTCACGTACCTGCAGCACGAGAGAAGAGCAGATATTACCGTAATGTCCGGTCACCTCCAGGGGAATAAAGCTGCGCAGCACGCGGTGTGTGAACGTGACTCTCTCACCTCTTCATTCCCCTCCTAAACTCATAGAGCTTCTGTCCCTCAGGGATGGAGAAGACGCGAATCACGGTCCCCTGTAGTGAGAGAGTGGGTGAGCAGGGGATGGGCGAGTGTGGAAAAAGGGAGGTGGAGCAGGAGGACGAGAGCAGGGGGCAAAAGGATGAGAGCTGGGGCGCCAGGAGGATGAGAGCTGGGGCGCCAGGAGGATGAGAGCTGGGGCGCCAGGAGGATGAGAGCTGGGGCGCCAGGAGGATGAGAGCTGGGGCGCCAGGAGGATGAGAGCGGGGGGCACCAGGAGGATGAGAGCGGGGGGCACCAGGAGGATGAGAGCGGGGGGCACCAGGAGGATGAGAGCGGGGGCGCCAGGAGGATGAGAGCTGGGGCGCCAGGAGGATGAGAGCTGGGGCGCCAGGAGGATGAGAGCTGGGGCGCCAGGAGGATGAGAGCTGGGGTGCCAGGAGGATGAGAGCGGGGGTGCCAGGAGGATGAGAGCGGGGGTGCCAGGAGGATGAGAGCTGGGGCGCCAGGAGGATGAGAGCGGGGGGCAGGAGGATGAGAGTGGGGGCGCCAGGAGGATGAGAGCGGGGGGCAGGAGGATGAGAGTGGGGGCGCCAGGAGGATGAGAGCTGGGGGCACCAGGAGGATGAGAGCTCAGGTGGATGAGAGCAGGGGCACCAGGAGGATGAGAGCTCAGGTGGATGAGAGCAGGGGCACCAGGAGGATGAGAGCTCAGGTGGATGAGAGCGGGGGCACCAGGAGGATGAGAGCTCAGGTGGATGAGAGCGGGGGCACCAGGAGGATGAGTGCAGGGGGCAAAAGGATGAGAGCTGGGGCGCCAGGTGGATGAGAGCGGGGGCACCAGGAGGATGAGAGCGGGGGCACCAGGAGGATGAGAGCGGGGGCACCAGGAGGATGAGAGCGGGGGCACCAGGAGGATGAGAGCGGGGGCACCAGGAGGATGAGAGCGGGGGCACCAGGAGGATGAGAGCGGGGGCACCAGGAGGATGAGAGCGGGGGCACCAGGAGGATGAGAGCTCAGGTGGATGAGAGCAGGGGCACCAGGAGGATGAGTGCAGGGGGCAAAAGGATGAGAGCGGGGGCACCAGGAGGATGAGAGCGGGGGCACCAGGAGGATGAGAGCGGGGGCACCAGGAGGATGAGAGCGGGGGCACCAGGAGGATGAGAGCGGGGGCACCAGGAGGATGAGAGCGGGGGCACCAGGAGGATGAGAGCGGGGGCACCAGGAGGATGAGAGCGGGGGCACCAGGAGGATGAGAGCGGGGGCGCCAGGAGGATGAGAGCGGGGGCGCCAGGAGGATGAGAGCGGGGGCGCCAGGAGGATGAGAGCGGGGGCGCCAGGAGGATGAGAGCGGGGGCGCCAGGAGGATGAGAGCGGGGGCGCCAGGAGGATGAGAGCGGGGGCACCAGGAGGATGAGAGCGGGGCACCAGGAGGATGAGAGCGGGGGCACCAGGAGGATGAGAGCGGGAAGCAGAAGGATGAGAGCTGGGGCGCCAGGTGGATGAGAGCGGGGGCGCCAGGAGGATGAGAGCGGGGGCGCCAGGAGGATGAGAGCGGGGGCGCCAGGAGGATGAGAGCGGGAAGCAGAAGGATGAGAGCTGGGGCGCCAGGAGGATGAGAGCTGGGGCGCCAGGAGGATGAGAGCTGGGGCGCCAGGAGGATGAGAGCTGGGGCGCCAGGAGGATGAGAGCTGAGGCGCCAGGAGGATGAGAGCAGGAAGCAGAAGGATGAGAGCTGGGGCGCCAGGAGGATGAGAGCGGGAAGCAGAAGGATGAGAGCTGGGGCACCAGGAGGATGAGAGCTGGGGCGCCAGGAGGATGAGAGCGAGAAGCAGAAGGATGAGAGCTGGGGCACCAGGAGGATGAGAGCTGGGGCGCCAGGAGGATGAGAGCTGGGGCGCCAGGAGGATGAGAGCAGGAAGCAGAAGGATGAGAGCTGGGGCGCCAGGAGGATGAGAGCGGGAAGCAGAAGGATGAGAGCTGGGGCGCCAGGAGGATGAGAGCGGGAAGCAGAAGGATGAGAGCTGGGGCGCCAGGAGGATGAGAGCAGGAAGCAGAAGGATGAGAGCTGGGGCACCAGGAGGATGAGAGCGGGGGCACCAGGAGGATGAGAGCGGGGGCACCAGGAGGATGAGAGCGGGGCACCAGGAGGATGAGAGCGGGGGCCTTCTTTCCACCTCTCACCTTCTCGGATGCACTGGCCAGTTTGGTCCCGGTGGAGTTGAAGGCGATGGCAGCGAGCGGACTGTCATGGGCGGGGATCGTGCACTCGATTTTCTATACGGTAACAAAACACGTCAGCAATCTCCAAACTATAAAGTCCCCGCCCACCGCTGACATCACCCTGCTAATGATTCTAAAATCTACTGAAAAACATATGATGAAACCTTGATATACTGTATCAAATATCTATGCTTATATTCCGCTTCATATCCTGCATAAACCAGTAGTGGCCAGTTATGTACGCAAGGAGAATGTTCGAGAAGGAAGTCGGAACCATATTAAGAGGGCTAATAGTACCCTTATCTATGCGAGGACCTGGACGCTACTAATTGCTCTATTGCTATAGAGCTACGCCTCATCGCCGCCCTGCTTTGTGCTGTATAACGGAGCTTGTTTGCTAAATAAAGCACTTCTTGTGTGTCTTTTCATCAAAAGAAGTTTTATATCTGACCCTGTGTCTGATATCATTACTTCGTGTATGCACTTGATTAAGTTAATTTGACCAGGGTTAAGCAAATATCTAAAATCTTTGGAATCTCACCCTCAACAACCCTACAGTCCCAGTGACATCATCATCAGCCTACAGTCCCCGCCCACTGCACCAGTGACATCATCACCCTACATTCCTCACCCACTGCACCAGTGACATCCCACTGATAATTCTAAAATCTGCTGAAAAACATATTATGAAACCTTAATATATTGTATCAAATATTATACTTATATTCTGCTTCATATCCTGCGTAAACCAGTAGTGAACAGTTATGTATGCAACGAGAATGTCAGAGAAGCAAGTCGGAACCATATAAAGAGGGCTAATAGTACCCTTAACTATATGAGGACTTGGACGCTACTAATTGCTCTAATGCTATAGAGCTACACTTCGTCGCCACCCTGCTTTGTGCTGTATATATTGTTTGCTAAATAAAGCACTTCTTCAGCACCTTCTCATCAAGAGACGTTTTATATCCAACCCTGTTTCTGATATCATTACTTTGTGCATGCACTTGAATAAGTTAATTTGACCAGGGTTAAGCAAATAGTTATCTCACCCTCAACCACCCTATAGTCACCGCCTACTGCGCCAGTGACATCATCACCCCACAATCCCCACCCACTGCACCAGTGACATCACCCTACAGTCCCTGTCCACCAGTGACATCACCCTACAGTACCCACCCACTGCACCACCAGTGACATCATCATTACAGCCCTCACAGATGGACACAGCAGCTGCTCACCAGCGTGTTGGCATCGTACACCATGATCTCGCCCACAGAGGCACTGCCAGGATACGCCAGGTAGGAGTTGGAATGGTTAATGGAGAGAGCGCAAAGACCTGGAGGAAAATCACAAGAAACCATCAACAGGAACCCTGACCCTCCCCCAACATCTGTCCCACCCCCATCACAGACTGCCCCTCCCTCAACCTCTGCCCCACCGCCATCACAGATTGCCCTCCCCTCCTACTGACTGCCCACCTTCTCCCCCCATTAGTGGCGGCTTCTCTCCTCATATTAGAGCCAGGGCCCCGCTCCTCTTACCGGTGGGGTTCTGGGGGGTGTCCAGCAGAGTCCTCAGCAGCTTCATGTCCTTTATATTATGGATGTAGACAGACTCCTCCAGACAGACCACCAGCCTCTACAAGAGGGAGTACAGCCAGTCAGCGAGCAAAGCCCACACAGGGGCCCATGGAACACAGCGATCATGCCCATACAGGGGGCCCATGTTACACAGAAAGCAGGGCCAAATACAGGGGGCCCATGTTACACAGCGAGCAGGGCCCATACAGAGGGTCCATGTTACACAGCGAGCAGGGCCCATACAGGGGGCCCATGTTACACAGAGAGCAGGGCCCATACAGGGGCCCATGTCAGACAGCAAGCAGGGCCCATACAGGGGCCCATGTTACACAGCGAGCAGGACCCATACAGCGGGCCCATGTTACACAGCGAGCAGGGCCCATACAGGGGGCCCATGTTACACAGCGAGCAGGGCCCACACAGGGGGTCCATGTTACACAGTGAGCAGGGCCCATACAGGGGGCCCATGTTACACAGCGAGCAGGGCCCACACAGGGGGTCCATGTTACACAGTGAGCAGGGCCCATACAGGGGGCCCATGTTACACAGTGAGCAGGGCCCATACAGGGGGCCCATGTTACACAGCGAGCAGGGCCCATACAGGGGGCCCATGTCAGACAAAGAGCAGGGCCCATACAGGGGGCCCATACTACACAGTGAGCAGGGCCCATACAGGGGGCCCATGTTAGACAGCGAGCAGGGCCCATGTCAGACAGCGAGCAGGGCCCATACAGGGGGCCCATGTTACACAGCGAGCAGGGCCCATACAGAGGGCCCATGTTACACAGCGAGCAGGGCCCATACAGGGGGCCCATGTCAGACAGCGAGCAAGGCCCATGTCCGAGAGTGAGCAGGGCCCATACAGGGGCCCATGTCAGACAGAGAGCAGGGCCCATACAGGGGGTCCATGATACACAGCGAGCAGGGCCCATACAGGGGGCCCATGTTACACAAGCGAGCAGGGCCCATACAGGGGGCCCATGTTACACAGCGAGCAGGGCCCATACAAGGGGCCCATGTTACACAGCGAGCAGGGCCCATACAAGGGGCCCATGTTACACAGCGAGCAGGGCCCATACAGGGGGCCCATGTTACACAGCGAGCAGGGCCCATACAGGGGCCCATGTCAGACAGAGAGCAGGGCCCATACAGGGGGTCCATGTTACACAGCGAGCAGGGCACATACAGGGGGCCCATGTCAGACAGAGAGCAGGGCCCATACAGGGGGTCCATGTTACACAGCGAGCAGGGCCCATACAGGGGGTCCATGTTACACAGCGAGCAGGGCCCATGCAGGGGGCCCATGTTACACAGCGAGCAGGGCCCATACAGGGGGTCCATGTTACACAGCGAGCAGGGCCCATACAGGGGGTCCATGTTACACAGCGAGCAGGGCCCATGCAGGGGGCCCATGTTACACAGCGAGCAGGGCCCATACAGGGGGTCCATGTTACACAGCGAGCAGGGCCCATACAAGGGGCCCATGTTACACAGCGAGCAGGGCCCATCAAGGGGCCCATGTTACACAGCGAGCAGGGCCCATACAAGGGGCCCATGTTACACAGCGAGCAGGGCCCATACAGGGGGCCCATGTTACACAGCGAGCAGGGCCCATACAGGGGGCCCATGTTACACAGTGAGCAGGGCCCATACAGGGGGCCCATGATAGTTAGCCTGTGAGTCTGAATGTCCATAGTAGTTGTGCAGTCACCCACCTGCCGGTTTAGTCTGATGGAGAGGATGTTGCCTGAATAGTTGTAGTTACAGATTTCTGTTCCTTTCTTAAAATGGAAGACGTTCATCTGACGAGGCTTGGAGTGACTGACAACGACCACGAGACTGCTGGAGAAGAGACGCTCAACGATGTACACGTCCGAGAGGTCATCTACAGAAGACATGGAAGAGTAAGGAAAACAGGAGAGAGAGCCACAGGGCGGGGCAAGCGGGGGGGCGCCACAGGGCGGGGCAAGCGGGAGAGAGCCACAGGGCGGGGCAAGCGGGAGAGAGCCACAGGGCGGGGCAGCGGGAGAGAGCCACAGGCGGGGCAAGCGGAGAGAGCCACAGGGCGGGGCAAGCGGGAGAGAGCCACAGGGCGGCAGCGAGAGAGCCACAGGCGGAAGCGGAGAGAGCCACAGGGCGGGGCAAGGGGAGAGAGAGCCACAGGGCGGGGCAAGCGGGAGAGAGCCACAGGCCGGGGCAAGCGGGAGAGAGCCACAGGCCGGGGCAAGCGGGAGAGAGCCACAGGCCGGGGCAAGCGGGAGAGAGCCACAGGCCGGGGCAAGCGGGAGAGAGCCACAGGCCGGGGCAAGCGGGAGAGAGCCACAGGCCGGGGCAAGCGGGAGAGAGCCACAGGCCGGGGCAAGCGGGAGAGAGCCACAGGCCGGGGCAAGCGGGAGAGAGCCACAGGCCGGGGCAAGCGGGAGAGAGCCACAGGCCGGGGCAAGCGGGAGAGAGCCACAGGCCGGGGCAAGCGGGAGAGAGCCACAGGCCGGGGCAAGCGGGAGAGAGCCACAGGCCGGGGCAAGCGGGAGAGAGCCACAGGCCGGGGCAAGCGGGAGAGAGCCACAGGCCGGGGCAAGCGGGAGAGAGCCACAGGCCGGGGCAAGCGGGAGAGAGCCACAGGCCGGGGCAAGCGGGAGAGAGCCACAGGCCGGGGCAAGCGGGAGAGAGCCACAGGCCGGGGCAAGCGGGAGAGAGCCACAGGCCGGGGCAAGCGGGAGAGAGCCACAGGCCGGGGCAAGCGGGAGAGAGCCACAGGCCGGGGCAAGCGGGAGAGAGCCACAGGCCGGGGCAAGCGGGAGAGAGCCACAGGCCGGGGCAAGCGGGAGAGAGCCACAGGCCGGGGCAAGCGGGAGAGAGCCACAGGCCGGGGCAAGCGGGAGAGAGCCACAGGCCGGGGCAAGCGGGAGAGAGCCACAGGCCGGGGCAAGCGGGAGAGAGCCACAGGCCGGGGCAAGCGGGAGAGAGCCACAGGCCGGGGCAAGCGGGAGAGAGCCACAGGCCGGGGCAAGCGGGAGAGCCACAGGGTGGGGCAAGCGGGAGAGCCACAAGGTAGGGCTGGGGTAGAGGAGCGAGCCGCGAGGCAGACATTTAGCCTGCAAGGATCGTCCCAACACTCCATCTCTCCTGCGGGGGTCGGACCATTTGATGCTCCATTGGAGATGCATAGCCGCCATCATCACTTTCTTGTGGTAACACTCTAGTGCCGCTCTACGGCTACGTCATGTTATTTGAAGATGTCTGGAGGAGAATATAAACCGCCCCAGCGGGGGCCGACCGTCGCTCTACAGACACTGGAACTTTACCTTTTCATGGACGAGGTCGAGCTGCTCACCGAGGACAGAGGAAGAGCTTTACCCGACTTCATTCCTATCGCAGGGACCTGTAAAAACCAGCATCGTAAGGAAAGGGTTAAGAGGTCTCCATACACCTCAGAACTACAGAGGCGCCCTCACAACCGTCACCACCCCATACTTACAGAGGAGCCCACAACCATCACAGCCTCAAGAGGTGCCCCCCAACCGTCACCACCCCATTACTCTACAGAGGAGCCCCCCAACCATCACCAGCCCTCAAGAGGTGCCCCCCAACCGTCACCACCCCATTACTCTACAGAGGCAGCCCCCCAACCATCACCAGCCCTCAAGAGGTGCCCCCCAACCGTCACCACCCCATATCTAAGAGGAGCCCCAACCTCACCACCCCTCAAGAGGGCCCCCCAACCGTCACCACCCTCAAGAGGTGCCCCCCAACCGTCACCACCCCATCATTCTAGAGAGGAGCCCCAACCATCACCAGCCCTCAAGAGGTGCCCCCAACCGTCACCACCCCCTCACTACTACCGAGGAGCCCCCCAACCGTCACCCCCGCCTCATTCCACAGAGGAGCCCCCCCCAACCGTTACCAGCCCCTCACTCCTACACAGAGGAGCTCCCCAACTGTCACCCGCCCCTCACTCTACAGAGGAGCTCCCCAACCATCACCACCCCATTACTCTACAGAGCAGCCCCCCAACCGTCATCGGCCCTCACTCTGCAGAGGAGCCCCCCCAACCGTCACCCGCCCCTCCTTTTACAGAGGGGCCCCCACAACTGTCACGCACCCCTCACCTCCACAGAGGAGCCCCCAAACCGTCACCAGCCCTCACTACAGAGGAGACCTCCAACTGTCCCCAGCCCTCACTGTACAGAGGAGCACCCCAAAAATCACTGTCCCTCACTCTCCAGAGGAGCCCCCCCAACAATCACCAGCCATCACTCTACAAAGGAGCTTCCCAACCATCACCAGCCCTCACTCTACAGAAGAGCCCCCCCTACCAACCCTCACTCCCAAATGATTACACGCTTCCCTTAGGAGTCCATTGAGAGAAGATTGGGGGCTGAGGAGGAGACACATACAGACCCCACTGTTACTTTTTAGTATTGTTTCACTCCAGAGCTGCACTCACAGCTGCACTGCTTAGTGTCACTGTGCAATGTCCTTCATGTGTTTTCTGCTCCAGAGCTGGACTCACAGTTAGAGTTCCTCCTTTACAAAAGGCCACTCACAGCTTCTATGGGTAGATTGTGAGGAAGCGACAGAAGCCGAACAAGCTAAACTTGTGTAACCCAAAGAGCCGGGTCCCAGCGTTTCCCCAGAAATTATGTGCCCCGGGCGGCTCTCGCCTCCTTGGATGCCGCGCCCCGGGCGGCTCTCGCCTCCTTGGATGCCGCGCCCCGGGCGGCTCTCGCCTCCTTGGATGCCGCGCCCCGGGCGGCTCTCGCCTCCTTGGATGCCGCGCCCCGGGCGGCTCTCGCCTCCTTGGATGCCGCGCCCCGGGCGGCTCTCGCCTCCTTGGATGCCGCGCCCCGGGCGGCTCTCGCCTCCTTGGATGCCGCGCCCCGGGCGGCTCTCGCCTCCTTGGATGCCGCGCCCCGGGCGGCTCTCGCCTCCTTGGATGCCGCGCCCCGGGCGGCTCTCGCCTCCTTGGATGCCGCGCCCCGGGCGGCTCTCGCCTCCTTGGATGCCGCGCCCCGGGCGGCTCTCCGCCTCCTTTGGATGCCGCGCCCCGGGCGGCTCTCGCTTCCTTGGATGCCGCGCCCCGGGCGGCTCTCGCTTCCTTGGATGCCGCGCCCCGGGCGGCTCTCGCTTCCTTGGATGCCGCGCCCCGGGCGGCTCTCTGCCTTCCTTGGATGCCGCGCCCCGGGCGGCTCTCGCTTCCTTGGATGCCGCGCCCCGGGCGGCTCTCGCTTCCTTGGATGCCGCGCCCCGGGCGGCTCTCGCTTCCTTGGATGCCGCGCCCCGGGCGGCTCTCGCCTTCCTTGGATGCCGCGCCCGGGCGGCTCTCGCCTCCTTGGATGCCCGCCCCGGCGCTCTCCCCCTTGGATGCGCCCCCGGGGCTCTCGCCTCCTTGGATGCCGCGCCCCGGGCGGCTCTCGCCTCCTTGGATGCCGCGCCCCGGGCGGCTCTCGCCTCCTTGGATGCCGCGCCCCGGGCGGCTCTCGCCTCATTGGATGCCGCGCCCCGGGCGGCTCTCGCCTCCTTGGATGCCGCGCCCCGGGCGGCTCTCGCTTCTTTGGATGCCGCGCCCCGGGCGGCTCTCGCCCCCTTGGATGCCGCGCCCCGGGCGGCCTCTCGCTTCCTTGGATGCCGCGCCCCGGGCGGCTCTCGCTTCCTTGGATGCCGCGCCCCGGGCGGCTCTCGCCTCCTTGGATGCCGCGCCCCGGGCGGCTCTCGCTTCCTTGGATGCCGCGCCCCGGGCGGCTCTCGCTTCCTTGGATGCCGCGCCCCGGGCGGCTCTCGCCTCCTTGGATGCCGCGCCCCAGGCGGCTCTCGCTTCCTTGGATGCCGCGCCCCGGGCGGCTCTCGCTTCTTTGGATGCCGCGCCCCGGGCGGCTCTCGCTTCCTTGGATGCCGCGCCCCGGGCGGCTCTCGCCTCCTTGGATGCCGCGCCCCGGGCGGCTCTCGCTTCCTTGGATGCCGCGCCCCGGGCGGCTCTCGCTTCTTTGGATGCCGCGCCCCGGGCGGCTCTCGCTTCCTTGGATGCCGCGCCCCGGGCAGCTCTCGCTTCTTTGGATGCCGCGCCCCGGGCGGCTCTCGCTTCCTTGGATGCCGCGCCCCGGGCGGCTCTCGCTTCCTTGGATGCCGCGCCCCGGGCAGCTCTCGCTTCTTTGGATGCCGCGCCCCGGGCGGCTCTCGCCTCCTTGGATGCCGGTCACACAAATTTTATGAGAGGATCAGAATACAACCTACAGGTCACCACAGAGGTCAAAGATCACAAACTACAAATCATCCCGGAGAAGAGCCAAACCGAAGAAACAGGTGAATATATCCCGTACTAAACACCCCTCCCTCATGGACTGATCTAGTCCCCCCTGATAATGGTACTACTCCCTCCCTAATGAGATAATGGACCTGTTCCCCCTTAATAATGGTATTACCCCATCCCTAATGTGATAGTGGACCGGTCCTGTCCCCTCCAGTGATGGTACTATACCCCAAATGTCATAATAGATATGTCTTGTTCCCCCCTAATAATAATTTTACCCCATCCCTAATGTGATAATATCCTCCCCTAAAATAATAATGGACCAGTCCTGCCCCCCCCCCTAATAATGGTACTACCCCTCTCTCATGCGATAATGGACCAGTTCTGTGTCCCCCTATCCTGAGGATAGTACTGCCCCTCACTATGGGATGTGCTGACTATTAGTGGTCTCTCCTGGTATATTACGTGCAGTCCTGGTTGTAGCTCAGGCAGCAGATGTCTCCGTCCCCCCATATTGATGGTCTCTCCCAGTTCCCCCCTATATTGATGGTCTCTCCCGATTCCCCATATATTGATGGTCTCCCCCAGGTCCCCCCTATATTGATGGTCTCCCCCAGGTCCCCCCTATATTGATGGTCTCCCCCAGGTCCCCCCTATATTGATGGTCTTCCCCAGTTCCCCCCTATATTGATGGTCTCCCCCAGGGCCCCCCTATATTGATGGTCTCCCCCAGTTCCCCCCTATATTGATGGTCTCCCCCAGTTCCCCCCTATATTGATGGTCTCCCCCAGTTCCCCCCTATATTGATGGTCTCCCCCAGTTCCCCCCTATATTGATGGTCTCCCCCAGTTCCCCCCTTTATTGATGGTCTCCCCCAGTTCCCCCCTTTATTGATGGTCTCCCCCAGTTCCCCCCTATATTGATGGTCTCCCCCAGGTCCCCCCTTTATTGATGGTCTCCCCCGGTTCCCCCCTATATTGATGGTCTCCCCCAGGTCCCCCCTATATTGATGGTCTCCCCCAGTTCCCTCTTATATTGATGATCTCCCCCGATTCCCCCCTATATTGATGGTCTCCCCCAGTTCCCCCCTATATTGATGGTCTCCCCCAATTCCCCCCTATATTGATGGTCTCCCCCAGTTCCCCCCTATATTGATGGTCTCCCCCGGTTCCCCCCTATATTGATGGTCTCCCCCGGTTCCCTCCTATATTGATGGTCTCCCCCGGTTCCCCCCTATATTGATGGTCTCCCCCGGTTCCCCCCTATAATTGATGGTCTCCCCTATATTGATGGTCTCCCCCGGTTCCCCCCTATATTGATGGTCTCCCCCGGTTCCCCCCTATATTGATGGTCTCCCCCGGTTCCCCCCTATATTGATGGTCTCCCCCCCGGTTCCCCCCTATATTGATGGTCTCCCCCGGTTCCCCCCTATATTGATGGTCTCCCCCGATTCCCCCCTATATTGATGGTCTCCCCCGGTTCCCCCCTATATTGATGGTCTTCCCCGATTCCCCATATATTGATGGTCTCCCCCGTTCCCCATATATTGATGGTCTCCCCCCGTTCCCCCATATATTGATGGTCTCTCCCGATTCCCCATATATTGATGGTCTCCCCCGGTTCCCCCCTATATTGATGGTCTCTCCCGTCTGATGTCTCCCCCCTATATTGATGGTCCCTCCCCCCCCCTCCCCCCCTATATTGATGGTCTCCCCCAGTTCCCCCCTATATTGATGGTCTCTCCCGGTTCCCCCCTATATTGATGGTCTCTCCCGATTCCCCATATATTGATGGTCTCCCCCGGTTCCCCCCTATATTGATGGTCTCTCCCGGTTCCCCCCTATATTGATGGTCTCCCCCGGCCTCCCCCTCTGATGGTCTCTCCCTCGGGTATATTGCGTGCAGTCCTGGTTGTAGCTCAGGCAGCAGATGTCTCCCCCTATATTGATGGTCTCCCCCGGTTCCCCCCTATATTGATGGTCTCCCCCGGTTCCCCCCTATATTGATGGTCTCCCCCAGGTCCCCCCTATATTGATGGTCTCCCCCGACTCCCCCTATATTGATGGTCTCCCCCGGTTCCCCCCTATATTGATGGTCTCCCCCAGTTCCCCCCTATATTGATGGTCTCTCCCGGCTCCCCCCTCTGATGGTCTCTCCCGGCTCCCCCCTCTGATGGTCTCTCCCTCGGGTATATTACGTGCAGTTCTGGTTGCTCAGGCAGCAGATGTCTCCCCCTATATTGATGGTTTACCTCGGTTCCCCCCTATATTGATGGTCTCCCCCAGGTCCCCCCTATATTGATGGTCTCCCCCGGCTCCCCCTATATTGATGGTCTCCCCCGGTTCCCCCCTATATTGGTGGTCTCCCCCGGTCCCCCCCTATATTGATGGTCTCCCCCGGTTCCCCCCTATATTGATGGTCTCCCCCGGTTCCCCCCTATATTGATGGTCTCCCCCGGTTCCCCCCTATATTGATGGTCTCTCCCTGGTTCCCCCCCTCTGATGGTCTCTCCCTCGGGTATATTACGTGCAGTCCTAGTTGTAGCTCAGGCAGCAGATGTCTCCCCCCTATATTGATGGTTTACCTCGGTTCCCCCTATATTGATGGTTTACCTCGGTTCCCCCCTATATTGATGGTCTCCCCCGGTTCCCCCCTATATTGGTGGTCTCCCCCGGTCCCCCCCTATATTGATGGTCTCCCCCCGTTCCCCCCTATATTGATGGTCTCTCCCGGTTCCCCCCTATATTGATGGTCTCCCCCGGTTCCCCCCTATATTGATGGTCTCCCCCAGGTCCCCCCTATATTGATGGTCTCCCCCGGCTCCCCCTATATTGATGGTCTCCCCCGGTCCCCCCCTATATTGATGGTCTCCCCCCGTTCCCCCCTATATTGATGGTCTCTCCCGGTTCCCCCCTATATTGATGGTCTCCCCCGGTTCCCCCCTATATTGATGGTCTCCCCCGGTTCCCCCCTATATTGGTGGTCTCCCCCGGTCCCCCCCTATATTGATGGTCTCCCCCCGTTCCCCCCTATATTGATGGTCTCTCCCGGTTCCCCCCTATATTGATGGTCTCCCCCGGTTCCCCCCTATATTGATGGTCTCCCCCAGGTCCCCCCTATATTGATGGTCTCTCCCTCGGGTATATTACGTGCAGTCCTGGTTGTAGCTCAGGCAGCAGATGTCTCCCCCTATACTGATGGTCTCCCCCAGGTCCCCCCTATATTGATGGTCTCTCCCGGTTCCCCCCTATATTGATGGTCTCTCCCGACTCCCCCTATATTGATGGTCTCCCCCGGTTCCCCCTATATTGATGGTCTCCCCCGGTTCCCCCCTATATTGATGGTCTCCCCCGGTTCCCCCCTATATTGATGGTCTCCCCCGGCTCCCCCCCTCTGATGGTCTCTCCCTCGGGTATATTACGTGCAGTCCTGGTTGTAGCTCAGGCAGCAGATGTCCTCCCGGCTCTCCTGCTGCTCCTGCGGCCGCTCCGGGCTCCATCTCTCCGGCCTGAGCTCCTCTCGGCCCCCGGCTCCCTCCACATCCGCAGTAAACACACAACAGCTGACCGTACGTCACACACTGCTCACCGCTGATTGGATCATGGACTCAGCAGACGACCAATCACAGCAAGGTTCACTCCGGTGACAGCGCTGACGTCACATCAGAGATTGTAAGAGGGCGGCCACGTGATGCTCCTCCCACCTGCGGCTGACCAATGGCAGCACGAGAGTGAGAACCACTCGCGCGTCTATTGGACATAGCCGTGGGCGGGGCATAACACGTGGACTCTCAGCCTAACCTGCTTTACCTCAAGTTTGTTGGGCTGGTGCACGAGGGTGGACTCTGGTTGGCTATAAAAACCTGTGACGTCATTGCGGCCATATTGGTAGAGGGAGGTGTCCGCCATATTGGTAGAGGAAGTTGTCCGCCATATTGGTAGAGGGAGGAGTCCGCCATATTGGTAGAGGAAGTTGTTCGCCATATTGGTAGAGGAAGGTGTCCGCCATATTGGTAGAGGAAGTTGTTCGCCATATTGGTAGAGGAAGTTGTTCGCCATATTGGTAGAGGAAGTTGTTCGCCATATTGGTAGAGGAAGTTGTTCGCCATATTGGTAGAGGAAGTTGTTCGCCATATTGGTAGAGGAAGAAGTCCGCCATATTGGTAGAGGACAGTCAGTTCGTATATAATGACCAGCACTCACTTGTGTGATATGTTGGTGCTGCTATTGGAAAGGATCAGATGACCCTTAATGCAGAGTGATATAGAATCAATGCACACCTTCCTCTACCAATATGGCGGACACCTTCCTCTACCAATATGGCCACAATGACGTCACAAGTTTTTATGTGGAAGAGGGAGGTGTCCGCCATATTGGTAGAGGGAGGTGTCCGCCATATTGGTAGAAGGAGGTGTCCGCCATATTGGTGGAGGGAGGTGTCCGCCATATTGGTAGAGGAAGGTGTCGGCCATATTGGGAGAGGAAGGTGTCGGCCATATTGGTAGAGGGAGGTGTCCGCCATATTGGTAGAGGGAGGTGTCCGCCATATTGGTAGAGGGAAGTGTCCGCCATATTGGTAGAGGGAAGTGTCCGCCATATTGGTAGAGGAAGGTGTCGGCCATATTGGTAGAGGGAGGAGTCCGCGATATTGGGAGAGGGAGGTGTCCGCCATATTGGTAGAGGGAGGTGTCCGCCATATTGGTAGAGGGAGGTGTCCGCCATATTGGTGGAGGGAGGTGTCCGCCATATTGGTAGAGGAAGGTGTCCGCCATATTGGTAGAGGGAGGTGTCCGCCATATTGGTAGAGGGAGGTGTCCGCCATATTGGTGGAGGGAGGTGTCCGCCATATTGGTAGAGGGAGGTGTCCGCCATATTGGTAGAGGGAAGTGTCCGCCATATTGGTAGAGGGAAGTGTCCGCCATATTGGTAGAGGAAGGTGTCGGCCATATTGGTAGAGGGAGGAGTCCGCGATATTGGGAGAGGGAGGTGTCCGCCATATTGGTAGAGGGAGGTGTCCGCCATATTGGTAGAGGGAGGTGTCCGCCATATTGGTGGAGGGAGGTGTCCGCCATATTGGTAGAGGAAGGTGTCGGCCATATTGGTAGAGGGAGGAGTCCGCGATATTGGGAGAGGGAGGTGTCCGCCATATTGGTAGAGGGAGGTGTCCGCCATATTGGTAGAGGGAGGTGTCCGCCATATTGGTAAGGGAGGTGTCCGCCATATTGGTAGAGGGAGGTGTCCGCCATATTGGTAGAGGAGGAGTCCGCCATATTGGTAGAGGAAGGTGTCGGCCATATTGGTAGAGGACAGTCATGTTCGTATATAATGACCAGCACTCACTTGTGTGATATGTTGGTGCTGCTATTGGAAAGGATCAGATGACCCTTAATGCAGAGTGATATAGAATCAATGCACACCTTCCTCTACCAATATGGCGGACACCTTCCTCTACCAATATGGCCACAATGACGTCACAAGTTTTTATGTGGAAGAGGGAGGTGTCCGCCATATTGGTAGAGGGAGGTGTCCGCCATATTGGTAGAAGGAGGTGTCCGCCATATTGGTGGAGGGAGGTGTCCGCCATATTGGTAGAGGAAGGTGTCGGCCATATTGGGAGAGGAAGGTGTCGGCCATATTGGTAGAGGGAGGTGTCCGCCATATTGGTAGAGGGAGGTGTCCGCCATATTGGTAGAGGGAAGTGTCCGCCATATTGGTAGAGGGAAGTGTCCGCCATATTGGTAGAGGAAGGTGTCGGCCATATTGGTAGAGGGAGGAGTCCGCGATATTGGGAGAGGGAGGTGTCCGCCATATTGGTAGAGGGAGGTGTCCGCCATATTGGTAGAGGGAGGTGTCCGCCATATTGGGAGGGAGGTGTCCGCCATATTGGTAGAGGAAGGTGTCCGCCATATTGGTAGAGGGAGGTGTCCCCATATTGGTAGAGGAGGTGTCCGCCATATTGGTGGAGGGAGGTGTCCGCCATATTGGTAGAGGGAGGTGTCCGCCATATTGGTAAGGGAAGTGTCCGCCATATTGGTAGAGGGAAGTGTCCGCCATATTGGTAGAGGAAGGTGTCGGCCATATTGGTAGAGGGAGGAGTCCGCGATATTGGGAGAGGGAGGTGTCCGCCATATTGGTAGAGGAGGTGTCCGCCATATTGGTAGAGGAGGTGTCCGCCATATTGGTGGAGGGAGGTGTCCGCCATATTGGTAGAGGAAGGTGTCGGCCATATTGGTAGAGGGAGGAGTCCGCGATATTGGGAGAGGGAGGTGTCCGCCATATTGGTAGAGGGAGGTGTCCGCCATATTGGTAGAGGGAGGTGTCCGCCATATTGGTAGAGGGAGGTGTCCGCCATATTGGTAGTAGGGAGGTGTCCGCCATATTGGTAGAGGAGAAGGAGTCCGCCATATTGGTAGAGGAAGGTGTCGGCCATATTGGTAGAGGACAGTCAGTTCGTATATAATGACCAGCACTCACTTGTGTGATATGTTGGTGCTGCTATTGGAAAGGATCAGATGACCCTTAATGCAGAGTGATATAGAATCAATGCACACCTTCCTCTACCAATATGGCGGACACCTTCCTCTACCAATATGGCCACAATGACGTCACAAGTTTTTATGTGGAAGAGGGAGGTGTCCGCCATATTGGTAGAGGGAGGTGTCCGCCATATTGGTAGAGGGAGGTGTCCGCCATATTGGTAGAGGGAGGTGTCCGCCATATTGGTAGAGGGAGGTGTCCGCCATATTGGTGGAGGGAGGTGTCCGCCATATTGGTGGAGGGAGGTGTCCACCATATTGGTAGAGGGAGGTGTCCGCCATATTGGTAGAGGGAAGTGTCCGCCATATTGGTAGAGGGAAGTGTCCGCCATATTGGTGGAGGGAGGTGTCCGCCATATTGGTGGAGGGAGGTGTCCGCCATATTGGTAGAGGAAGGTGTCGGCCATATTGGTAGAGGGAGGAGTCCGCGATATTGGGAGAGGGAGGTGTCCGCCATATTGGTAGAGGGAGGTGTCCGCCATATTGGTAGAGGGAGGTGTCTGCCATATTGGGAGAGGAAGATGTCAACCATATTGGTAGAGGAAGGTGTCCGCCATATTGGTAGAGGGAGGTGTCCACCATATTGGTAGAGGGAGGTGTGCGCTATTTTGGTAGAGGAAGGTGTCCGCCATATTGATAGAGATGTCCGCCATATTGGTAGGGAAATGTGTCCGCCATATTGGTAGAGAAAGATATCCACCATCTTGGTAGAGGAAGGTGTCCGCCATATTGGTAGAGGGAGGTCTCCGCCATATTGGTACAGAAAGGTGTCAGGCATATTGGTAGAGGAAGAAGTCCGCCATATTGGTAGAGGAAGATGTCCACCATAATGATAGAGGAAGGTGTCCGCCATATTGGTAGAGGGAAGTGTCCGCCATATTGGTAAAGGAAGGTGTCCTCCATATTGTTAGAGGGAGGTATCTGCCATATTGGTTGAGGGAGGTGTCCGCCATATTGGTAGAGGGAGGTTTCCACCATATTGGTAGAGGGAGGTCTCCGCCATATTGGTACAGAAAGGTGTCAGGCATATTGGTAGTGGAAGGTGTCCACCATATTGGTAGAGGAAGATGTCCACCATAATGATAGAGGAAGGTGTCCGCCATATTGGTAGAGGGAAGTGTCCGCGATATTGGTAGAGGAAGATGTCCGTCTTATTGGTAGAGGAAGATGTCCGCCATATTGTAAGAGGAAGTTGTCAGCCATATTGGTAGAGGAAGATGTCCACCATAATGATAGAGGAAGGTGTCCGCCATATTGGTAGAGGAAGATGTCCGCCATATTGGTAGAGGGAAGTGTCCGCCATATTGGTAGAGGAAGATGTCCGCGATATTGTAAGAGGAAGTTGTCAGCCATATTGGTAGAGGAAGATGTCCGCGATATTGTAAGAGGAAGTTGTCAGCCATATTGGTAGAGGAAGATGTCCGCCATATTGATACGGAGTCGCCACCTTAATACCTGTTGTGGAGTTGCAGATCCCTCATCCTCTGCGCTGCTGTCCTCGCTCTTTCCAATTCTGTCAGTGACTTCATCGTCAACCATCTGGACTTCCCGCACTCTCGTCCTTCTCCTGACTTGTTGGCCCGTGTCTCATCATCATCTCCCTCTCGAGACACCATTCCCCACCGTCGTCTTCTTCTGTCTCTGCTTGGTCCAATACTTGAGCATCACAATGCACGATATCCTTGTGTCCCTCCAGGAATGTCCAGGGCGAGAGGCCGGAATCAATAAATGGAGATGTAAAGACTCGCACCTGGAGTGTCCGGCTGTGGGAGCTGTGCATGTGTGTTGCTGCTGTAGTTTTAATCTGAGTCAGTTCTCCAGTCCCTCAGCTTATATGTAGTTCTACTTCCTCCCACCAGGTGTTGCTGATAGAGTTCAGTCTCTACTAGGACCAAGAGTAGTGAAGACAGGCATGCTGGTGCTGCTGCTCCCTTCCATAGGTGTTGCTGTGTTTCCTGGTCCATGGGTGTAGGTGAAGGCTCATAGCCTAGGACGTATCAGAAGCAGGGCAAGGGTGTCGACCCAGACTTCCTCACCTTCAGGGAGCAGGGTAATGTAGGGACCCCAGTCTGAAGGTCAGACTAGCTCCCCCGATCACCTTTTTGCCCTTCTTACCATCCTTCTTCCTGATTCCCTATCCACTATACCATAACCTGTGACACTGGGACTCGCCATGGTGGGAGGAAGAAGGATTAGGGTTCTCGGCTGGTGAGACTGGAGCGTGTGAAGGACAGGGTGGTAGAAGCTTTATCTGCCATCCCACACACCACCTGCTCACACTGTTCAGGCTTCTGGAGTTGTGTCCCGCACTCCCTGCACAGCGGACAGGAAGGTCTCATAGATGATCATCTGTTGTGCTACCTCATTAGACACAGGTTCACACCATCAGCAGCACCACCACCTCCACGTCCCCTACCAAACACCTGGCACATTGTACATTAGGTATATAGTATATGCCTGCCATCTTTACCATATTAATAGGGAAGAGAAAATATGTCGCCTGGAAAAGGACCTCTGTTTTTAGGTTGCAGCAAATCCTGCTAATACACCTGCTCTACGATATGAAGGAGTATGGGGGTGCGTTATACTATATGGAGGTCTATTGGGGTGCATTATACTATATGGACTATGGTGGGTGCATTATACTATATGGAGGACTATGTGGAGCGTTATGATATATGGAGGACTATGTGGGGTGCAGTATACTATATGGATGACTATGGGGGTGCATTACTATATATGGAGGAGTATGGGGTGCATAATACTATATGGAGGACTATGGGGGTGCAGAATACTATATGGAGCACTATGGGGTGCATTATACTATATGGAGGACTATGGGGTGCATAATACTATATGGAGGACTATGGGGGTGCATTCTATTATATAGAGGACTATGGGGTGCATTATACTATATGGAGGACTATAGGGGTACATTATACTATATGGAGGACTATAGGGGTGCATTCTATTATATAGAGGACTATGGGGAGCATTATACTATATGGAGGACTATTGGGTGCTTTATACTATATGGAGGACTATGGGGGTGCATTATACTATATGGAGGACTATGGGGTGCATCATACTATATGGAGGACTATGGGGTGCATCATACTATATGGAGGACTGTGGGGGTGCATCATACTATATCGAGGACTGTGGGGTGCATTATATGATAAGGAAGACTTTCGGGGTGCATTATACTATATGGAGGACTGTGGGGGTGCATTATACTATATGGAGGACTATGGGGTGCATTATACTATATAGAGGACTATGGGGTGCATAATACTATATGGAGGACTATGGGGATGCATTATATTATATGGAGGACTATGGGGTGCATTATACTATATGGAGGACTATGGGGTGCATTATACTATATGGAGGACTATGGGGTGCATTATACTATATGGAGGACTATGGGTTGCATTATACTATATGGAGGACTATGGGGGTCATTATACTATATGGAGGACTATTGAGTGCATTATACTATATGGAGGACTATGTGGGTCATTATACTATATGGAGGACTATGGGGTGCATTATACTATATGGAGGACTATGGGGTGCATAATACTATATGGAGGACTATGGGGGTGCATTATACTATATGGAGGACTATGGGGTGCATTATACTATATGGAGGACTATGGGGTGCATTATACTATATGGAGGACTATGGGGGTGCATCATACTATATGGAGGACCATGGGGGTCATTATACTATATGGAGGACTATGGGGTGTATTATACTATATGGAGGACTATGGGTTGCATTATACTATATGGAGGACTATGGGGGGCATTATACTATATGGAGGACTATGGGGTGCATTATACTATATGGAGGACTATGGGGTGCATTATACTATATGGAGGACTATGGAGTGCATTATACTATATGGAGGACTATGGGGGTCATTATACTATATGGAGGAATATGGGGGTGCATTATACTATATGGAGGACTATGGGGTGCATTATACTATATGGATGACTATGGGGTGCATTATACTATATGGATGACTATGGGGTGCATTATACTATATGGATGACTATGTGGGGCATTATACTATATGGAGGACTATGGGTTGCATTATACTATATGGATGACTATGGGGGTGCATCATACTATATGGAGGACCATGGGGGTCATTATACTATATGGAGAACTATGGGGTGTATTATACTATATGGAGGACTATGGGGGTGCATTATACTATATGCAGGACTATGGAGGGTGCATTATACTATATAGAGGACTATGGGGTGCATTATATTATATGGAGGACTATGGGGTGCATTATACTATATGGAGGACTATGTGGGGCATTATACTATATGGAGGACTATGTGGGTCATTATACTATATGGAGGACTATGGGGTGCAGAGTTTTGAGATGGCTCTTATGTGACCCAGATGACTATTATTTTTAGGTGGGGCCCATTAGACCCCCCTCTTGGGTTCCGTCCGGTCCATGTATAGCTCTGCGGTGAGGAATGAGGCGGGTGACACGGTGATACATGTAAACACGGCTGTATTTCCTTGTCTCGTCTCCTGTGAGGAGGAAGTCGGGAGCTGCCAGGAATCTTGGTGACATTCGGAGCGGCGTCTCGGGTTTCTCGCGGTCACACGGCCACATCCGCCGCCGTCTGCCAGGACTCAGCTCTGGAGGATAGAAAGCGAAGAATTAACCCCGCCAGTGCCGTAACCACCCGTTCACACGGAGCGTCACCCTACCTGAGAGGACCAGACTACCACGGCACCGTCCATCCCGCTGCTGCAGAACCTCAATACGCCGCTCTGGTCACTGTCCATCACTGACAGCTGACTACAACAAAGAGAGTAGTCAGGGCTCGGACGTCTGTGGCCCCCAATGTGCAGAGCCTGGGGGGCCAAACACCTCACACCCAATATTATCAGTGAATGACGACATTCTTATGTGTAACAGAGAAATAACAAGGTGCTATTTTGGTGCATTGTGCCCCACCTGATGCTGTTTTGGTGTAGTGTGCCCCACCTGATGCTGTTTTGGTGCAGTGTGCCCCACCTGATGCTGTTTTGGTGCATTGTGCCCCATCTGATGCTGTTTTGGTGCAGTGTGCCCCTCCTGATGCTGTTTTGGTGCATTGTGCCCCATCTGATACTGTTAGGGTGCATTGTGCCCCACCTGATGCTGTTTTGGTGCAGTGTGCCCCACCTGATGCTGTTGTGGTGTAGTGTGCCCCACCTGATGTTGTTTTGGTGCATTGTGCCCCACCTGATGCTGTTTTGGTGCAGTGTGCCCCACCTGATGCTGTTTTGGTGTAGTGTGCCCCACCTGATGCTGTTTTGGTACAGTGTGCCCCACCTGATGTTGTTTTGGTGCATTGTGCCCCACCTGATGCTGTTTTGGTGCATTGTGCCCCACCTGATGCTGTTGTGGTGTAGTGTGCCCCCTCCTGATGCTCTTTTGGTGCCGTGTGCCCGCCTGATGCTGTTTTGGTGCAGTGTGCCCCACCTGATGCTGTTTTGGTGCTTTGTACCCCACCTAATGCTATTTTGGTGCATTGTGCCCCACCTGATGCTGTTTTGGTGCTTTGTGCCACACCTGATGCTGTTTTGGTGCAGTGTGCCCCACCTGATGCTATTTTGGTGTAGTGTGCCCCCACCTGATGCTGTTTTGGTGCGGTGTGCCCCACCTGATGCTCTTTTGGTGCATTGTGCCCCACCTGATGCTCTTTTGGTGTATTGTGCCCCACCTGATGCTGTTTTGGTGCAGTGTGCCCCACCTGATGCTGTTTTGGTGCATTGTGCCCCACCTGATGCTGTTTTGGTGTAGTGTGCCCCACCTGATGCTGTTTTCGTGCATTGTGCTCCACCTGATGCTGTTTTCGTGCATTGTGCCCCACCTGATGCTGTTTTGGTGCCGTGTGCCCCACCTGATGCTGTTGTGGTGTAGTGTGCCCCTCCTGATGCTCTTTTGGTGTAGTGTGCCCCCTCCTGATGCTCTTTTGGTGCATTGTGCCCCCTCCTGATGCTGTTTTGGTGCATTGTGCCCCACCTGATGCTGTTTTGGTGCATTGTGCCCCACCTGATGCTGTTTTGGTGTAGTGTGCCCCACCTGATGCTGTTTTCGTGCATTGTGCTCCACTTGATGCGTGTTTTCGTGCATTGTGCCCCACCTGATGCTGTTTTGGTGCCGTGTGCCCCACCTGATGCTGTTGTGGTGTAGTGTGCCCCTCCTGATGCTCTTTTGGTGTAGTGTGCCCCCTCCTGATGCTCTTTTGGTGCATTGTGCCCCCTCCTGATGCTGTTTTGGTGCATTGTGCCCCACCTGATGCTGTTTTGGTGCTTTGTGCCCCATCTGATGCTATTTTGGTGCATTGTGCCCCACCTGATGCTGTTTTGGTGTAGTGTGCCCCACCTGATGCTGTTTTGGTGCACTGTGCCCCACCTGATGTTGTTTTGGTGCATTGTGCCCCACCTGATGCTGTTTTGGTGTAGTGTGCCCCACCTGATGTTGTTTTGGTGCATTGTGCCCCACCTGATGCTGTTTTGGTGCAGTGTGCCCCACCTGATGCTGTATTGGTGTAGTGTGCCCCACCTGATGCTGTTTTGGTGCATTGTGCCCCACCTGATGCTGTTTTGGTGCATTGTGCCCCACCTGATGCTGTTTTGGTGCATTGTGCCCCACCTGATGCTGTTTTGGTGGAGTGTGCCCACTTCAGATGCCTCACTGTCCTGGGCGGCTTTTTTATCCAGGTTACGGAAGTGCTGCATGGCGGAGGTGGCGGAGCGGGCAACTTGCTTCTCAGCCTCCATTCTGCAGAGGAGCTCCAGCTTCCCCGGGCAGGAGTAGGAGAACAGGTAGGGGGCGCAGTCGTGTCCCTGGAGAATAATGGAGACAAATCACTGCTTGCTGACAGTGAACAGAAACTCACACTGGTGACTTCCAGAAGCTGAAGGGCTGGTGGCTGTGTAACACAGTGGTCAGTTATACAGGATCTCCAGATTGTACCTGCACTGATACATTGCAGCAGCCCTTCAGCTGTGGGAGCTCAATCACTATCAGTTCATCATGCAAAAATTGGACCCTTTATATCAGCAATAAAATCCTTGTGACCGGCGGCTCTTTGGATCCGGTGATCGGCAGGTGCAACGGATCAATGATATCAACCAGAGAACTCATCATCAGGATTGCGCTTGTTAGGCTGCGTTCACACGCTGAGGATTTCGTGAGTTTTTTCCTTAGATTTTGTAGCCAAAACCAGCAGTGGATGATAAATCCAGAAGTGCTGACGTGTTTCATTAGACTTTTCCTCTGATTGTTCCTCTCCTGGTTTTGGCTACGAAAACCGAGGTAAAAATACTCACTAAATACTCATGTGCATATGGCCCCACTGTCCTGCCCCACAATCACGCCAACACTCCCATCACCATAGTCCCGCACTATCCTGCCTCACAGTCCCACCTTCACAGTACCGCCCCTCAGTCCTCACCTTCACACTACTGCCCACAAGCACGCCCCACAGTCCCACCACCATAGTCCCGCCCACTATCCCACCCCACAGTCCAACCTTCACAGTACCGCCCCTCATCCTGCCTCACAGTCCCACCTTCAAAGTACCGCCCCCCAATCATGCCCCACAGTCCCACCACCCTAGTCCCGCCCCACTATCCCGTCCCACAGTCCTACCTTCACAGTACCGCCCCCAATCATGCCCCACAGTCTCACTACCATAGACCCGCCCCACTATCCCCCCCCACAGTCTCACCTTCAGAGTACCGCCCCTCAATCCTGCCTCACAGTCCCACCTTCACAGTACCACCCCACAATCTGCCTCACAGTCCCACCTTCACAGTACTGCCCCACAATCCTGCCTCACAGTCCCACCTTCAAAGTACCGCCCCACAATCATGCCCCACAGTCCCACCACCATAGTTCCGCCCCACTATCCCGCCCCACAGTCCCAACCTTCACATACCGTACCGCCTCACAATCCTGCCTCACAGTCCTACCTTCACAGTACCGCCCCCAATCATGCCCCACAGTCCCACCACCATAGACCCGCCCCACTATCCCACCCCACAGTCCCACCTTCAGAGTACCACCTCACAATCCTGTCTCACAGTCCCACCTTCACAGTACGCCCCACAATCCTGCCTCACAGTCCCACCTTCACAGTACCCGCCCCACAATCCTGCCTCACAGTCCCACCTTCAAAGTACCGCCCCACAATCCTGCATCACAGTCCCGCCTTCAAAGTACCCGCCCCCAATCATGCCCCACAGTCCCACCACCATAGTACCCGCCCCACAATCCGCCTCACATTCCTACCTTCACAGTACCCGCCCCCAATCATGCCCCACAGTCCCACCACCATAGACCCGCCCCACTATCTCATCCCACAGTCCCACCTTCAGAGTACCACCTCACAATTCTGTCTCACAGTCCCACCTTCACAGTACCGCCTCACAATCCTGCCTCACAGTCCCACCTTCACAGTACCACCCCCAATCCTGCCTCACAGTCCCACCTTCAAGTACCGCCCCCAATCATACCCCACAGTCCCACCACCATAGTCCTGCCCACTATCCCACCCCACAGTCCAACCTTCACAATACGCCCACAATCCTGCCTCACAGTCCCACTTTCACAGTACTGCCCCCAATCATGCCCACAGTCCACACCATAGACCCCCCCATATCCCGCCCACAGTCCCACCTCAGAGTACCACCTCACAATCCTGTCTCACAGTCCCACCTTCACAGTACCGCAACACAATCCTGCCCTCACAGTCCCACCTTCACAGTACCGCCCCACAATCCTGCCTCACAGTCCCACCTTCACAGTACCGCCCCACAATCCTGCCTCACAGTCCCACCTTCAAAGTACCGCCCCCCAATCATACCCCACAGTCCCACACCATAGTCCTGCCCCACTATCCCACCCCACAGTCCAACCTTCACAATACCGGCCCACAATCCTGCCTCACAGTCCCCTTTCACAGTACCGCCCCCAATCATGCCCCACAGTCCCACCACCATAGACCGCCCCACTATCCCACCCCACAGTTCCACCTTGACAGTACCGCCTGACAATCCCACTACGGTAGTCCCACCCCCAAAGTTCTCCCCCAAAATCCCACCTCTACTGTCCCACCCCCACAGTCCTGCATCTACTATCCCACCCCACAATCCCACTTGTACATCCTGCCCCCCCAAATCTCGTCCCCACAGTTCCACCTCAATGCACTGAGATCTTAGGAAAGGCAATAACCAGGATGCAGATTTCTTCACTGAAGGTAATGAATGTGTATGACAGCGATGCCGTCATGGCCAAACCTTTATATTAACATGCAAAATCCTGATGACAGGTTCTCATGAAGTTTTCCTGCCTGCAAGCAGATCTGACACAAGCGTGGATGCAAAAGTTTGTGCACCCCTGGTCAAAATGACTGCTATTGTGAATAGTTAAGTTAAGGGTTATTGCGCATTCATTATCATTGTTTGCAAATTTTACAACTTTATAAAAACCTCCTCTAACCTTGTGCCAAAAAACAGCCGCCATGGGTTCTTCTGAGCAGCTGCCGAGCACTCTGACAAATGGTGGAGGCCACAAAACAGGGAAGGCTAGACGATGATGGCAAAGTGTTTTCAAGTCACCCTTTCCTCAGTTCAAAATGTCATTAAGAAATGTCAGTTATCCGGAACAGTGGAGGTCAAGATAAGGTCTGGAAGACCAAGCAAACTTTCAGTGAGAGCTGCTGGTAGGATTGCTAGAGAAGAAAATCAGAACCTCCAATTGACTGCAAAAGACCTTCAGGAAGATTTATCAGACTCTGGACACCTTAACAAAAATGGCCTTCATGGAAGAGACAACAGAAGAAAACCTCTCCTGTGCCCTCACCATGAAACTTCAGCATCATGAATATGCAAAAGAACAAGTAAACAAGCTGATGCATTTTGGAAACTGTGGACCAATGAGGGAAAATAGAACTGTTTGATCAATGGTCTGTGCGGAGAAAAAATTGCACAGGAAAAGAACATCTCATCAACCATTAAGCATGGGGGTGGCTCAATCATGCTTTGTGGTTGTGTTGCAGCCAATGGCATGGGGAACATTTCACAGGTGGAGGGAATGACATTTTAACAAATTCTTGATGCAAACATAACACCATCTAAAAGCAGACTGTGAAAAAAAGGATGGCTTCTCCAAGTGGACTCCAGCTCAAAAACATTTCCCGGGTCCGCTCTTTCCTTGATCACGACACAGCTAAAACACTTGTCCATGCTCTCATCATTTCCCGCCTTGACTACTGCAACCTCCTGCTAACCGGCCTCCCTGCTACCTCCTCGCACCTCTATCTATCCTGAACTCCGCTGCCCAACTCATTCACCTGTCTTCCCGCTACTCCTCGGTCTCTCCTCTCTGTCAAGCCTCCATTGGCTCCCACCCCTCAGAGATCCTGCTTCAAAATCCTAACCTTATTGTACAAAGGCATCCATAACCTGTCCCCCCCATACATCACTGAGATGGTTGGTCTCATGTTACCTACCCTCACCCAATTCCTAGCCACTCCTCTCTCTCACAACCGTATACAGGATTTCCCCCCGTGCATCCGCTATCCTCTGGAACTCTCTTCCCCAACACATCAGGCACTTGCCTACCCTGGGATCCTTCAAAAGACCCTAAAGACCCACCTCTTCTGGCAGGCCTACAATCTGCAATGAGACCCTGTCCACCGCACCGTCTCATGACTCGGCCCAATCCTCTCCCCATAGACTGTGAGCCCTCGAGGACAGGGTCCCACTACCTCCTGTTCCTGTGTGTACGGACTTCATGAATATATTGAACTTGTCCTTGTCTACCCTCCTATCATGCAAAGCGCCATGGAACTAATGGCACTATATAAATAATATATCACTAAATATCTGTGGCGAGACCTCAAATGAGTAAAGCATGCAAGACTGCTCAGAAATCTCACAGGACTGCACAATGAGCCAGAAATCTACCAGAACTGGAAGACGAAACTGGGATCTCGCAGAACTGGAAGATGAGCCAGGAATCTCACAGAACTGAAAGACAAGTCAAGAATCTCACAGATCTGGAAGACGATACAGGAATCTCACAGAACTGGAAGACGAGCCAGGAATCTCACAGAACTGGAATATGAGCCAGGAATCTCACAGAACTGAAAGACAAGTCAGGAATCTCATAGAAGTGAAAGACAAGCCAAGAATCTCACAGATCTGGAAGATGATACAGGAATCTCACAGAACTGGAAGATGAGCCAGGAGTCTCACAGAACTGGATGATGAGCCAGGAATCTCACTGAACTGGAAGATGAGCCAGGGATCTCACAGAACTGGAAGATGAGCCAGAAATCTCACAGAGATTGAAGACGAGCCAGGAATTTCACAGAACTGGAAGACGAGCCAGGAATGTCACAGAACTGGAAGACGAGCCAGGAATCTCACAGAACTGTAAGACGAGCCAGAAATCTCACAGAACTTGAAGACGAGCCAGGAATGTCACAGAACTGGAAGACGAGCCAGGAATCTCACAGAACTGGAAGACGAGCCAGAAATCTCACAGAACTTGAAGACGAGCCAGGAATGTCACAGAACTGGAAGACGAGCCAGGAATCTCACAGATCTTGAAGATGAGCCAGGAATCTTACAGAACTGGAAGACGAGCCAGGAATGTCACAGAACTGGAAGACGAGCCAGGAATCTCACAGAACTGGAAGACGAGCCAGGAATCTCACAGAACTGGAAGACGAGCCAGGAATCTCACAGACCTGGAAGATGAGACAGGAATCTCACAGAACTGGAAAACAGGACTATGAGCAAGGAATCTCACAGAACTGGACAATGAGCCAGGGATCACTCAGAACTGGAGGACGAGCCAGGATTGTCACAGAACTGGAAGACAAGCTAGGAATCTCACAGAACTGGAAGATGAGCCATGAATCTCATAGTACTGGAAGATAAGACAGGAATTTCACAGAACTGGAGGATGAGCAATGGATCTCAAAGAACTGAAGGATGAGCTGGGAATCTCACAGAACTGGAAGATGAGCCGGGAATCTCACAAAACTGGAAAGACATGCCAGGAATCTCACAGAACTGGAAGACAAGCCAGGAGTCTCACAGATCTGGAAGTCGATACAGGAATCTCACAGGACTGGAAGATGAGCCAGGAATCTCACAGAACTGTATGATGAGCCTGGAATCTCACTGAACTGGAAGACGAGACAGGAATCTGACTGAACTGGAAGACGAGCCAGGATTCTCACAGAACTGGAAGACGAGCCAGGAATCTTACAGAACTAGAAGACAAGCCAGGAATCTCACAGATCTGGACAACGAGTCAGGAAATCTCACAGAACAGGACTACAAGCCAGGAATCTCATAGAACTGGAGGATGACCCAGTAACCAGGAAATCTCAAAAACTGGAAGACGAGTCAGGAATCTTACCATACTGGAAGATAAGCTGCAAATCTGGCAGAACTGGAAAATGAGACAGGAATCTCACAAAACTGGAAGAAAAGCCAGGAATCTCACAGAACTTTAAGACAAGCCAGGAATCTCACAGAACTGGAAGAAAAGCCAGGAATCTCACAGAACTGGAAGAAAAGCCAGGAATCTCACAGAACTTGAAGACAAGCCAGGAATCTCACATGACTAAAAGATGAGCCAGGAATCTCACATGACTAAAAGATGAGCCAGGAATCTCACAGAACTGGACAATGATCCAGGGATCTCACAGAACTGGAGGACAAGCCAGGAGTGTCACAGAACTGGAAGATAAGACGGGAATTTCACAGACCTGGAAGATGAGTCATGAATCTCATGGTAATGGAAGATGAGCCAGGAATCTCACAGAACTGGAGGATGAGCCTGGAACCTCACAGAACTGGAGGATGAGCCAGGGATCTCACAGAACTGGATGATGAGCCAGGGATCTCACAGAACTGGATGATGAGCCAGGGATCTCACAGAACTGGACGATGAGCCAGGGATCTCACAGAACTGGAAAGACATGCCAGGAATCTCACAGAACTGAATGATGAGCCAGGGATCTAACAGAACTGGAAGACAAGTCAGCAATCACAGACCTGGAAGATGAACCATGAATCTCACAGAACTGGACGATGAGCCAGGGATCTCACAGAACTGGAAGACAAGCCTGGAATCTCACAGAACTGGACGATGAGCCAGGGATCTCACAGAATTGGAAGACAAGCCTGGAATCTGACAGAACTGGAAGACAAGTCAAGAATCTCACAGAACTGGGAGACGAGCTGGGAAAAATCACAGAACTGGGAGATGAGCTGGGAAACTCACAGAACTGGAAGAAGAGCCAGGAGACTCACAGAGATGGGAGATGAGCCAGGAATCTCACAGAACTGGAAGACGACCCAGGAATCTAACAGAACTGGAAAGACATACCAAGAATCTCACAGAACTGGAAGACAAGTCAAGAATCTCACAGAACTGGGAGACGAGCTGGGAAAATCACAGAACTGGGAGATGAGCTGGGAAACTCACAGAACTGGAAGAAGAGCCAGGAGTCTCACAGAGATGGGAGATGAGCCAGGGATCTCACAGAACTCGAGGACAAGCTAAGAATCTCACAGAACTGGAAGACAAGTCAGGAATCTCACAGAACTGGGCGATGAGCCAGGGATCTCACAGAACTGGAGGACAAGCCAGGGATCTCACAGAACTGGAAGACGAACCTGGAATCTCACAGAACTGGAAGACGAGCCGGGAATCTCACAGAACTGGAAGACGAGCCAGGAATCTCACAGAACTGGGAGACGAGCCGGTATCTCACTGAACTGGAAGACGAGCCTGGAATCTCACAGAACTGGAAGCCTTTCCAAGGAAGAATGGATGAAAATCTCTCAAATAAGAACAGAAAGGCTCTTGGGTCCTACCTAAAACGTTTACAAGCTGTGATACCTGTAAAAGGTGGTTGCGACTAGATACTGTCCATGCAGGGTGCACCAGCGTTTGGATCGGCCCATTTTTCTTTTTGTAATTCTTAAAATGTAAAAAATATAAATGACCTGACCTTACCCCTGCGGTATTAAAGAACACCAATGACTGGGTAGCTGCAGTTTCCACTATCATGTCCATTCTCTATTTGAAACTAAACTTTTCCAAAACTGAACTTCTTCTGCTCCCCCCCATCCACTAACCTCCCTAAATCGGACATCTCTCTCTCAGTGTGCGTCACCACTATAACGCCTAGTCAGCAGGCTCGCTGTCTGGGTGTTATGTTTGACACCGATCTCTCCTTCACCTATATACAATGTCTCGTCCGCTCCTGTCGCTTACACCTGAAGAATATCTCCAGAATTCGCCCCTTTTTCACCATGGAAACAACAAAAACCCTCACTGTGGCCCTAATCCATTCCCGCCTTGACTATTGTAATTCTCTCTTAGTTGGCCTCCCCCTCACCAGACTTTCTCCTATCCAGTCCATCCTTAATGCAGCAGCCAGGATCACCCATCTGGCCAATCGTTACTCAGATGCCTCTGCTCTGTGCCAGTCATTGCACTGGCTGCCCGTATACTACAGGATCAAATTCAAATTGCTTGTTCTCACCCACAAAGCTCTTCACAGTGCAGCGCCCCCCTACATCTCCTCCCTCATCTCTGTCTATCACCCCACCCGCTCTCTACGTTCCTCAAATGACCTTCGACTGACATCTGTAATAATCCGATCCTCCCACTCCCGGCTCCAAGATTTCTCCAGAGCTGCACCAATCCTCTGGAATGCTTTACTCCAAGAAATCAGGACTATCCACAACTTGCATGGCTTCAGATGATCCCTAAAAACGCATCTTTTTAAGGCGGCCTATCATACTCCCTAATAGAAGTCCTCTGTACTGTAGACAGTGAATGGCCTATCCTCTGGACATTACTCCTCTACAAACTCCACCAAACCATAAAGGTTTACACAGATTGTATAATGACCATCCATGTAAGCTTAGCCCTATGCCCCATTTCCTCAAGATGCCTGGACCATCAGTGCAATAAGCCCCTGTACCTGTACCCCTATCCCGTTGTAGATTGTAAGCTCTTTTGAGCAGGGTCACCTTCATTTCTTGCTTTATTTATTGTATTTTTTTTACATTGATTCTATGCCTATTGTTTTGTATCCAATGATTGTACTTTATTGGTTCTCTACTGTAATTACTTACTGTATATTTTCTGTACTCTAACCCTACATTGTAAAGCGCTGCGGAATATGTTGGCGCTATATAAATAAAGCTTTATTATTATTATTATTATAATATTTTTTTTGCCTAAAATACAAAGGAGATGCATCATCTGTAACTTTACAGCTGTCATCTTCATCTTGCTTAGCTGTTCACAATAACATTAATTTTGACCAGGGGTGCACAAACTTTTGCATGCCCCTGTAGTGAGGAGTTAGCCAGGCCCATCATGTCTAGGAGCAAGAAATAACAAATTGGAGCACACAGTCCTCCACAACGTCCAAAAAATGGTGCCGACAGGTTCCTGTGGGGTCAGATTATCCTGAACCTTTCTACAAGTTCAAAGACCCCATGAAGCTGATGCCAAGAGATCGTCTTACCGCCGCCACCAGCCGCCACTCATTCACAAATAGAACCGTCAGGAAGGGAAGACGCTCTGTCCGCAACTCTGTCACCCTGTAAACGAGAGGATAGAGACCTGAGGACAGGAGTCTGAGGACAGGAGCCTGAGGACAGCAGTCTAAGGACAGAGGCCTGAGGACAGGAGTCTGAGGACAGAGGCCTGAGGACAGGAGTCTGAGAACAGAGATCTGAGGACAGAGATCTGAGGACAGGGGCCTGAGGACAGAGATCTGAGGACAGGAGTCTGAGGATAGAGGCCTGAGGACAGGAGTCTGAGGATAGAGGCCTGAGGACAGGAGTCTGAGGATAGAGGCCTGAGGACAGGAGTCTGAGGACAGAGGCCTGAGGACAGGAGTCTGAGAACAGAGATCTGAGGACAGAGATCTGAGGACAGGGGCCTGAGGACAGAGATCTGAGGACAGGAGTCTGAGGATAGAGGCCTGAGGACAGGAGTCTGAGGATAGAGGCCTGAGGACAGGAGTCTGAGGATAGAGGCCTGAGGACAGAAGTCTGAGGATAGAGGCCTGAGGACAGGAGTCTGAGGACAGAGGCCTGTGGACAGGAGCCAGAGGACAGGGGCCTGAGGACAGGAGTCTGAGGACAGAGGCCTGAGGACAGGAGTCTGAGGACAGGAGTCTGAGGACAGAGGCCTGAGGGTAGGAGTCTGAGGACAGAGGCCTGAGGGTAGGAGTCTGAGGACAGGAGTCCGAGGACAGGAGTCCGAGGACAGCAGTCTGAGGGCAGGAGTCTGAGGACAGGAGTCTGAGGATAGAGGCCTGAGGACAGGGGCCTGAGGACAGGGGCCCGAGGACAGGAGTCTGAGGACAGGGGCCTTAGGACCGGAGTCTGAGGACAGAGACCTGAGGGCAGGAGTCTGAGGAAAGGAGCCTGAGGACAGGAGCCTGAGGACAGGAGTCTGAGGACAGGAGCCTGAGGACAGGAGTCTGAGGACAGAGACCTGAGGACAGGAGTCTGAGGACAGAGGCCTGAGGGCAGGAGTCTGAGGACAGTGGCCTGAGGACAGGAGCCCGAGGACAGGAGCCCGAGGACAGGAGCCCGAGGACAGGAGTCCGAGGGCAGGAGTCTGAGGACAGGAGTCTGAGGACAGAGGCCTGAGGACAGGAGTCTGAGGGCAGGAGTCTGAGGACAGGAGTCTGAGAACAGAGGCCTGAGGACAGGAGTCTGAGGACAGGGGCCTGAGGGCAGGAGTCTGAGGACACGAGTCTGAGGACAGAGGCCTGAGGACAGGAGTCTGAGGACACGAGTCTGAGGACAGAGGCCTGAGGACAGGAGTCTGAGGACAGAGGCCTGAGGACAGGAGTCTGAGGACAGAGGCCTGAGGACAGGAGTCTGAGGACAGAGACCTGAGGGCAGGAGTCTGAGGACAGAGGCCCGAGGAGAGGTGTCTGAGGACAGAGGCCTGAGGACAGGAGTCTGAGGGCAGGAGTCTGAGGACAGAGGCCTGAGGGTAGGAGTCTGAGGACAGAGGCCTGAGGGTAGGAGTCTGAGGACAGGAGTCCGAGGACAGGAGTCCGAGGACAGCAGTCTGAGGGCAGGAGTCTGAGGACAGGAGTCTGAGGAAAGGAGTCTGAGGACAGAGACCTGAGGGCAGGAGTCTGAGGGCAGGAGTCTGAGGACAGGAGTCTGAGGACAGAGGCCTGAGGACAGGAGTCTGAGGACAGGAGCCTGAGGACAGAGGCCTGAGGACAGGAGTCTGAGGACAGAGGCCTGAGGACAGGAGTCTGAGGACAGAGGCCTGAGGGCAGAAGTCTGAGGACAGAGGCCTGAGGACAGGAGTCTGAGGACAGAGGCCTGAGGGCAGGAGTTTGAGGACAGAGGCCTGAGGACAGAGGCCTGAGGACAGGAGTCTGAGGACAGAGGCCTGAAGGCAGGAGTTTGACGATGGGAGCTGGACCGCGGGAGATGCTGACCCCAGATACAGTGGGGGAAATAAGTATTTGATCCCTTGCTGATTTTGTAGTTTGCCCACTGACACAGACATGAACAGTCTATAATGTTACCAGTGAGAGATAAAATATCATAAATAAACTCCAGAATATCTCATTGTGTAAATGATATAAACGTATTTGCATTTTGCAGAGAGAAATAAGTATTTGATCCCTCTGGCAAACAAGACTTAATACTTGGTGTAAACCCTTGGTGGCAGCACAGCAGTCAGATGTTTCTTGTAGTTGATGATGAGGTTTCACACATATTGAGGGATTTTGCTCCACTCCTCTGTGCAGATCATCTGTAAATCATTGAGATTTTGAGGCTGTCGCTTGGTAACTCGGAGCTTCAGCTCCTCCATACGTTTTCTATGGGATTAAGGTCTGGACTCTGGCTAGGCCACTCCGTCACCTTAATGTGCTGCTTTTTGATCCGCTCCTTTGTTGTCTTGGCTGTATGTTTTGCCTCATGATGGTGCTGGAAGACACAGCCACCACCCATTTTTAATGTCCTAGCAGAGAGAAGGAGGCTGTCACTTAGGATGTTATAGTACATGGCTCCATCCATTGTCCCATTGATGCGGTGAAGTCGTCCTGTGCCCTTAGCAGAGAAACACCCCCAAAGCATAATGTTTCCCCCGCTATGCCTGACTGTGGGGATGGTGTTCTGTGAGTCATAGGCAGCATTTCTCTTCGTCCAGTTGAGTTAATGCCAAAGATCTCAATGTTTGTCTCCTCTGAGCACAGCACCTTCTCCCAATCATCTCACCACCACCAAGGTGTCATTGGTAACCTCAGACGGGGGCAATGTGCCTTCTGGAGCAGGGGGACTGTGCGGCACTGCAGGATTTAATCCATGACGGTGTAATGTGTTACCAGTGGTTTTCTTGGTGACAGCGGTCCCAGCTGCCCTGAGATCAGTAACAAGTTCCCCCGTGTAGATTTAGGCTGATCTCTCCCCTCCTCATGATCCTGGATCCCTCTGTGTAGATTAGGCTGATCTCTCCCCTCCTCATGATCCTGGATCCCCTGTGTAGATTTAGTCTGATCTCTCCCCTCCTCATGATCCTGGATCCCCCTGTGTATATTAGGCTGATCTCTCCCCTCCTCATGATCCTGGATCCCCCCATGTAGATTTAGGCTGATCTCTCCCTTCCTCATGATCCTGGATCCCCCTGTGTAGATTTAGGCTGATCTCTCCCCTCCTCATGATCCTGGATCCCCCTGTGTAGATTAGGCTGATCTCTCCCTTTCCTCATGATCCTGGATCCCCCTGTGTAGATTAGGCTGATCTCTCTCCCTCCTCATGATCCTGGATCCCCTGTGTAGATTAGGCTGATCTTCCCCTCCTCATGCTCCTGGATCCCCCTGTGTAGATTAGGCTGATCTCTCCCTTCCTCATGATCCTGGATCCCCCTGTGTAGATTTAGGCTGATCTCTCCCTTCCTCATAATCCTGGATCCCCCTGTGTAGATTTAGGCTGATCTCTTCCCTCCTCATGATCCTGGATCCCCTGTGTAGTTTAGGCTGATCTCTCCCTTCCTCATGATCCTGGATCCCCCATGTAGATTTAGGCTGATCTCTCCCCTCCTCATGATCCTGGATCCCCCTGTGTAGATTTAGGCTGATCTCTCCCCTCCTCATGATCCTGGATCCCCTGTGTATATTAGGCTGATCTCTCCCCTCCTCATGATCCTGGATCCCCCTGTAGATTTAGGCTGATCTCTCCCCTCCTCATGATCCTGGATCCCCCTGTGTATATTAGGCTGATCTCTCCCCTCCTCATGATCCTGGATCCCCCATGTAGATTTAGGCTGATCTCTCCCCTCCTCATGATCCTGGATCCTCCTGTGTAGATTTAGGCTGATCTCTCCCCTCCTCATGATCCTGGATCCCCCTGTGTAGTTTTAGGCTGATCTCTCTCTTCCTCATGATCCTGGATCCCCTGTGTAGATTAGGCTGATCTCTCCCCTCCTCATGATCCTGGATCCCCCTGTGTAGTTTAGGCTGATCTCTCCCTCCTCATGATCCTGGATCCCCCTGTGTAGATTTAGGCTGATCTCTCCCCTCCTCATGATCCTGGATCCCCCTGTGTAGATTAGGCTGATCTCTCCCCTCCCTGACTGATCCCTGTAGATAGGATCTCCCCCTCATGTGGATCCCCCTGTGTAGATTTAGGCTGATCTCTCCCTCCTCATGATCCTGGATCCCCCCTGTGTAGATTTAGGCTGATCTCTCCCCTCCTCATGATCCTGGATCCCCTGTGTAGATTTAGGCTGATCTCTCCCCTCCTCATGATCCTGGATCCCCCTGTGTAGATTTAGGCTGATCTCTCCCCTCCTCATGATCCTGGATCCCCCTGTGTAGATTTAGGCTGATCTCTCCCCTCCTCATGATCCTGGATCCCCTGTGTAGATTAGGCTGATCTCTCCCCTCCTCATGATCCTGGATCCCCTGTGTAGATTAGGCTGATCTCTCCCCTCCTCATGATCCTGGATCCCCCTGTGTAGATTTAGGCTGATCTCTCCCCTCCTCATGATCCTGGATCCCCTGTGTAGATTTAGGCTGATCTCTCCCCTCCTCATGATCCTGGATCCCCTGTGTAGATTTAGGCTGATCTCTCCCCTCCTCATGATCCTGGATCCCCCTGTGTAGATTTAGGCTGATCTCTCCCTCCTCATGATCCTGGATCCCCCTGTGTAGATTTAGGCTGATCTCTCCCCTCCTCATGATCCTGGATCCCCCTGTGTAGATTAGGCTGATCTCTCCCCTCCTCATGATCCTGGATCCCCCTGTGTAGATTAGGCTGATCTCCCCTCCTCATGATCCTGGATCCCCCTGTGTAGATTAGGCTGATCTCTCCCCTCCTCATGATCCTGGATCCCCCTGTGTAGATTTAGGCTGATCTCTCCCCTCCTCATGATCCTGGATCCCCTGTGTAGATTTAGGCTGATCTCTCCCCTCCTCATGATCCTGGATCCCCCTGTGTAGATTTAGGCTGATCTCTCCCTTCCTCATGATCCTGGATCCCCCTGTGTAGATTTAGGCTGATCTTCCCTCCTCATGATCCTGGATCCCCCTGTGTAGTTTAGGCTGATCTCTCCCTCCTCATGATCCTGGATCCCCCTGTGTAGATTTAGGCTGATCTCTCCCCTCCTCATGATCCTGGATCCCCTGTGTAGATTAGGCTGATCTCTCCCCTCCTCATGATCCTGGATCCCCTGTGTAGATTAGGCTGATCTCTCCCCTCCTCATGATCCTGGATCCCCTGTGTAGATTTAGGCTGATCTCTCCCCTCCTCATGATCCTGGATCCCCCTGTGTAGATTTAGGCTGATCTCTCCCCTCCTCATGATCCTGGATCCCCTGTGTAGATTAGGCTGACTCTCCCCTCCTCATGATCCTGGATCCCCTGTGTAGATTAGGCTGATCTCTCCCCTCCTCATGATCCTGGATCCCCTGTGTAGATTAGGCTGATCTCTCCCCTCCTCATGATCCTGGATCCCCTGTGTAGATTTAGGCTGATCTCTCCCCTCCTCATGATCCTGGATCCCCTGTGTAGATTTAGGCTGATCTCTCCCCTCCTCATGATCCTGGATCCCCCTGTGTAGATTTAGGCTGATCTCTCCCTCTCATGATCCTGGATCCCCTGTGTAGATTAGGCTGATCTCTCCCCTCCTCATGATCCTGGATCACCCCTGTGAGATTTAGGCTGATCTCTCCCCTCCTCATGATCCTGGATCCCCCTGTGTAGATTTAGGCTGATCTCTCCCCTCCTCATGATCCTGGATCCCCCTGTGTAGATTTAGGCTGATCTCTCCCCTCCTCATGATCCTGGATCCCCCTGTGTAGATTTAGGCTGATCTCTCCCCTCCTCATGATCCTGGATCCCCCTGTGTAGATTAGGCTGATCTCTCCCCTCCTCATGATCCTGGATCCCCCTGTGTAGATTTAGGCTGATCTCTCCCCTTCCTCATGATCCTGGATCCCCCCATGTAGATTAGGCTGATCTCTCCCCTCCTCATGATCCTGGATCCCCCACGAGGTGAGATGTTACATGGATCCCCAGATCGATGTGGATTGACCTCATTGTGTATTTCCTCCATTCTCTCCCTATTGCCCCCACAGTTGTCTCTTCTCCCCCAGCTTTGTCTTCCTTATGGTCTTGTAGCACATTCCAGCCTTGTGCAGGTCTGGGATCTTTTCCCTGACATCCTTACACAGCTCTGTGCTCTTCCCATGTTGTAGAGGTTACAGGTGACTGATTCATTGTGGACAGGTGACAATGTAACACAGCTGTGTGTAATGCAGGAACCGATAACTGCTCTGTAGGGGCCACAACTCCTAATGGTTGGGAGGGGGTCAAATACTTATGTCCTTCACTGTAAAGGGGAAGTCAACTAATGCAGGGAGACTACAGCCCATAATATATTATATATACGTGTAATAGGGACAAGGTTACCATGAGGGAAGGGGGGGCAAACTGGGCAATCATAAAGGGCCCCAATTCTCTTAGGGGCCCCAGCTAGGCATAACAATTGCGTTCACAAATGCGAGTGAAGTAAGTATTGAACACATCACCAATTTTCTAATTAAATATATTTCACTTGAATTTCTCCCCAGATGTCGGTAACAACCCATCCAATCCACACAGTCAGAGAAATCACCATAGATGTCCGTAAATGATGTCTCCAAAGAGTTCAGTTTTGGTTTCCTCTGACCAGACTAGACTCTCCAGTATTTCACAGACTTGTCTAAATGTTGTAAAGTAAACTGTAAACACTCTAGAACCTGCTTTTTGTTCAGCAATGGAGCCCTGTGTGGTGAGCGTGCATACAGGAGCGTGCATACAGGAGCGTGCATACAGGAGCGTGCATACCGGAGCGTGCATACAGCGCAGGAGCGTGCATACAGAAGCATACATACAGAAGCATGCACACAGGAGCGTGCACACAGGAGCGTGCAGACAGGAGCGTGCAGACAGGAGCGTGCAGACAGGAGCGTGCATACAGGAGCATGCATACAGGAGCGTGCATACAGGAGCGTGCATACAAGAGTGTGCATACAGGAGTGTGCATACAGCAGCATGTATACAAGATTGTGCATACAGGAGCATGCATACAGGAGCGTGCATACTGGAGCATGCATACAGGAGTGTGCATACAGGAGCATGCATACAGGAGCATGCATACAGGAGCGTGCATACAAGAGTGTGCATACAGGAGCGTGCATACAGGAGCGTGCATACTGGAGCGTGCATACAGGAGTGTGCATACAGGAGCGTGCATACAGGAGCGTGCATACAGGAGCGTGCATACTGGAGCGTGCATACAGGAGCGTGCATACAGCAGTGTGCATACAGGAGCGTGCATACAGGAGCGTGCATACAGGAGCGTGCATACTGGAGCGTGCATACAAGAGTGTGCATACAGGAGCGTGCATACAGGAGCGTGCATACAGGAGCGTGCATACAAGAGTGTGCATACAGGAGTGTGCATACAGCAGCATGTATACAAGAGTGTGCATACAGGACGTGCATACAGGAGCGTGCATACAAGAGTGTGCATACAGGAGCATGCATACAGGAGCAAGCATACAAGAGTGTGCATACAGGAGCGTGCATACAGGAGCGTGCATACAAGAGAGTACATACAGGAGCGTACATACAGGAGTGTGCATACAGCAGCATGTATACAAGAGTGTGCATACAGCACAGGAATGTGCATACAGGAGCGTGCATACAGGAGTGTGCATACAGCAGCATGTATACAAGAGTGTGCATACAGGAGCGTGCATACAGGAGTGTGCATACAGCAGCATGTATACAAGAGTGTGCATACAGCACAGGAATGTGCATACAGGAGCGTGCATACAGGAGCATACATACAGGAGCGTGCATACAGGAGCGTGCATACAGGAGCATACATACAGGAGCGTGCATACAGGAGCGTGCATACAGGAGCATACATACAGGAGCATACATACAGGAGCGTGCATACAGGAGCATACATACAGGAGCGTGCATACAGGAGCGTGCATACAGGAGCATACATACAGGAGCATACATACAGGAGCGTACATACAGGAGCATGCATACAGGAGCATGCATATGGGAGCGTGCATAGAGGAGCATACATACAGGAGCGTGCATACAGGAGCATACATACAGGAGTGTGCATACAGGAGCGTGCATACAAGAGTGTGCATACAGGAGCGTGCATACAGCAGGATGTATACAGGAGCGTGCATACAGGAACGTGCATACAGGAACATGCATACAGGAGCGTGCATACAAGAGTGTGCATACAGGAGCGTGCATACAGCAGCATGTATACAGGAGCGTGCATACAGGAACATGCATACAGGAACGTGCATACAAGAGTGTGCATACAGCACAGGAGCATGCATACACGAGTGTGCATACACGAGTGTGCATACAGGAGTGTGCATACAACAGCATGCATACAAGCCGTGAAGGGGGGAGTGCATTATTTATTGTTTTCTGTGATTCCAGGTCTTTCTGTCGCTCTCCACGTGTCCTCAGTTGTTCTAATAATTCTTTTCACTCCTCTGTGTGAAATCTTGCGGGGAGCTCCTGGTCATGGCTGGTTTATAGTGAAAAGATGTTTATTCCCTGAATTATGGTCCCAGCAGAGCTCACTGGAGCCTTCAGTAGTTTGGAAATTCTTCAGTAACCAATGCCATCAGTATGTTTTATAATAATAAGGTTGTGAAGGTCTGGAGACGGCTCACTGGTTTTACCCATCATGGGATGTTTCTTGTGTGGCTCCTTGGTAATGAGGGTCCTTTTTTACCAGCCATGAGTTGTGAAGGTCTTGGGACGGCTCACTGGTGTTACTCATCATGAGATGTTTCTTGTGTGGTTCCTTGGTAATGAGGCTCCATTTTACCAGCCATTAGTTGTGAAGGTCTTGGGACGGCTCACTGGTGTTACTCATCATGAGATGTTTCTTGTGTGGCTCCTTTGTAATGAGATCAGATGATCCAGCTGATATTATCATCACTCAGTGGCAGGATCGCTTTCTAATTACTGATAGATGTCAGCTGGGGTCAGGACTTCCCAGGGCTTTTTGCTCCTCTCTTTCTTCATGTGTTTATTACTTTTTCCCATTGTCATTTCTCATTATTACACATCATTTATGGACATCTATGGTGATTTCTCTCCTGTGTGGATTGGATGGGTTGTTACCGACATCTGGTGAGAAATTCATGTCAATAATATCTTTAGAAACAGTTTTACTTAGAGAATTGGTGACGTGTTGAATACTTTTCTCACCTGCTGTATAGGTGTTATAGGGAGATTGCAGGTCACATATTATATAGCTGATCTATTGGATGACGGCAATACTTCTCATTCTCACTCTTTGTCTTGTGTAGAGTCGGCCACATTGACAGAACTATTGTGATCGACCCAGGCCAAGCGCTGTCCACTGGGAGAGAAGCAGACGCCGTGCACCCAGCCACCATTCTCCCCTCTCTCAAAAAGAAGCTCCCCGAAAGGCATCTTACTCCCCCACAACGTGGCGCTCGGCTTCTCCTCAATCTCCTTCACATAAGTGGAGAAAATCCTGAAAAACCAGAACAGAAATGACAATTGGTGGCTATGTGGACATGAAGACATCAGTCATACATCATCATCATCATCATCATCATCATCATCATCCAGGAGACATGCTGGGATCAGTCATACATCATCATCATCATCATCATCATCCAGGAGACATGCTGGGATCAGTCATACATCATCATCATCATCATCATCCAGGAGGCATGCTGGGATCAGTCATACGTCCTTATCATCATCATCATCCAGGACACATGCTGGGATCAGTCATACATCATCATCATCATCATCCAGGAGACATGCTGGGATCAGTCATACATCATCATCATCATCATCATCATCCAGGAGACATGCTGGGATCAGTCATACATCATCATCATCATCATCATCCAGGACACATGCTGGGATCAGTCATACATCATCATCATCATCATCATCATCCAGGAGACATGCTGGGATCAGTCATACATCATCATCATCATCATCATCCAGGAGACATGCTGGGATCAGTCATACATCATCATCATCATCATCATCCAGGAGACATGCTGGGATCAGTCATACATCATCATCATCATCATCATCCAGGAGACATGCTGGGATCAGTCATACATCATCATCATCATCATCCAGGAGACATGCTGGGATCAGTCATACATCATCATCATCATCATCATCATCCAGGAGACATGCTGGGATCAGTCATACATCATCATCATCATCATCATCATCCAGGAGACATGCTGGGATCAGTTATATGTCATCATCATCATCCAGGAGACATGCTGGGATCAGTCATACATCATCATCATCATCATCATCCAGGAGGCATGCTGGGATCAGTCATACATCATCATCATCATCATCATCCAGGAGACATGCTGGGATCAGTCATACATCATCATCATCATCATCCAGGAGACATGCTGGGATCAGTCATACATCATCATCATCATCATCCAGGAGACATGCTGGGATCAGTCATATGTGGCGCCCCGCAACGAGTGCGTCACAAGGGAGTATTGCAGCCGCAATATTCTCTAGACAAAGCAGTGCAATAGTTAACTCTGAGATCCAACCCAACATGCAACACCTAGAACAGGGGACCAATCATAGGTCCTGGTGGGTGGATTGTTAGGGTAGTGAAGTAGAACACACAGTAGTCTAGAGCAGTCAGTCGGTCTAAGAAGCCTCTAGAACCTGGAGAGAGCAGACTAGAACTTGGAGAGGAGCGGGGGCTCTGCACCCCGTGTGGGCTCCTGGGCCGTCACCGGTCGGGTGTCCGCACCTGAGGCCTTAACTACCGGGATTGGGCATTTCTACACGGGTTCCCAAAAGACTCCCGTGCCCACACTCACAGCCGGTTCACTGGTACCGGAGCTGGCAGCAGTTCACCTCTGTCACGCGAACCAGCCCCGTGGAGGAGCAGCTTTATAGGAGCACCCCACCACCAGCCAACTTCCAGTCGTCTAACCAGCGGTGTACCCACTGAGGGATCCAAGGCTCCCCAAAGAATCCAGAACGTACATCATGGATAGGGCATTGAAGCAGCCTCCCCGTACCCGACCTGGTATTCCTGGGCGACGCTGGCAAAAAGGGAAACTAAGTAGGTAGAATGGAGGAACACTGCGGATCTCTGAGGAACACTATCACTGCTGAGTCCACCCGGTCTTCTACTCAACCACTGTATGCCATGTACTGCCTGCTGGTTACAGTAAAGACCCGTTGCAGAGACTATCTGTGTCCGTGTCTCCTTATGAACTGTCCGTCATTAACTAAAGGTAACCGCAGCTGCCACACAACATCTTGAGCAGCTCCAGCCCCCGGGGATCACCGCTCAGCCTGTGGGGAGCGTAACATCTTGCTGCTGTCCATCACCCCGGGGGTTCCGCAGCGTCGGTAGCCCTTACCGAACTACTCATAGGTGGCGTCACGAAGAAAACAAATTAAATCCCCTTTAATCTGTTCCCGTAAGACGTCTTCACTTTTGATCTGCACTACACCGGGCCCCACTACCGGCAGGCGCGGTCCACCCGTGACAAGGAAGGAGAAGAATCGCCTGTAACAACCGGAGTCCGCCGGCCGCGGTGAGTCAGAATTTGGCGTCACGAACAGGATACGAGCAGGCCCGTTACCCAACGGGTATATTGTGCTTAAAATGGACTTTATTGTCTGCAATTGGACTTTGTTCGTCCTAAAAAGAACTTTCCCGCCTTTACACCATTGGGTCAAGATGGCGCCCAAGATGGCGTTCCCGCCACAAGAAGCCGCCACGTGAAGCCCAGGAGTGAGTCAACCCCCCCCTCACTGTGGGAGGGCTAAAGACAAAAGGCGCCAAACTCTTTGTCCGCCCTGATTGCTCGAATCAACCATGGGGGCGGACCCCAAAGACTTTTCCCACCATTGGACTACAAAAGCCCAGAGGAAATGGGAGTGTCATAGATAGACACACCGACAGAGAGAGAAGACTTCTTCACCAGCTCTACCAGAACGCTTACCGGTTCTACGGGTGTGGTTCCCCTCCAAGAAGAATGGCCAGCATGAGACTCCAAGACCTGATGCGGGAGGTCGAGGCAGAGGCCAGAGCAGCCATCAGCCAACCAGGTCCGGATCCTGCCCTTACCATAGACGGCAGCCCCGACTTCTGGCTAGAGGCTCTACAAGACCTCCGGGTGCGGTTACTAGAGACAGTGGAATGGACGATCCGTAGCTGGAGCGCGACCCTAGGCAGACGACTACACCATGCGATGCAGCAGAGCTGACCGGGTACAGCTTCTCCAAGCCCCGACGACGTCACCAGCTTCTCGACCGCCTCACCCTCGCCTACCACCTGTCCTGCTCCGTCACCTGAGCCAATAGACTGTGTCATTCCGGTGGAGGCCGCAACTCGACCCGTTCCAGCGACCAACATCGTAACCGATCCCGTTCTTGAGCCGGAGCTCATAACACGCTCCATGGAAGAACTCGATCTTTACCAGGTTCCCACCGAGGAACCCGCGACATGTTTCACCATTACAGAGACAGTCGCTTGTTTCGTCCCCGTACCGGAGGCTTCCCTTGCCATTGCCGAGGCCTACCTGGTAATCGGGATTGAAACACCTTTACCTGCGGAAACAGATGAAGAAGCAGGCAGCCTGGAAGCCCTGCAGGACGTCCCTACGGAAGGATCCGCAGCACCACCGCCCTGTTGTACAACGGAACAAGCTTCAATATCTCTCATAATCGAGCAGCCTGATGTGGTCATCGAGGAAGAGGTCGGAGAGGATGACGACGAGACCCACAGCACCGCTGAGGATTTCGACACCGGGTTCGCTTGGGGAGACAACAAGGAACTTCCTTCCGGGCACACAGCTCGGGTACACTGGTCGGGTGCAACGCCGACACCTTCCCCTGTGCCGTTCCACCGGGTTCCGATACAGACAGCCCGCCAAGTTCAAGCTTCCCGCCAAACCACCAGCTCCGTTACTCATCTTTACACCCCGAGCCGTAACGACGGAGATGTACGCCAGAGACGACAAGAGGAGTGGCAAGCCCGAGAACGCGCCAACATGCAGGCCCGTGCCGAGGCTCGCCGCCAGCCGCCGCTGCCTGATGAACTCCGCCGTGAAGGTAGAATTTCCACCTTTAACTTACATACCGGGTGGGGGTTCGCTTGGGAGGTGGGTTTGAATGAAGAGGTGTTTGTGGGGCGCCGGGACGTTGAGTCAAACTTGCCAAGAGGACATCCCGATCGCGACCTATACCGGGGCGATATAATCACCTACGAGCGCTACGCTTGTGCAGATGGGTGGTTCGCTATCCGGGTGCGCCATCGTTCTCAGAGCCAATGACTTTAAAACTTGAACTTCCTCAATGACTCTGTTCCCGTTAATCACTGACCGTGTGATCTCGCGGCTCACAGCCTGGACTCTAGTTAAAGTACAGCCGACCGCCCGCCGGGTCCGCACAAAGTGATTACCTGTTTCTTTGCTTATAACACCAAAGCATACCTTTACCTGTTTTTCTATTTTAATAAAAGTGTGTCATATATATGTATAAAAATGCAAAAACCTCTGTAATGTGAGTAGTTTGACGCTTGGGGACAAGCTGATTTAACCAAGGGGGAGTGTGGCGCCCCGCAACGAGTGCGTCACAAGGGAGTATTGCAGCCGCAATATTCTCTAGACAAAGCAGTGAAATAGTTAACTCTGAGATCCAACCCAACATGCAACACCTAGAACAGGGGACCAATCATAGGTCCTGGTGGGTGGATTGTTAGGGTAGTGAAGTAGAACACACAGTAGTCTAGAGCAGTCAGTCGGTCTAAGAAGCCTCTAGAACCTGGAGAGAGCAGACTAGAACTTGGAGAGGAGCGGGGGCTCTGCACCCCGTGTGGGCTCCTGGGCCGTCACCGGTCGGGTGTCAGCACCTGAGGCCTTAACTACCGGGATTGGGCATTTCTACACGGGTTCCCAAAAGACTCCCGTGCCCACAACTTACAGCCGGTTCACTGGTACCGGAGCTGGCAGCAGTTCACCTCTGTCACGCGAACCAGCCCCGTGGAGGAGCAGCTTTATAGGAGCACCCCACCACCAGCCAGTTTCCAGTCGTCTAACCAGCGGTGTACCCACTGAGGGATCCAAGGCTCCCCAAAGAATCCAGAACGTACATCATGGATAGGGCATTGAAGCAGCCTCCCCGTACCCGATCTGGTATTCCTGGGCGACGCTGGCAAAAGAAGGAACTAAGTAGGTAGAATGGAGGAACACTGCGGATCTCTGAGGAACACTATCACTGCTGAGTCCACCCGGTCTTCTACTCAACCACTGTATGCCATGTACTGCCTGCTGGTTACAGTAAAGAACCGTTGCAGAGACTATCTGTGTCCGTGTCTCCTTATGAACTGTCCGTCATTAACTAAAGGTAACCGCAGCTGCCACACAACATCTTGAGCAGCTCCAGCCCCCGGGGATCACCGCTCAGCCTGTGGGGAGCGTAACATCTTGCTGCTGTCCATCACCCCGGGAGGTTCCGCAGCGTCGGTAGCCCTTACCGAACTACTCATAGGTGGCGTCACGAAGAAAACAAATTAAATCCCCTTTAATCTGTTCCCGTAAGACGTCTTCACTTTTGATCTGCACTACACCGGGCCCCACTACCGGCAGGCGCGGTCCACCCGTGACAAGGAAGGAGAAGAATCGCCTGTAACAACCGGAGTCCGCCGGCCGCGGTGAGTCACATACATCATCATCATCATCCAGGAGACATGCTGGGATCAGTCATACATCATCATCATCATCCAGGAGACATGCTGGGATCAGTCATACGTCATCATCATCATCCAGGAGACATGCTGGGATCAGTCATACATCATCATCATCATCATCCAGGAGACATGCTGGGATCAGTCATACATCATCATCATCATCATCATCATCATCATCATCCAGGAGACATGCTGGGATCAGTCATACATCATCATCATCATCATCCAGGAGACATGCTGGGATCAGTCATACATCATCATCATCATCATCATCCAGGAGACATGCTGGGATCAGTCATACATCATCATCATCATCATCATCCAGGAGACATGCTGGGATCAGTCATACATCATCATCATCATCATCATCCAGGAGACATGCTGGGATCAATCATACATCATCATCATCATCCAGGAGACATGCTGGGATCAGTCATACGTCATCATCATCATCATCATCCAGGAGACATGCTGGGATCAGTCATACATCATCATCATCATCATCATCCAGGAGACATGCTGGGATCAATCATACATCATCATCATCATCCAGGAGACATGCTGGGATCAGTCATACGTCATCATCATCATCATCATCCAGGAGACATGCTGGGATCAGTCATACGTCATCATCATCATCATCATCCAGGAGACATGTTGGGATCAGTCATACATCATCATCATCATCATCATCCAGGAGACATGCTGGGATCAGCCATACATCATCATCATCATCCAGGAGACATGCTGGGATCAGTCATACGTCATCATCATCATCATCATCCAGGAGACATGTTGGGATCAGTCATACATCATCATCATCATCATCATCATCCAGGAGACATGCTGGGATCAGTCATACATCATCATCATCATCATCATCATCATCATCATCATCATCATCATCCAGGAGACATGCTGGGATCAATCATACATCATCATCATCATCCAGGAGACATGCTGGGATCAGTCATACGTCATCATCATCATCATCATCCAGGAGACATGCTGGGATCAGTCATACATCATCATCATCATCATCATCCAGGAGACATGCTGGGATCAATCATACATCATCATCATCCAGGAGACATGCTGGGATCAGTCATACGTCATCATCATCATCATCATCCAGGAGACATGCTGGGATCAGTCATACGTCATCATCATCATCATCATCCAGGAGACATGTTGGGATCAGTCATACATCATCATCATCATCATCATCCAGGAGACATGCTGGGATCAGCCATACATCATCATCATCATCATCATCCAGGAGACATGCTGGGATCAATCATACATCATCATCATCATCCAGGAGACATGCTGGGATCAGTCATACATCATCATCATCATCATCATCCAGGAGACATGCTGGGATCAATCATACATCATCATCATCATCCAGGAGACATGCTGGGATCAGTCATACGTCATCATCATCATCCAGGAGACATGCTGGGCTCAGTCATGCGTCATCATCATCATCATCCAGGAGACATGCTGGGCTCAGTCATACATCATCATCATCATCATCATCATCATCATGCAGGAGACATGCTGGGATCAGTCATACATCATCATCATCATCATCCAGGAGACATGCTGGGATCAATCATACATCATCATCATCATCCAGGAGACATGCTGGGATCAGTCATACATCATCATCATCATCCAGGAGACATGCTGGGATCAGTCATACATCATCATCATCATCCAGGAGACATGCTGGGATCAGTCATACATCATCATCATCATCATCATCATCCAGGAGACATGCTGGGATCAGTCATACATCATCATCATCATCCAGGAGACATGTTGGGATCAGTCATACATCATCATCATCATCATCATCATCCAGGAGACATGCTGGGATCAGTCATACATCATCATCATCATCATCATCATCCAGGAGACATGCTGGGATCAGTCATACATCATCATCATCATCATCATCATCATCATCATCATCCAGGAGACATGCTGGGATCAGTCATACATCATCATCATCATCTCATCATCATCCAGAGACATGCTGGATCATCATACATCATCATCATCATCATATCCAGAACATGCTGGGATCAGTCATACATCATCATCATCATCATCCAGGAGACATGCTGGGATCAGTCATACATCATCGTCATCATCATCCAGGAGACATGCTGGGATCAGTCATACGTCATCATCATCATCCAGGAGACATGCTGGGATCAGTCATACATCATCATCATCATCATCCAGGAGACATGCTGGGATCAGTCATACATCATCATCATCATCATCATCATCCAGGAGACATGCTGGGATCAGTCATACATCATCATCATCATCATCCAGGAGACATGCTGGGATCAGTCATACATCATCATCATCATCATCCAGGAGACATGCTGGGATCAGTCATACATCATCATCATCATCATCCAGGAGACATGCTGGGATCAGTCATACGTCCTTATCATCATCATCATCATCCAGGACACATGCTGGGATCAGTCATACGTCCTTATCATCATCATCCAGGAGACATGCTGGGATCAGTCATACGTCCTTATCATCATCATCATCATCCAGGACACATGCTGGGATCAGTCATACGTCCTTATCATCATCATCCAGGAGACATGCTGGGATCAGTCATACGTCCTTATCATCATCATCATCATCATCCAGGACACATGCTGGGATCAGTCATACATCATCATCATCATCCAGGAGACATGCTGGGATCAGTCATACATCATCATCATCATCATCCAGGAGACATGCTGGGATCAGTCATACATCATCATCATCATCATCCAGGAGACATGCTGGGATCAGTCATACATCATCATCATCATCCAGGAGACATGCTGGGATCAGTCATACATCATCATCATCATCATCCAGGACACATGCTGGGATCAGTCATACGTCCTTATCATCATCATCATCATCCAGGACACATGCTGGGATCAGTCATACATCATCATCATCATCCAGGAGACATGCTGGGATCAGTCATACATCATCATCATCATCATCATCCAGGAGACATGCTGGGATCAGTCATACATCATCATCATCATCATCATCATCATCATCATCATAGGAACATGCTGGATCAGTCATACATCATCATCAAAGGAGACATGCTGGGATCAGTCATACATCATCATCATCACAGGAGACATGCTGGGATCAGTCATACATCATCATCATCACATCCAGGAGACATGCTGGGATCAGTCATACATCATCATCATCATCATCCAGGAGACATGCTGGGATCAGTCATACGTCATCATCATCATCATCTCAGGAGACATGCTGGGATCAGTCATACATCATCATCATCATCATCCAGGAGACATGCTGGGATCAGTCATACTCATCATCATCATCATCATCATCCAAGAGACATGCTGGGATCAGTCATACATCATCTCATCATCATCATCATCCAGGAGACATGCTGGGATCAGTCATACATCATATCATCATCATCATCCAGGAGACATGCTGGGATCAGTCATACATCAATCATCATCATCATCCAGGAGACATGCTGGGATCAGTCATACATCATCATCATTCACATCATCATCATCATCCATCCAGGAGACATGCTGGGATCAGTCATACATCATCATCATCATCATCATCATCCAGGAGACATGCTGGGATCAGTCATACTCATCATCATCATCATCATCATCCAGGAGACATGCTGGGATCAGTCATACATCATCATCATCTATCATCCAGGAGACATGCTGGGATCAGTCATACATCATCATCATCATTCATCATTCCAGGAGACATGCTGGGATCAGTCATACATCATCATCATCATCATCATCATCCAGGAGACATGCTGGGATCAGTCATACATCATCATCATCATCATCCAGGAGACATGCTGGGATCAGTCATACGATCATCATCATCATCATCATCATCCAGGAGACATGCTGGGATCAGTCATACATCATCATCATCATCATCATCCAGGAGACATGCTGGGATCAGTCATCACATCATCATCATTCATCCAGGAGACATGCTGGGATCAGTCATAACATCATTCATCATCATCCAGGAGACATGCTGGGATCAGTCATACGTCATCATCATCATCATCCAGGAGACATGCTGGGATCAGTCATACATCATCTCATCATCATCATCATCCAGGAGACATGCTGGGATCAGTCAATCATATCATCATCATCATCATCAATTATCCAGGAGAACATGCTGGGATCAGTCATACATCATCTCATCATCATCCAGGAGACATGCTGGATCAGTCATACATCATCATCATCATCATCATCCAGGAGACATGCTGGATCAGTCATACATCATCATCATCATCATCCAGGAACATGCTGGGATCAGTCATACGTCATCATCATCAAACATCCAGGAACATGTGGGATCAGTCATACATCATCATCATACATCCAGGAGACATGCTGGGATCAGTCATACATCATCATCAATCATCCAGGAACATGCTGGATCAGTCATACATCATCATACATCATCATCATCCAGGAGACATGCTGGGATCAGTCATACATATATCATCATCATCAATCAGGAGACATGCTGGGATCAGTCATACATCTCATCATCATCATCCAGAGACATGCTGGGATCAGTCATACATCATCATCTATCATCATCATCCAGGAGACATGCTGGGATCAGTCATAACCCTCATCATCATCATCATCCAGGAGACATGCTGGGACAGTCATACATCATCATCATCATCATCATCCAGGAGACATGCTGGGATCAGTCATCATCATCATCATCATCATCCAGGAGACATGCTGGGATCAGTCATACATCATCATCATCATCATCATCCAGGAGACATGCTGGGAATCATATCATACATCATACATCATCATCATCCAGGAGACATGCTGGATCAGTCATACTCATCACATCATCATCATCATCCAGGAACATGCTGGGATCAGTCATACTCATCATCATCATCATCATCCAGGAGACATGCTGGGATCAGTCATACATCATCATCTCACATCATCCAGGAGACTGCTGGATCATCATCTCATCATCATATCATCCAGGAGACATGCTGGGATCAGTCATACATCTCATCTCATCATCATCCAGGAGACATGTATGATCAATCAACATCATCATCATCATCATCATCATCCAGGAGACATGCTGGGATCATCATACATCATCATCATCATCATCCAGGAGACATGCTGGATCAGTCATACTCATCATCATCATCATCATCCAGAGACATGCTGGGATCAGTCTCACATCTTCATCATCATCACAGGAGACATGCTGGGATCAGTCATACATCTCATCATCATCATCCAGGAGACATGCTGGGATCAGTCATACATCATATCATCATCATCATCAGGAGACATGCTGGGATCAGTCATACTCATCATCATCATCCAGGAGACATGCTGGGATCAGTCATACATCATCATCATCATCATATCCAGGAGACATGTGGATCAGTCATACATCATCATATCATCATCATCATCCAGGAGACATGCTGGGATCAGTCATACTCATCATCATCATCATCATCCAGGAGACATGCTGGGATCAGTCAATATCATATCATCATCATCATCATCAATCATCCAGGAGACATGCTGGGATCAGTCATATCTACATCATCATCATCATCCAGGAACATGCTGGGATCAGTCATACTCTTCATCATCATCATCATCCAGGAGACATGCTGGGATCAGTCATACATCTCATCATCATCATCATCCAGGAGACATGCTGGGATCAGCATACTCATCATCATCATCATCCAGGAGACATGCTGGGATCATCATCATCATCATCATCATCCAGGCATGCTGGATCATCTACATCATCATCATCATCCAGGAGCATGCTGGGATCAGTCATACTCATCATCATCATCACATCCTCTATCATCATTCATCATCTCATGGAGACATGCTGGGATCAGTCATACATCCATCATCATCATCATCATCATCCAGGAGACATGCTGGGATCAGTCATACATCATTCATATCATCATCCAGGAGACATGCTGGGATCAGTCATACATCATCATCATCATCATCCAGGAGACATGCTGGGATCAGTCATACATCATCTACATCATCATCAGGAGACATGCTGGGATCAGTCATACTCTTCATCATCCAGGAGGACATGCTGGGATCAGTCATACATCTCATCATCATCATCAGGAGACATGCTGGGATCAGTTATATCATCATCCATCATCCAGGAGACATGCTGGGATCAGTCATACATCTTCATCATCATCAAGGAGACATGCTGGGATCAGTCATTCATCATCATCGGAGACTGGATCAGTCATAGTCATCATCATCATCATCCAGGCGACATGCTGGGATCAGTCATACATCATCATCATCATCATCATCATCCAGGAGACATGCTGGGATCAGTCATACATCATCATCATCCAGGAGACATGCTGGGATCAGTCATACATCATCATCATCATCCAGGAGACATGCTGGGATCAGTCATACGTCATCATCATCATCCAGGAGACATGCTGGGATCAGTCATACATCATCATCATCATCATCCAGGAGACATGCTGGGATCAGTCATACATCATCATCATCATCCAGGAGACATGCTGGGATCAGTCATACATCATCATCATCATCATCATCCAGGAGACATGCTGGGATCAGTTATACACCCTTATCATCATCATCATCATCATCCAGGAGACATGCTGGGATCAGTCATACGTCCTTATCATCATCATCATCATCCAGGACACATGCTGGGATCAGTCATACGTCCTTATCATCATCATCATCATCCAGGACACATGCTGGGATCAGTCATACGTCCTTATCATCATCATCATCATCCAGGACACATGCTGGGATCAGTCATACGTCCTTATCATCATCATCATCATCCAGGACACATGCTGGGATCAGTCAGTGCTCAGTACCTGCAGTAGAAGTCACAGCTGCCAGCCGCCAGCAGGATGTTGTTCGGGTGCCAGGCCAGGCTTAGGATGGTGGAGCGAATTGATTTTTTAATATGTTTGCTGACCCACCTGTTCATATGAGGGAAGGAGACAGACACGTCCATCAGTCTAGAGATCAGCCGTCTCATTCCACAATCAAACCTAATTCTAACCTCTTGGACTTTTGAACAAGGAACCAAAATATTTCCTGGAGATGAATCGAGAAATGACTCAGGTGAGATATGAGCCAAGTGGTCAAGAGTCTAAGCAAGAAGTCTAGAGATGATCCAGACCGATAGATGACCCCAGAGATGACCAAAAAGAGCAAACCATTGATGACCCCAAAAGTCAGGAGTCCAAGAGAGAAAAGAGAGAATAGAAATGACCAAATGATGGCCCATAGTAGACTGAGAGATGACCCAAAAGATGACCCAAGAGATCAGCCATCAATCATCCCAGATGTCAGGAGTCCAAGAGGGAAACTTAAAGATGATCAAAAAGAAGACAGAAGAGATGACCCAAACGTTGGCCCATGAACAGCTCCGAACTGGCCCATGATGACCCAGAGACCATCCAAGAAGTTCAAAACTGAAGTATGAATCTTATAGATTATCCAAAAGGAGAATGGAGAGAACGTCCAAGAGTTGACCCAAGAGATCAGACCAGAGATCACCCAAGACATTCAGAACTGAAGTATGAAGTGTACAGATTACACAAGAGGAGAATGGAGATATGGTCCAAGAGTTAACCCAAGAGATCATCCAACAAGTTCTAAACTGAAGTATGAGTATAGAGTATGAAGAAAGTTAGATACCAAAAGAATGTCCAAAGTTCAACCAAGAGACGATCAGAGAAATCCAAGAATTCAGAAAAGAAGTATGACATTATAGTTATCCAGAAGGAGAATGGAAGATGGTCCAAGAGTTCACCCAAGAGATCATGCCAAGAAGTTCTAAATGAAGTATGAAATCTAGAATATCAAAAAAATAACGAGAGATGAAGAAGTCAAGAGTAATCCAAGAGTAACCAGAATCATCCAAGAATTCTAAACTAAGTATGAATTAAAAAGGAGAATGAGATTGGTCCAAAGAGTTGACACCAAGAATCAGACAGAGACCATCCAAGACATTCTAGAACTGAAGTATGAAGTGTACAGATTACCAAGAGGAGAATGAAGAGATGGTCCAAGAGTTAACCCAAGAGATCACCAAGAAGTTCTAAACTGAGGTATGAAGATTATAGAATACAAAAAAGAATGAAGAGAAGGTCCAAGAGTCACCCAAGAGATCAGACCAGAGATCAAGAATTCAGAATTGAAGTATGAAGAGTTTATAGATTACCAAAAATGAATGGTCCAAGAGTTCACCAAGAGATCGACAGAGATAATACAAGAAGTTCAAAAAAGTATGACGATTATAGGTTATCCAGAAGGAGAATGGAGAGATGGTCCAAGAGTTAACCCAAGAGATCATCCAAGAAGTTCTAAACTGAAGTATGAAGATTCTAGAATATCAAAAAAAAAGAGAATGAAGAGAAGGTTCAGAGTCAATCAAGAGACCAGACATCATCCAAAAGTTCGAACTAAAGTATGAATCTTATAGATTATCCAAAAGGAGAATGGAGAGATTGTCCAAGAGTTGACCCAAGAGATCAGACCAGAGACCATCCAAGACATTCTGAACTGAAGTATGAAGTGTACAGATTACGCAAGAGGAGAATGAAGAGATGGTCCAAGAGTTAACCCAAGAGATCATCCAAGAAGTTCTAAACTGAAGCATGAGTATAGAGTACCAAAAGGAGAATGAAGAGAAGGTCCAAGAGTCAATCCAGAGACAGAATCATCCAAGAAGTTCAGAACTGAAGTATGAAGTTTATAGAGTACCAAAAAGGAGAATGAAGATCACCCAAGAGATCACCCAAGAGATCAGATCAGAGATAATCCAAGAATTTCTAAATTGAAGTCAAATATTGGAATCTGAGAGTCCTCAGTGGTTGATACTTTTAATGGCGAACTGAAAAGATGGTAAATATAGCAAGCTTTCGTGACACTGTGGCCCCTTTGTCAGGCTGATAATGACACAAATTCTGAAGACACATACATATATACATAAGCAAGAGAAAAGAAAAAAAAAAAAAAAACATTGTTAGATGCTGTAGTGAATACGACAGGTGACCTAAAGCAGAGTCAGGCTAGGGAGGGAGGGAGGGGGAGAGCTGAGCTGGGAGGTAGAGTCAAACTTCTAGATAAGAGGAAGAGATAGTATTATTGTTATATGGTTAGTGGCCTGTGGAGACCTGAAAATACTTCAGTGAGTGTGGAAAGCAATAAATCGAAGCAGGAGAGTTCACATCAATTGAAGTATGAAGATTATAGATTACACAAGAGGAGAATGAAGGGATGGTCCAAGAGTTAACCAAGAGATCATCCAAGAAGTTCTAAACTGAAGTATGAGTATATGAGTACCAAAAGGAGAACAAAGAGATGGTCCAAGAGATCACCCAAGAGATCAAGAAGTTCAGAACTGAAGTATGAAGAAGTTTATAGATTACCAAAAATGAATGGTCCAAGAGTTCACCCAAGAGATCGACCAGAGATAATACAAGGAGTTCAGAAAAGAAGTATGACGATTATAGGTTATCCAGAAGAATGGAGAGATGGTCCAAGAGATCAGAACATTCAAGAAGTTCTAAACTGAAGTATTAAAACTAAAGATTACCAAAATGGAGAATGATGAGATGATCCAAAAGTTATCCCAAGATATAATATATGAAGTTCTAAACTGAAGTATAAGTTTATAGATTACCCAATAGGAGAATGGAGGGATAGTCCAAGAGTTGACCCAACTCTATGCTAGCTGGACTCTTGAGGTTGTGCCAGCTATAGCTCGGGAGATCAGAACTGAGTGGCCAAGAGTTTTCTCAGATCAGAACAGAGTGGCCAAGAGTTGAACCAGGAGATCAGAACAAAGAAGTCAAGAGTTGACTCAGGAGATCAGAACAGAGGAGTGACCAAGAATTGACTTAGGAGATCAAAGATGAGTGGCCAAGGGTTGACTCATGAGACAAGAACAGGGTGGCCAAGAGTTGTCTCAGATAAGAACAGAGTGGCCAAGAGTTGACCAATGAGATCAGAACAGAGTGTCCAAGGGTTGAGTCAGGAGATCAGAACAGAGTGGCCAAGAGTTGAGTCATGAGATGAGAACAGAGTGGCCAAGAGTTGAGTCAGGAGATCAGAACAGAATGGAGAAGAGTTGATCCAGGAGATCAGAACAGAGTGGCCAAGAGTTGACTCAGGAGATCAGAGCAGGGTGGCCAAGAGTTGAGTCAGGAGATCAGAACAGAATGGAGAAGAGTTGATCCAGGAGATCAGAACAGAGTGGCCAAGAGTTTTCTCAGATCAGAACAAAGAAGCCAAGAGTTGACTCTGGAGATCAGAACAGAGGAGTGACCAAGAGTTGACTTAGAAGATCAAAGATGAGTGGCCAAGGGTTGACTCATGAGACAAGAACAGGGTGGCCAAAAGTTGTCTCAGATAACAACAGAGTGGCTAAGAGTTGACCAATGAGATCAGAACAGAGTGTCCAAGGGTTGAGTCAGGAGATCAGAACAGAGTGGCCAAGAGTTGAGTCATGAGATGAGAACAGAGTGGCCAAGAGTTGAGTCAGGAGATCAGAACAGAATGGAGAAGAGTTGATCCAGGAGATCAGAACAGAGTGGCCAAGAGTTGACTCAGGAGATCAGAGCAGGGTGGCCAAGAGTTGAGTCAGGAGATCAGAACAGAATGGAGAAGAGTTGATCCAGGAGATCAGAACAGAGTGGCCAAGAGTTGACTCAGGAAATCAGAACAGAATGTCCAAGAGTTGAGTCAGGAAATCAGAACAGAGTAACCAAGGGTTGAGTCATGAGATGAGAATAGAGTAACCAAGGGTTGAGTCATGAGATGAGAATAGAGTGGCCAAGAGTTGACTCAGGAGATCAGAGCAGGGTGGCCAAGAGTTGACCCAGGAGATGAGAACAGCGTGGCCAACAGTTAAGTCAGAAGATCAGAACAGAGTGGCCAAGAGATGACTCAGGAGATCAGAGCAGGGTGGCCAAGAGTTGACCCAGGAGATGAGAACAGAGTGGCCAACAGTTAAGTCAGAAGATCAGAACAGAGTGGCCAAGAGATGACTCAGAAGATCAGAACAGAGTGGCCAAGAGATGACTCAGGAGATGAGAACAGAGTAACCAAGAGTTGACTCGGGAGATCAATAATGAGTGGCCAAGGGTTGACTCATGAGACAAGAACAGGGTGGCCAAGAGTTGTCTCAGATAAGAACAGAGTGGCCAAGAGTTGTCTCAGATAAGAACAGAGTGGCTAAAGGTTGACCAATGAGCTCAGAACAGAGTGGCCAAGAGTTGACTCGGAGAACAGAGATGAGTAGATGAGTGCAGAGGGCAGAGTTATGGTGCCAGGTGTCATTAGGGCTGGACGTAACCCTTCACTCACCAGTTATTCTCCTTCTCAAAGTAACAGATGGAAATAGTCAGCGAGCCGCTGCCCACCGCAATCTTGTTCTCTTGGGGCGACCACTTGACGCAGGTTGCAGCTCGGTTGATGCGCAGCAAAACAAGGGTTGGTTTCCACACCCCGTCCTTCAGGGTCCACACGTAGGCATTTCTGTCCACAGCACAGGTCACAATCTGGTTAGAGTTTGGGGCCCAGTCAATGCCTAGAATATATGAAGAATGATGGGTCCGAGCAGCGCTGGCAGGGGCCACAGCCCTGACCCCAGATATCCCCTCCCGCATGTCCTAACCCGTGATCCGGCCATTGTGCTCCCGCAGTTCATGGATCTGGCTCCACACATCGTCCACTTTCTGGTAGATGAGGACCAAGTGATTATTGGGACTGAAGGCAATTTCTAGATAAAATGAAAATAGAAAGTTCTAGAACAGAACTGACACACTATCACAGAACCTCAGCTCAGGACAGGACTTCAGCATCGGGATGTGAATTATAGAACAGCTGCAGGCTTATGCTGTAGACCATGATGAGCTGACAATGAGGTGCTGTGGTCAATACCGCTACTTGCCAAAAATATGTTTTTTCCTGTATCTCGCGCATTTTTTCTATAGATTTGATTTGGGTGTGCAAATATGGCGGAGGCACAAGGTATGCACAGGCACAGTTACTAATGCCGACACCATCTTTGGACACTTGGGTATACAAAACACCATGTGTGGTGGAAACTAACCCTGCACATCACCCTGAAAATCCCATCCCCACCGTCACACATGGTGGAGGCAGCATCCTGTTGTGGGGAGGCTTTTCTTCAGCAGGGGCAGGGAAGCTGGTCAGATCTGAAGAAAAGAGGGATGGAGCTAAATACAGCACAATCCCAGAAAAATACCTGTTACATGCTGCAGAAGTACTGAGACTGGGACGTAGGTTCACCTTCCAGCAGGACAACAACCCTAAACATCCTGCTGTGGTGAAACTTTTCTCCAGCAGAGGCAGGGAAGCTGGCCGGAGGTAATTGAACATTGATGGAGCTAAATACAGGACAATCCTGGAGGAAAACCTGTTAGAAGCTGCAGCAAACCTGAGACTGGGGCATGGGTTCACCTTCATGCAGGAGAACGACCCTAAACATCCTGCTGTGGGGAGACATTTCCTCAGCAGGCCCAGGGAAGATGGTCAGAGGTGATGGTAGGATGGATGGAGCTAAATACAGAATCATTCTGTAGGAAAATATGTTAATGCCTGTAGAAGACCTGAAACTGGGGTGTAGGTTCACCTTCCATCAGGACATTGACTCTAAACATCCTGCTGTGGGGAGACATTTTTCTTCAGCAGGGGAAGGGAAGCAGCTCAGATATGATGGGGAGATGGATGGAGCTAAATACAGGACAATCCTGGAAGAAAACCTGTTAGAGATTGCAGAAGATCTGAAACTGTGGCATAGGTTCAACTTCCAGCAGGACAGTGATCCTAAACATCCTGCTGTGGGAAGGCTTTTCCTCAGTAGGGGCAGGGAAGATGGTCAGATCTGATGGAAGATAGATGGAGGTAAATACAGAACAAGCCTGGAAGAAAATTAGTGACTGCAGAAGACCTGAGACTGGGACGTAGGTTCATCTAGCAGGACAACAACCTTAAACATCCTGCTATGGGGAGACTTTTCTTCAGCAGGGGCAGGGAAGCTGCTCCGATCTAATGGGAAGACAGATAGAGCTGAATACAGGACAATCCTGGAGGAAAACCTGTTAGGGGCTGCAGAAGACCTGAGACTGGTGTGTGTGTTCACCTTCCAGCAGGACAACGACCCTCAACATTCTGCTGTGGGAAGGCTTTTCTCCAGCAGGGGCAGGGAAGATGGTTTCATCCCAGGATGTACTGACCTTGACAAGCCCCTGTCACACAGGCCTTGTTCACACCTTACCACGATTGTTTTGACACTCTGGTTATCTACTAATTATACGGGGGTCACAAATTGGTATAAAGTTCCCAATACTCACGGGATCGATCCTTGTTCCAGGCGTGACAAGACACGGGGTCCGTCCCAAAACTGTAGAGTGACATCAGGGCGGGCGCTGCGGGGACACAGAAGATAGAAAATCACAGCCTCTCTGGGATGGCGCGGCCCGGGGTCCTCTGCGTCCTGTATACGAGGGAGCTCGGACCTTCTACCTGTACATAAGACACATCACAGTTATCAGGGGAGGGCAGCGCTGTCATTACTGAGATGCCTCAGACAAGCCTCAACACAACCGGCCCCGGGGCCCCGCACACGTCTGTGTATAGAGAACTAGAAGGAGAGAGATAGAGGAACACCCTGCAGAGATAAAAGTGTGTATACAGCATAGATCTGTAGAGGGCAGTGGTGTAATAATCTGCAGGATCTATCACTATGTATCTGTCAGGAGGTGGAGGAGTGATGTTCTGCAGATCTGTAGAGGGCAGTGGTGTAATAATCTGCAGGATCTATCACTATGTATCTGTGAGGAGGTGGAGGAGCGATGCTCTGCAGATCTGTAGAGGTCAGTGGTGTAATAATCTGCAGGATCTATCACTATGTATCTGTCAGGAGGTGGAGGAGCGATGCTCTGCAGATCTGTAGAGGGCAGTGGTGTAATAATCTGCAGGATCTATCACTATGTATCTGTCAGGAGGTGGAGGAGCGATGTTCTGCAGATCTGTAGAGGGCAGTGGTGTAATAATCTGCAGGATCTATCACTATGTATCTGTGAGGAGGTGGAGGAGCGATGCTCTGCAGATCTGTAGAGGTCAGTGGTGTAATAATCTGCAGGATCTATCACTATGTATCTGTCAGGAGGTGGAGGAGCGATGCTCTGCAGATCTGTAGAGGGCAGTGGTGTAATAATCTGCAGGATCTATCACTATGTATCTGTCAGGAGGTGGAGGAGCGATGCTCTGCAGATCTGTAGAGGTCAGTGGTGTAATAATCTGCAGGATCTATCACTATGTATCTGTCAGGAGGTGGAGGAGCGATGCTCTGCAGATCTGTAGAGGTCAGTGGTGTAATAATCTGCAGGATCTATCACTATGTATCTGTCAGGAGGTGGAGGAGCGATGCTCTGCAGATCTGTAGAGGGCAGTGGTGTAATAATCTGCAGGATCTATCACTATGTATCTGTCAGGAGGTGGAGGAGCGATGCTCTGCAGATCTGTAGAGGTCTGTGGTGTAATAATCTGCAGGATCTATCACTATGTATCTGTCAGGAGGTGGAGGAGCGATGCTCTGCAGATCTGTAGAGGTCAGTGGTGTAATAATCTGCAGGATCTATCACTATGTATCTGTCAGGAGGTGGAGGAGCGATGCTCTGCAGATCTGTAGAGGTCAGTGGTGTAATAATCTGCAGGATCTATCACTATGTATCTGTCAGGAGATGGAGGAGCGATGTTCTGCAGATCTTTAGAGATCAGTGGTGTAATAATCTGCAGGATCTATCACTATGTATCTGTCAGGAGGTGGAGGAGCGATGCTCTTCAGATCTGTAGAGGTCAGTGGTGTAATAATCTCCAGGATCTATCACTATGTATCTGTCAGGAGGTGGAGGAGCGATGCTCTGCAGATCTGTAGAGGGCAGTGATGTAATAATCTGCAGGATCTATCACTATGTATCTGTCAGGAGGTGGAGGAGCGATGCTCTGCAGATCTGTAGAGGGCAGTGGTGTAATAATCTGCAGGATCTATCACTATGTATCTGTCAGGAGGTGGAGGAGCGATGCTCTGCAGATCTGTAGAGGTCAGTGGTGTAATAATCTGCAGGATCTATCACTATGTATCTGTCAGGAGGTGGAGGAGCGATGTTCTGCAGATCTGTAGAGGTCAGTGGTGTAATAATCTGCAGGATCTATCACTATGTATCTGTCAGGAGGTGGAGGAGTGATGCTCTGCAGATCTGTATAGATCAGTGGTGTAATAATCTGCAGGATCTATCACTATGTATCTGTCAGGAGGTGGAGGAGCGATGTTCTGCAGATCTGTAGAGGTCAGTGGTGTAATAATCTGCAGGATCTATCACTCTGTATCTGTCAGGAGGTGGAGGAGCGATGCTCTGCAGATCTGTAGAGGGCAGTGGTGTAATAATCTGCAGGATCTATCACTATGTATCTGTCAGGAGGTGGAGGAGCGATGTTCTGCAGATCTGTAGAGGTCAGTGGTGTAATAATCTGCAGGATCTATCACTATGTATCTGTCAGGAGGTGGAGGAGCGATGCTCTGCAGATCTGTAGAGATCAGTGGTGTAATAATCTGCAGGATCTATCACTATGTATTAGTCAGGAGGTGGAGGAGCGATGCTCTGCAGATCTGTAGAGGTCAGTGGTGTAATAATCTCCAGGATCTATCACTATGTATCTGTCAGGAGGTGGAGGAGCGATGCTCTGCAGATCTGTAGAGGGCAGTGGTGTAATAATCTGCAGGATCTATCACTATGTATCTGTCAGGAGGTGGAGGAGCGATGCTCTGCAGATCTGTAGAGGTCAGTGGTGTAATAATCTGCAGGATCTATCACTATGTATCTGTCAGGAGGTGGAGGAGTGATGCTCTGCAGATCTGTATAGATCAGTGGTGTAATAATCTGCAGGATCTATCACTATGTATCTGTCAGGAGGTGGAGGAGTGATGCTCTGCAGATCTGTAGAGGTCAGTGGTGTAATAATCTGCAGGATCTATCACTATGTATCTGTCAGGAGGTGGAGGAGCAATGCTCTGCAGATCTGTAAAGGTCAGTGGTGTAATAATCTGCAGGATCTATCACTATGTATCTGTCAGGAGGTGGAGGAGCGATGCTCTGCAGATCTGTAAAGGTCAGTGGTGTAATAATCTGCAGGATCTATCACTATGTATCTGTCAGGAGGTGGAGGAGCGATGCTCTGCAGATCTGTAGAGGGCAGTGGTGTAATAATCTGCAGGATCTATCACTATGTATCTGTCAGGAGGTGGAGGAGCGATGTTCTGCAGATCTGTAGAGGTCAGTGGTGTAATAATCTGCAGGATCTATCACTATGTATCTGTCAGGAGGTGGAGGAGTGATGCTCTGCAGATCTGTAGAGGTCAGTGGTGTAATAATCTGCAGGATCTATCACTATGTATCTGTCAGGAGGTGGAGGAGCGATGCTCTGCAGATCTGTAGAGATCAGTGGTGTAATAATCTGCAGGATCTATCACTATGTATTAGTCAGGAGGTGGAGGAGCGATGCTCTGCAGATCTGTAGAGGTCAGTGGTGTAATAATCTGCAGGATCTATCACTATGTATCTGTCAGGAGGTGGAGGAGCGATGTTCTGCAGATCTGTAGAGGTCAGTGGTGTAATAATCTGCAGGATCTATCACTATGTATCTGTCAGGAGGTGGAGGAGCGATGCTCTGCAGATCTGTAGAGGTCAGTGGTGTAATAATCTGCAGGATCTATCACTATGTATCTGTCAGGAGGTGGAGGAGCGATGTTCTGCAGATCTGTAGAGGTCAGTGGTGTAATAATCTGCAGGATCTATCACTATGTATCTGTCAGGAGGTGGAGGAGCGATGCTCTGCAGATCTGTAGAGATCAGTGGTGTAATAATCTGCAGGATCTATCACTATGTATTAGTCAGGAGGTGGAGGAGCGATGCTCTGCAGATCTGTAGAGGTCAGTGGTGTAATAATCTCCAGGATCTATCACTATGTATCTGTCAGGAGGTGGAGGAGCGATGCTCTGCAGATCTGTAGAGGGCAGTGGTGTAATAATCTGCAGGATCTATCACTATGTATCTGTCAGGAGGTGGAGGAGCGATGTTCTGCAGATCTGTAGAGGTCAGTGGTGTAATAATCTGCAGGATCTATCACTATGTATCTGTCAGGAGGTGGAGGAGTGATGCTCTGCAGATCTGTAGAGGTCAGTGGTGTAATAATCTGCAGGATCTATCACTATGTATCTGTCAGGAGGTGGAGGAGCGATGCTCTGCAGAGAGGTCAGTGGTGTAATAATCTGCAGGATCTATCACTATGTATCTGTCAGGAGGTGGAGGAGCGATGCTCTGCAGATCTGTAGAGGGCAGTGGTGTAATAATCTGCAGGATCTATCACTATGTATCTGTCAGGAGGTGGAGGAGCGATGTTCTGCAGATCTGTAGAGGTCAGTGGTGTAATAATCTGCAGGATCTATCACTATGTATCTGTCAGGAGGTGGAGGAGTGATGCTCTTCAGATCTGTAGAGGTCAGTGGTGTAATAATCTGCAGGATCTATCACTATGTATCTGTCAGGAGGTGGAGGAGCAATGCTCTGCAGATCTGTAAAGGTCAGTGGTGTAATAATCTGCAGGATCTATCACTATGTATCTGTCAGGAGGTGGAGGAGCGATGCTCTGCAGATCTGTAAAGGTCAGTGGTGTAATAATCTGCAGGATCTATCACTATGTATCTGTCAGGAGGTGGAGGAGCGATGCTCTGCAGATCTGTAGAGGGCAGTGGTGTAATAATCTGCAGGATCTATCACTATGTATCTGTCAGGAGGTGGAGGAGCGATGTTCTGCAGATCTGTAGAGGTCAGTGGTGTAATAATCTGCAGGATCTATCACTATGTATCTGTCAGGAGGTGGAGGAGTGATGCTCTGCAGATCTGTAGAGGTCAGTGGTGTAATAATCTGCAGGATCTATCACTATGTATCTGTCAGGAGGTGGAGGAGCGATGCTCTGCAGATCTGTAGAGATCAGTGGTGTAATAATCTGCAGGATCTATCACTATGTATTAGTCAGGAGGTGGAGGAGCGATGCTCTGCAGATCTGTAGAGGTCAGTGGTGTAATAATCTGCAGGATCTATCACTATGTATCTGTCAGGAGGTGGAGGAGCGATGCTCTGCAGATCTGTAGAGATCAGTGGTGTAATAATCTCCAGGATCTATCACTATGTATCTGTCAGGAGGTGGAGGAGCGATGTTCTGCAGATCTGTAGAGGTCAGTGGTGTAATAATCTGCAGGATCTATCACTATGTATCTGTCAGGAGGTGGAGGAGCGATGCTCTGCAGATCTGTAGAGATCAGTGGTGTAATAATCTGCAGGATCTATCACTATGTATTAGTCAGGAGGTGGAGGAGCGATGCTCTGCAGATCTGTAGAGGTCAGTGGTGTAATAATCTCCAGGATCTATCACTATGTATCTGTCAGGAGGTGGAGGAGCGATGCTCTGCAGATCTGTAGAGGGCAGTGGTGTAATAATCTGCAGGATCTATCACTATGTATCTGTCAGGAGGTGGAGGAGCGATGTTCTGCAGATCTGTAGAGGTCAGTGGTGTAATAATCTGCAGGATCTATCACTATGTATCTGTCAGGAGGTGGAGGAGTGATGCTCTGCAGATCTGTATAGATCAGTGGTGTAATAATCTGCAGGATCTATCACTATGTATCTGTCAGGAGGTGGAGGAGCGATGTTCTGCAGATCTGTAGAGGTCAGTGGTGTAATAATCTGCAGGATCTATCACTCTGTATCTGTCAGGAGGTGGAGGAGCGATGCTCTGCAGATCTGTAGAGGGCAGTGGTGTAATAATCTGCAGGATCTATCACTATGTATCTGTCAGGAGGTGGAGGAGCGATGTTCTGCAGATCTGTAGGGGGCAGTGGTGTAATAATCTGCAGGATCTATCACTATGTATCTGTCAGGAGGTGGAGGAGCGATGTTCTGCAGATCTGTAGAGGTCAGTGATGTAATAATCTGCAGAATCTATCACTATGTATCTGTCAGGAGGTGGAGGAGCGATGCTCTGCAGATCTGTAGAGGGCAGTGGTGTAATAATCTGCAGGATCTATCACTATGTATCTGTCAGGAGGTGGAGGAGCGATGCTCTGCAGATCTGTAGAGGGCAGTGGTGTAATAATAGGCTGCAGAGGTCGTCCCAGGATCACTGACTCAGTGCTAGGTCTAAGGCTAGGGTCTGAGGAGAGTCGCAGGATCACCTGGGGAGCCGAGCGTCACCGTGCTCTCCCCAGAGGAAGGTGCAGAGAACGGACACCGGGTCCGAGACTGTGCAGAGTCTCACATCCCGGCAGTCAATACCAGAAGGTGGGAATTTCAGGTCCCCAGCCACACCGGAGACACAGCAACGGAGAGATTCAGGAAGAGATACCCAAGACGAGAGTTAGAAATGACTCAAGTGGCCTGTCATACCCTCACCTCGCAGGAGAGACACGGCCGGAAGCGTAGATGATGCTGGAGCCAATACACAGAGCGCAGTGAGGAGCCACAGACCCAGCCTGTAGGACGTACCCTGAGGTGCGCTCAGCGAGGACTCCGCTAACAGCCCACAACACGCATGCCCCAGACTGAAGACGCGCGTGCGCCCAAGGCTGAGGACACGCGCCCCAGGCTGAAGACACGCGCCCCAGGCTGAGGACACGCGCCCCAGGCTGAGGATACGCGCCCCAGGCTGAGGACACGCGCCCCAGGCTGAGGACACGCACCCCAGGCTGAGGATACGCGCCCCAGGCTGAGGACACACGCCCCAGGCTGAGGACACGCGCCGCAGGCTGAGGACACGCGCCCCAGGCTGAGGATACGCGCCCCAGGCTGAGGATACGCGCCCCAGACTGAGGACATGCGCCCAGACTGAGGACACGCACTCCAGGCTGAGGAAGGCGCCCCCGGCTGAGGACACGCGCCCCGACTGAGGACACGCACTCCAGGCTGAGGAAGGCGCCCCGGCTGAGGACACGCGCCCCCGGCTGAGGACACGCGCCCCAGGCTGAGGACATGCGCCCCAGGCTGAGGACACGCGCCCCAGGCTGAGGACACGCGCCCCAGGCTGAGGACACGCGCCCCAGGCTGAGGACACGCACCCCAGGCTGAGGACATGCGCCCAGGCTGAGGAAGGCGCCCCAGGCTGAGGACACGCGCCCCAGGCTGAGGACACTGAGTCTGCTTATTGCTTGTGCTGGTCATCCTGCACCTCACCCATTACTACACCCACTGCCCCGAGATCCGCTCCATCCCGCTGCCCGTCCATCAAACCTGGAGGTTCTGCAGCAGCTGTAGACACCTGTAGCCACAGACCACGGGTGACGTCACTAATAAACTTCATCTTAGGCCTCGTGCACACGTTCAGTATTTGAGGAGTTTTTTACCTCAGGATTTGTAGCCAAAACCAGGAGTGGGTGATAATACAGAAGTGGTGACGTGTTTCTATTAGACTTTTCCTCTGATTGCTCCACTCCTGGTTTTGTCTACAAATCCTGAGGTAAAAAAACTCATCAAATACTCAGCGTGTGCACGAGGCCTTACATATACTGAGGTAACAACTCACCAAATACTCAGCGTGTGCACGAGGCCTTACAGATACTGAGGTAACAACTCACCAAATACTCAGCGTGTGCACGAGGCCTTACAGATACTGAGGTAACAACTCACCAAGTACTCAGCGTGTGCACAAGGCCTTACAGATACTGAGGTAAAAACACCACAAATACTCAGCGTGTGCACGAGGCCTTACAAATCCTGAGGTAAAAACTCACCAAATACTCAGCGTGTGCACGAGGCCTTACAAATACTGAGGAAAAACCTCACCAAATACTCAGTGTGTGCATGAGGCCTTACAAATCCTGAGGTAAAAACACCACAAATACTCAGCGTGTGCATGAGGCCTTACAAATCCTGAGGTAAAAACCTCAGAGGCCTTACAAATACTGAGGTAACAACTCACCAAATACTCAGCGTGTGCACGAAGCCTTACATATTCTGAGGAAAAACCTCACCAAATACTCAGTGTGTGCACGAGGCCTTACAAATACTGAGGTAAAAACACCACAAATACTCAGCGTGTGCATGAGGCCTTACAAATCCTGAGGTAAAAACACCACAAATACTCAACGTGTGCACGAGGCCTTACATATTCTGAGGAAAAACCTCACCAAATACTCAGTGTGTGCACGAGGCCTTACAATACTGAGGAAAAACCTCACCAAATACTCAGTGTGTGCACGAGACCTTACAGATACTGAGGAAAAACCTCACCAAATACTCAGCGTGTGCACAAGGCCTTACAGATACTGAGGTAACAACTCACCAAATACTCAGCGTATGCACGAGGCCTTACAGATACTGAGGTAAAAACTCACCAAATACTCAGGTGTGCACGAGACCTTACAGATACTGAGGTAAACAACTCACCAAATACTCAGCGTGTGCACGAGGCCTTACAGATACTGAGGTAAAACTCACCAAATACTCAGCGTGTGCACGAGGCCTTACAATACTGAGGTAACAACTCACCAAATACTCAGCGTGTGCACGAGGCCTTACAGATACTGAGGTAACAACTCACCAAATACTAGCGTGGCACGAGACCTTACAGATACTGAGGTAAACAACTCACCAAATACTCACGTGTGCACGAGCCTTACAGATACTGAGGTAAAAACTCACCAAATACTCAGCGTGTGCACGAGGCTTACAGATACTGGTAAAACTCCCCAAATACTCAGCGTGTGCACGAGGACCTTACAGAATACTGAGGTAACAACTCCCAATAACTACAGGTGTGCACAGACCTTACAGATACTGAGGTAACAAACTCACCAAAATACTCAGCGTGTGCACGAGGCCTTACAGATACTGAGGTAATAACTCACCAAATACTCAGCGTGTGCACGAGGCCTTACAGATACTTGAGGTAAAAAACTCACCAAATACTAATCATGCCGAGGCCTTAAACCGCTCCATTCCAAAAACTCCCCTTACAACTGAAGACACTACCCACTCCCGTGACCCCCCGGAAACTGGCAGCCCGAGTGTATATACACAGGACAGCCGAGCTCATCTGTATACACACACCCGGGGTATATACACAGGAGATCATCTGTATACACACACCCCGGGTATATACACAGGAGATCATCTGTATACACACACCCCGGGGTATATACACAGGAGATCATCTGTATACACACACCCCGGGGTATATACACAGGAGCTCATCTGTATACACACACCCCGGGGTATATACACAGGAGATCATCTGTATACACACACCCCGGGGTATATACACAGGAGCTCATCTGTATACACACACCCCGGGGTATATACACAGGAGATCATCTGTATACACACACCCCGGGGTATATACACAGGAGCTCATCTGTATACACACACCCCGGGGTATATACACAGGAGCTCATCTGTATACACACACCCCGGGGTATATACACAGGAGTCATCTGTATACACACACCCGGGGTATATACACAGGAGATCATCTGTATACACACACCCCGGGGTATATACACAGGAGCTCATCTGTATACACACACCCCAGGGGTATATACACAGGAGATCATCTGTATACACACACCCCGGGGTATATACACAGGAGCTCATCTGTATACACACACCCCGGGGTATATACACAGGAGCTCATCTGTATACACACACCCCGGGGTATATACACAGGAGTCATCTGTATACACACACCCGGGGTATATACACAGGAGTCATCTGTATACACACACCCCGGGGTATATACACAGGAGATCATCTGTATACACACACCCCGGGGTATATACACAGGAGCTCATCTGTATACACACACCCCGGGGTATATACACAGGAGCTCATCTGTATACACACACCCCGGGGTATATACACAGGAGCTCATCTGTATACACACACCCCGGGGTATATACACAGGAGATCATCTGTATACACACACCCCGGGGTATATACACAGGAGCTCATCTGTATACACACACCCCGGGGTATATACACAGGAGCTCATCTGTATACACACACCCCGGGGTATATACACAGGAGATCATCTGTATACACACACCCCGGGGTATATACACAGGAGATCATCTGTATACACACACCCCGGGGTATATACACAGGAGATCATCTGTATACACACACCCCGGGGTATATACACAGGAGCTCATCTGTATACACACACCCCGGGGTATATACACAGGAGTCATCTGTATACACACACCCGGGGTATATACACAGGAGATCATCTGTATACACACACCCCGGGGTATATACACAGGAGCTCATCTGTATACACACACCCCGGGGTATATACACAGGAGCTCATCTGTATACACACACCCCGGGGTATATACACAGGAGCTCATCTGTATACACACACCCCGGGGTATATACACAGGAGATCATCTGTATACACACACCCCGGGGTATATACACAGGAGCTCATCTGTATACACACACCCCGGGGTATATACACAGGAGCTCATCTGTATACACACACCCCGGGGTATATACACAGGAGCTCATCTGTATACACACACCCCGGGGTATATACACAGGAGATCATCTGTATACACACACCCCGGGGTATATACACAGGAGCTCATCTGTATACACACACCCCGGGGTATATACACAGGAGCTCATCTGTATACACACACCCCGGGTATATACACAGGAGATCATCTGTATACACACACCCCGGGGTATATACACAGGAGCTCATCTGTATACACACACCCCGGGGTATATACACAGGAGCTCATCTGTATACACACACCCCGGGGTATATACACAGGAGCTCATCTGTATACACACACCCCGGGGTATATACACAGGAGTCATCTGTATACACACACCCCGGGGTATATACACAGGAGATCATCTGTATACACACACCCCGGGGTATATACACAGGAGCTCATCTGTATACACACACCCCGGGGTATATACACATGAGATCATCTGTATACACACACCCCGGGGTATATACACAGGAGACATCTGTATACACACACCCCGGGGTATATACACAGGAGATCATCTGTATACACACACCCCGGGGTATATACACAGGAGCTCATCTGTATACACACACCCCGGGGTATATACACAGGAGTCATCTGTATACACACACCCCGGGGTATATACACAGGAGATCATCTGTATACACACACCCCGGGGTATATACACAGGAGATCATCTGTATACACACACCCCAGGGTATATACACAGGAGATCATCTGTATACACACACCCCGGGGTTATACACAGGAGCTCATCTGTATACACACACCCCGGGGTATATACACAGGAGATCATCTGTATACACACACCCCAGGGGTATATACACAGGAGATCATCTGTATACACACACCCCGGGGTATATACACAGGAGCTCATCTGTATACACACACCCCGGGGTATATACACAGGGAGAACAATCAAAATCTGTAATACACACACCCCCGGGGTATATACACAGGAGCTCATCTGTATACACACACCCGGGGTATATACACAGGAGCTCATCTGTATACACACACCCCGGGGTATATACACAGGAGCTCATCTGTATACACACACCCCGGGGTATATACACAGGAGCTCATCTTATACACACACCCCGGGGTATATAACAGATACACACAGGGAGCTCATCTGTATACACACACCCCGGGGTATATACACAGGAGATCATCTGTATACACACACCCCGGGGTATATACACAGGAGATCATCTGTATACACACACCCCGGGGTATATACACAGGAGCTCATCTGTATACACACACCCCGGGGTATATACACAGGAGCTCATCTGTATACACACACCCCAGGGTATATACACAGGAGATCATCTGTATACACACACCCCGGGGTATATACACAGGAGCTCATCTGTATACACACACCCCGGGGTATATACACAGGAGCTCATCTGTATACACACACCCCGGGGTATATACACAGGAGCTCATCTGTATACACACACCCCGGGGTATATACACAGGAGCTCATCTGTATACACACACCCCGGGGTATATACACAGGAGATCATCTGTATACACACACCCCGGGGTATATACACAGGAGTCATCTGTATACACACACCCCGGGGTATATACACAGGAGTCATCTGTATACACACACCCCGGGGTATATACACAGGAGCTCATCTGTATACACACACCCCGGGGTATATACACAGGAGCCATCATGTATACACACACCCCGGGGTATATACACAGGAGATCATCTGTATACACACACCCCGGGGTATATACACAGGAGCTCATCTGTATACACACACCCCGGGTATATACACAGGAGCTCATCTGTATACACACACCCCGGGGTATATACACAGGAGTCATCTGTATACACACACCCGGGGTATATACACAGGAGATCTCTGTATACACACACCCCGGGTATATACACAGGAGATCATCTGTATACACACACCCCGGGGTATATACACAGGAGTCATCTGTATACACACCCCGGGGTATATACACAGGAGATCATCTGTATACACACACCCCGGGGTATATACACAGGAGCTCATCTGTATACACACACCCCGGGGTATATACACAGGAGCTCATCTGTATACACACACCCGGGGTATATACACAGGAGCCATCTGTATACACACACCCGGGGTATATACACAGGAGATCATCTGTATACACACACCCCGGGGTAATAAAGGATATTTGTATAAAAAAAGGGGTTAAAAGGGTTAAATTGTATTTAAAAGGGGTTTTTTAAAATTTTTTAAAAAAAGGAGATTTGTTTTTTCACCACACCCCCGGGGGGTATTTAAAGGGTATTGTATAAAAAGGGTTTTTAAAGGGGTTTTTTAAAAACAAAGGGGTATTAAAAGGGTATTGTATAAAATAAACCCCCGGGGTTATAATGGTATTGGATAAACAAAGGGGTTTAAAGGATATTGAACCCACCCCGGGTATATGGAGATTTGATAAAAAGGGTATATAAAAGGGGTTTTATTGTATACACAGGGGTATATATTGGAAGAAAAGGGGTTATAAAGGGTTTTTGTATAAAAAAGGGGGTTTTAAAGGGGAATTTATTTAAAAGGGGTTTTAAAGGAGATTGGGTTATAAAAAAGGGGGGGATATGGGATATTTTATAAAAAGGGGTTTTATAAAAGGGATATTTTTAAAAGGGGTAAAAAAGGAGTTTTATACACACACCCCGGGGTTTAAAGGGATATTTTTAAAAAGGGGTTTAAAGGGTTTATTGTATTAAAAAGGGGTTATTTAAAAAAAGGTTCGTTAAAAGGGGTATTTTAAAGGGGTTTGTATAAAAAGGGGTAAAAAAGGGTATTTATAAAAGGGGGATAAAAGGGATATTGTATAAAAAGGGGGGTTATATAGGGTTTTTTTAAAAGGGGTATATAAAGGGTATTTTTACAAAGGGGTTAAAAGGAGATATTTTATTAAAAAGGGGTTTTAAAGGGGGATATTGTATAAAAGGGGTTTAAAAGGGAAAATTTTATAAAAAAAGGGGGGGAAAATAAAAGGGTTATTTTTAAAAAGGGGGGTATATGGGTATCTGTTTAAAAAAGGGGGTTTATAATGGTTTTTTGTATAAAGGGGTTTAAAGAGTATTGTATTTAAAAAAGGGGTTTATAAAGGGTATTGATAAAAAGGGGGGATATTTGGAGATTTTTAAAAAAGGGGTATATGGGTTTGTATAAAAAAGGGGTTTTAAAGGGGATAATTTTATAAAAAAGGGGGTTTAAAGGGTATTGGTATAAAAATAGGGTTTCAAGGGTATTTTTATAACAAAGGGGGGTTATAAAGGGAAATTATTTTATAAAAGGGTTTAAAAGGGATAGTATAAACACCCGGGGTAAACCCGGAGCTCATCTTTTCAAAACCCCCCCGGGGTATATTAAAGGGTTCCCGTAAAAAAACCCCGGGGTTTAAAAGGGTTCTGTATAAACCCCGGGTTTTACGGAGGAAACACCAAAGGGGAAAAAGGGATAAAAACCCCCAACCCCGGGGGAACACCGGGGACTCGAAAAAACCCCGGGGGTATAACAGGACCCCCGAAACAAAGGGGGAAAAAAAGGAGAAGAAAACACCCCGGGAAAAAGGAGAGAAAACACACCCCCGGGGTTTAAAAAAAGGAGTTAAGAAACCACCGGGGTAATAAAGGGGACCTTGGGGAAAACAATGGGAAAAAGGAGAGAAACACACCCCCCGGGGAAAAAGGAGAAGAACCCACACCCGGGAAAAGGAGACACAACAACAACCCCGGGGAAAAAAGGAGAAGAAAACCACCCCCGGGGATAAAAGGGGACAGAACACAACCCCGGGGGGAAAAAGGAGAGAAACACACCCCGGGGAAAAAGGAGAAGAAACAACCCCCGGGGAAGAAAAGGGGACACGAAAACACCCGGGGGGAAAAAAGGAGATCATCGGGACACACACCCCCGGGGAAAAAGGACCCCGGAAACACACCCCCGGGGAAAAAAGGAGATAGAAACACACCCGGGGGGAAAAAGGAGAAGGAAAAACACCCCGGGGGGATAAAAGGGGGTTTTGAAACACACCCCGGGGGATTTTCAAGGGAAGAAACACACCCCGGGGGGGGGAAAAAGGAGAAAGAACCCACCGGGGATAAAAGGAGAAGAAAAACCCCGGGGAAAAGGAGAGAAACACACCCGGGGAGCACAGGAGAACGAAAAACACACCGGGGTAAAAAAGAGAAGAACACACCAAAGGGGGTAAAACACAGGAGTATTGTACAAAAACCCCGGGGAAAAAAGGAGATTTGGGGCAACACCCCCGGGAACCAAGGGAGAAGAAAACACCCCCCGGGTTTTAAAAAGAAGAAAAAAGGGGGGGTTTTAAAGGAGAACGTTTAACACCCCCGGGGAAAAAAGGAGAAAAAACACCCCGGGAAAAGGGGGGAAACACACCCGGGGGAAAAGGAGAAGGAAACCCCCCCGGGGAATAAAGGGGAAAAGGAAACACACCCGGGGTAAAAAGAGATGAAACCACCCGGGGGAAACAAGGAGAAAGAAACACACCCCGGGGTAAAAAGGAAAAAGAAAAAACCCGGGAAAAAAGGAGAAGTAAAAACCCCGGGTATAACAAGGAGACTTTTGGGAAAAACCCGGGAAAAAGGAGAAGAACAAAACCCCGGGGTAAAAAAGGGGAACGTTACCCACCCCCGGGGAAAAAGGAGAAAGAACACACACCCCGGGGAAAAGGGAGAAGATCACACCCCCCGGGGAAAACCGGAGATCAGATAAACACCCGGGGAAAAAGGAGAAAAGAAAAACACCCCGGGGAAAAAGGAGATAAGAAACACACCCCCGGGGAAAAGGAGATACGTAAACACCCCCGGGGAATTTAAAAAAGGAGAAGATAACCCCCCCGGGGGAAGGGGAAAAGGCAAAAGGGGGGGGGGGGGGGGGGAATGGGGAAAGGGGGTTTGAGAACGTCCCCCCGGAGGATGGTGAAAAAGGGTATAGGGGGAAAGAACGGGGGGGGGCGGGGGGGGGGGGGGGGGGGGCCCGGGAAAGGAGGAGGAAAACCCCCACCGGGGAGAGAGAGAGAGGAGAATGGGGAGAGGAAAGGGAGAAACCACCGGGGGGAAGGGGGAGGAGGAGGAGAGGAGAGAGAAAAACCCGGGGAGAGAGGGGGTAGGAGAGAAAGGAAACACCGGGAGAGAGGAGGGAGAGAGAAGCACCCGGGGGGAAGGGGAGAGAGAGAGAGAACAAACCCCCGGGGGGAGGGAGGAGAGGGAGAGAGACACCGGGGGGGAGAGGGGGAGAGAGAGAAAACACACCCGGGGGGAGAGGAGGGGAGAGAGGAGAGAAACACCCGGGGGGGGAGAGGAGAGAGAGAGGAAAACACCGGGGAAGAGGAAGGGGGAAGAGAGAAAAAAAACCACCGGGGGAAGAGGGGAGAGGAAGAAGGAAAACACCCGGGGAGGGGAGGAGGGGGAGAGAAACACCGGGGAGAGGGGGGAGGAGGAGGAGGAACACCGGGGGGCGGGGGGGGGGAAAGGGGGGAGAGAGGAGAGAGAGAGAACACCGGGGAGAGAGGAGGAGAGAGAGAACACACGGGGAGAGAGAGGAGAGAAGAGAACACCGGGGAGAGAGGAGGAGAGAGAGAACACACGGGGAGAGAGGAGGAGAGAGAGAGAGAACACACCGGGGAGAGAGGAGGAGAGAAGAGAACACACCGGGGAGAGAGGAGGAGAGAGAGAGAAACAAGAGAGGAGGAGAGAGAGAGAGAGAGAACACACCGGGGAGAGAGGAGGAGAGAGAGAGAGAGAACACACCGGGAGGAGGAGGAGAGAGAGGAGAACACACCGGGGAGAGAGGAGGAGGAGAGAGAGAGAACACACCGGGGAGAGGAGAGAGAGAAGAGAGAACACACCGGGGAGAGAGGAGGAGAGAGAGAGAGAACACACCGGGGAGAGAGGAGGAGAGAGAGAGAGAACACACCGGGGAGAGGAGGAGGGGAGAGGAGAGAGAGAAACACACCGGGGAGAGAGGAGGAGAGAGAGGAGAACACACGGGGAGAGAGGAGGAGAGAGAGAGAGAACACACCGGGGAGAGAGGAGGAGAGAGAGAGAGAACACACCGGGGAGAGAGGAGGAGAGAGAGAGAGAACACACCGGGAGAGGGGAGAGGAGAGAGAAACACCGGGAGAGAGGAGAGAGAGAGAGAGAACACACCGGGGAGAGAGGAGGAGAGAGAGAGAGAACACACCGGGGAGAGAGGAGGAGAGAGAGAGAGAGAACACACCGGGGAGAGAGGGGAGAGAGAAGAACACACCGGGGAGAGGAGGAGGAGAGGAGAACACACCGGGGAGAGAGGAGGAGAGAGAGAGAGAACACACCGGGGAGAGAGGAGGAGAGAGAGAGAGAACACACCGGGAGAGAGAGAGAGAGAAACGGGAGAGAGAGAGAGAACACACCGGGGAGAGAGGGGGAGAGAGGAGGAGAGAACACACCGGGGAGAGAGGAGGAGAGAGAGAAGAACACACCGGGGAGAGAGGAGGAGAGAGAGAGAGAACACACCGGGGAGAGAGAGGAGAGAGAGAGAGAGAACACACCGGGGAGAGGAGGAGAGAGAGAGAGAGAACACACCGGGGAGAGAGGAGGAGAGAGGAGAGAGAACACACCGGGGAGAGAGGAGGAGAGAGACACACCGGGGAGAGAGGAGAGAGAGAGAGAGAACACACCGGGGAGAGAGGAGGAGAGAGAGAGAGAGAACACACCGGGGAGAGAGGAGGAGAGAGAGAGAGAGAAACACACCGGGGAGAGAGGAGGAGAGAGAGAGAGAGAACACACCGGGGAGAGAGGAGGAGAGAGAGAGAGAGAAACAACACGGGGGAGAGAGGAGGAGAAGAGAGAGAGAGAACACACCGGGGGAGAGGAGGAGAGAGAGAGAGAGAACACACCGGGGAGAGAGGAGGAGAGAGAGAGAGAGAACACACCGGGGAGAGAGGAGGAGAGAGAGAGAACACACCGGGAGGAGAGAGGAGAGAGAGAGAAGAGAGAACACACCGGGGAGAGAGGAGAGAGAAGAGAGAACACACCGGGGAGAGAGGAGGAGAGAGAGAGAGAGAACACACCGGGGAGAGAGGAGGAGAGAGAGAACACATGGGGAGAGAGGAGGAGAGAGAGAGAACACACCGGGGAGAGAGGAGGAAGAGAGAGAGAGAACACACCGGGGGAGAGAGGAGGAGAGAGACACACCGGGAGAGAGGAGGAGAGAGAGAACACACCGGGGAGAGAGGAGGAGAGAGAGAGAGAACACACCGGGGGAGAGAGGAGGAGAGAGAGAGAGAGCACGCCGGAGGGAGAGAGGGAGAGGGCACACCGGGGGGAGAGGGGGAGAGAGAGCACACCGGGGGGGAGAGAGGAGAGGGCACACCGGGGGGAGAGGGGGAGAGAGAGCACACCGGGGGGAGAGAGAGCACACCGGGGGGAGAGAGAGCACACCGGGGGGAGAGGGGGAGAGAGAGCACACCGGGGGGAGAGGGGGAGAGAGGGCACACGGGGGAGAGAGGGCACACCGGGGGGAGAGAGTGAGAGAGAGCACACCGGGGGGAGAGAGTGAGAGAGAGCACACCGGGGGGAGAGAGAGAGAGCACACCGGGGGGAGGACACCTAGATTGAGGTCATGCAATGTATGAAGACACACTATTATTTTGGCAGCCGGAATCAAAATTTGTAGGCTGTAAATATGGTCTTCCAGCAGTTTCTACAGAGCCTGGACTGGAGCCATGTAGCATATGAACCCCTAGTTAATGAAACAGACCCCTTATGTACCCCGAGCTCTCATCTCAGGACTTTGGGGACTGCAGGATTGGTGGAATATGACTGTTTTCTTATTGTTTGGATCTCAAGCTGCATACCTAATTCTCCTTTGAGTGTATGTAGTCCATAGGGGAGTCAAGGTGCAGAGGGGGAGATTGGGTCAGGTGATTGAATTAGCAATACACATCCTTATAACAAAGGCAGACTCACAAACTTAAAGGAAAACTGTCAGGTCAAAAATCCATATGTAACCGCTATCATTTTCAAATCCCTCCCTCTAAGCTCGCTCTATTCATGTATTTCTATTATTTATATTTCCCTTCTATCCTCCCATTTAAAATTCAAATAAAGAGATTCATTCCTTCTGCCAATCACAGTGAGTGATCACTTAGTTCTCTGCTGTCCACTCTCCATACGATGTATATGCATGTCACATATTCACACCACATCCTGCACAGGAGATCAGTGGGGGGAAGCTGTATCCTCCTCTCTGTTCTCTGTGTTTGCAGCATCACAAGAGGTCAAATACAACACAGAAACTGTCACAGCACAGCAGGATGCCTGCTTACAGAAACAAATGGAGTCTAGATAAGGCAGATCTGTAATAGCTCTCTCCCTCCGTGTCCTCAACAGAACAGACGCTCCTGAAAGTGAAACCTGACACTGCATTGTTAGCAAAGGGAGGAGGGAGCTGCCGAGAGGGAGTGCATAATTACATGACAGTTTATACAGCACCCGGACTATTCCTGTTTGGTTATAGTGGACTATTGCGGGATAACATAGGAACTGCAAAGGGTAGAATAATGATTTTACATGTTTTTATAAGGTCTGCCTAGGCCCTATTCATTCAAGGGTAATATTAGTATCATACTGAAAAATGACCTGACAGTGTCCCTTTAATTCTCTGAGTCATGACCATCTCTGCAAGAGGGGGTGAGATAATTACATTAGGAATACACTAAAGCTTTGTACAATGGGAGACTCCAGAGTCTGGCAGAAACAATGACTGACTTATCATAAGTTAACAAACTAAAGACTAAAATATCTGGTTAATTTAAGAATCTTAACTCATGCCATACATTGAAAAAGTCCATGTCGCCACAGTCACTGCCCCGTGTCCCAACCCCTCCCATCGTTTGTTGCAGGTTTCGTCCCTTCCCATCGTGTGTTCTCTGGGCTCCCTGTGTGGTTGCTGCACCCTGTGTTGAGCCCCCCTTCTGTTGTGTGTTGTGGACCCCACAACCTCCCGTCGTATATTCTCCTGGCTCCCTGCGTGGTCACTGCCCCTGTGTCCCACCCCTCCCTTCATTTGTAGCAGACTTCACCCCTCCTCTTTTGTCTTCTCCGGGCTCCCTGTGTGGTCGCTGCTCCCGTGTCCCGCCCCCTCATCATTTGTTGTGGACATCACCCCTCACGTCGTGTGTTCTCCGGGCTCCCTGTGTTGTCACTGCCCCCTGTGTCTGCCCCCTCCCGTCGTTTGTTGTGGATTTCGCTCCTCCCGTCATGTGTTCTCTGGGCTCCCTGTGTTGTCACTGCCCCCTGTGTCTGCCCTCTCCCGTTGTTTGTTGTCGATTTCGCTCCTCCCGTCATGTGTTCTCTGGGCTCCCTGTGTGGTCGCTGCCCCCTGTGTCTGCCCCCTCCCGTCGTTTGTTGTGGACTTCACTCCTCCCATCGTGTTTTCTCCGGGCTCCCTGTGTTGTCACTGCCCCTGTGTCTGCCCTCTCCCGTTGTTTGTTGTCGATTTCGCTCCTCCCGTCATGTGTTCTCTGGCTCCCTGTGTGGTCGCTGCCCCCTGTGTCTGCCCCCTCCCGTCGTTTGTTGTGGACTTCACTCCTCCCGTCGTGTATTCTCCGGGCTCCCTGTGTGGTCACTGCCCCCTGTGTCTGCCCCCTCCCGTCGTTTGTTGTGGACTTCACTCCTCCCATTGTGTTTTCTCCGGGCTCCCTGTGTTGTCACTGCCCCCTGTGTCTGCCCCCTCCCGTCGTTTGTTGTGGATTTCGCTCCTCCCGTCATGTGTTCTCTGGGCTCCCTGTGTGGTCGCTGCCCCCTGTGTCTGCCCCCTCCCGTCGTTTGTTGTGGACTTCACTCCTCCCATTGTGTTTTCTCCGGGCTCCCTGTGTGGTCACTGCCTTCCCCGGCCTCTCTTGTGGTGTCTGCCGCCTTCTTACATTTACCGTCCTCTTATTTCAGCGTCATGGCATCATGCAGCAGCGGTGGTGGTGGCGGTGGGGGAAGTGAGGAGGATCGCAGCCTGCGGGAGTGCGAGCAGTATGTGCAGAAGTACAACATCCAGCAGCTGCTGAAGGACTGCATCGTCCAGCTGTGCACCACCCGGCCTGACAAGCCCATGGCCTTCCTCCGAGAGTACTTCGAGCGGCTGGAGAAGGTGCGGAATCTCATAACATAACCACTGAGCCAGCTGTATCACATGACTACATCACACTACCACTGAGCCGGCGATCCGTATCACATGACTACATCACACTACTACTGAGCCAGCTGTATCACATGACCCTACATTACACTACCACTGAGCCGGCGATCCATATCACATGACTACATCACACTACCACTGAGCCGGCTATCCGTATCACATGACTACATCACACTGCCACTGAGCCGGCGATCCGTATCACATGACCCTACATCACACTACCACTGAGCCGGCTATCTGTGTCACATGACTACATCACACTACCACTGAGCCGGCTAACTGTGTCACATGACTACATCACACTACCACTGAGCCGGCTATCCGTATCACATGACCCTACATCACACTACCACTGAGCCGGCTATCCGTGTCACATGACCCTACATCACACTACCACTGAGCCGGCTATCCGTGTCACATGACCCTACATCACACTACCACTGAACCGGCTATCCGTGTCACATGACCCTACATCACACTACCACTGAGCCGGCTATCCGTGTCACATGACCCTACATCACACTACCACTGAGCTGGCTATCCGTGTCACATGACCCTACATCACACTACCACTGAGCTGGCTATCTGTGTCACATGACTACATCACACTACCACTGAGCCGGCTATCCGTGTCACATGACCCTACTTCAATCTACCAATGAGGCGGCTATCTATCACATGACCCTACATCACACTACCACTGAGGCGGCTATCTATCACATGACCCTACGTCTTGCTCACTGCTCCACCTCTTGTCAGGAGGAGGCCAAGCAGTCACTGATCCAGCAGAAGTCGGGCTCTCGGTCGGACTCCCGGGAGGATGAAATCTCCCCTCCCCCACCCATGAACCCAGTAGTAAAGGGCCGACGACGGCGGGGAGCCATCAGTGCGGAGGTGTACACCGAGGAGGACGCCGCCTCCTACGTGCGCAAGGTAAGAGTGCCGCGGGGGAGGGGCAAATGTGGAGTTCTGCCCACATTACTAACAAACTGCTGCCCCCACAGGTCATCCCTAAGGACTACAAGACCATGGCTGCCCTCGCCAAAGCCATTGAGAAGAACGTGCTGTTCGCCCACCTGGACGACAACGAGCGGAGGTACAGGGCTGAGATACAGGGGCGGTGTGGGGCTGTTTAGAGGAGGTACAGGGCTAAGAAACAGGCTGTATGTAAATATAGAGGAGGTATGAAGCAGTGTGTGAGGAATTTGCTACTGGAACTGGCAGCTCTCTAGCGCCTCCTCGATGCTCAGGTCAGTCAGGGAACTGCCTGAGGATAAAGAAGGGCCGCAGCTGCCCTGTTAGTGTTGGTTTATTAAGGCGCCCTCAGTGAGTGTGGTATATGCCTTCCAGTCCCAGACCAGAAGCCATATAATAACCTCCACCCCGTCACTGACAGAGGCCCTGAATAACACAAGCACCAATTGCTGCCACCAGTTCCTCGTTTGATATAAGCCCAATCCATGATATGGCTTATATCCGGTCAGAAACCAACCCAGGTAGCGTATAACATTAAAAGAGCACACGGACGTGGGGATTCGTGATCGAGATAAGAGAGCAACTCTGGATTAAATTTATATATTTAATTGCCGTATGGGCACAATAGATAATATTTATGTACAGATGTCAGTTATGCAAACAAAAGATAAATTGAAATGCACACAGATATACAGACACATGGGATCGGTTACCAGTTTCTTGATGCTGGTGGCCACACGGAGGCAGTGTCAGGCCACCCGGTTCCCTTGGAACCATGTGATGTAATGGGGGTCCTCCTCAAAGTAATACCCTGACAAGATGTCGCAAGGACTTTTCACGACCTCTTCTCACGCACTGAACTCCCTCTGGTGACCTCATGTGAGCGGACTTTTCCATTCCTAAAAAATGGCTATGAAACTGCAGTCTTATCCATAGTGGCCACTTTACACGCGGCTACATTTCTAGCTTATCCACAGGTAACTTACTGGCTGCAGTGAAATCATGGAGACATGGTTCTATCTTGTTGCTGTGTACAAATAGAATAATGTCTCCATGATTTCACTGCAGCCAGTAAGTTACCTGTGGATAAGCTAGAAATGTAGCCGCGTGTAAAATGGCCATAACTGTGCCTGGGAGCGTCATAGGTGGAAGATAATGCTCTGATTTTTGGTTATGATTTTAGCTTTACAATGATGGGACACATGACATGTCTATGGTCGTCCCACTGGCCGCTATTAATTTTGGGGTAGTTAGGACGGTTGCACAGTTCAGCAGAAATATGTGTTACGATCCTCTACTTCTCCAGGTGTCCTATTTCTAGGAGTGATGTGTAGTGAGATATTAATACTTCTGTGTGTCTGCCAGAATTCTATGAAGTCACTTCCTTTTGTGTAATTGCATTTGGTTCCTATCTATCACCTAGCCCCATTTGTTATTCTTTATATGGCAACAGTTGGCCTGGAAGGTAATAGGAGACAGCACATTCCTGTGTTCCTCCCCTCGCCAGGATAGCCCATCAGCATTACAGTGATCACAGCCCCACTTGTGGCAAATCGTGAAGTTGTGTTGCAGTAGCACAAGGCTCCAGCATAGCAGCCTCCCATTTGTCCCGTAGACCGTGTGTAACCAGCTGAGGGGGTTGTGGTCCGTCCCCACGATGAAGTGCCGTCCGTTCAAGTATGACTGCAGATGTAGCAGGGCCCACACAATTGCCAGACACTTCTTTTCCATCGTGGAGTAGGCCACCTCCGTCCCTGGATCCCACAGTACCCTTTGGTTGCGGAGATGGGCACCCCTGCGCAGGCGGCTCAACACCTCAGGACTGGCACTCGCTGGTAGGGCAGTCCCGAACCCACGCTAGGAGTAGCCAGAAGCGAGTGGTGCCACAGTCTCACAGGCCCCCTTGGGTTTCTGGTCATGGATTGTCAGGGAAATATGAATTTTTTTCATTGTTTTATAAGACAGCCAGAGCTGGCTCACCTCTCCACCCCTGTTTCGTTTGTAGGGGAACTGCATAGATCTCCTCTCTGCTCCCCCCCCCAGTCAGGAAGGTTTACGACTAAGCCATGCCATAAACCTGAGCTGAGCTGAAGGCCAGCTAGATGGTTCTGGCTGTTCCTCCAGCATCCACGTGATATTCCTTTGTCTTAAATTACAAACGTTTAACGTCAACAACACGCAGCTCCTCCGGACCGTGTGCACACACCCTTAGGCACCTCTCAGTGAGTGTGATATTTGTCTTCCAGTCCCAGGCCAGAAGTGTTGTGAATTCTGCTTGTGGGCTCCCTCCTGTGGTTGTGCCTGGTAATGCAGTTGATCCTGTTCTGCAGTCTTGGTCAGATGAATTGGATAATTGGAATTCAGACTGGGGTATTTAGGTTTACATGATTTCCTCAGTCCTTGCCAGTTGTCAATTGTTGCTGGAGGTGTTTCACCTTTGCCTGGTCTCTTCCTGCCCTGCTGCAAACCTCCAAGTTAAGTGAATGGTTTTGTTTTCTTGTGGCACACATGCTGTGTGCTTGTTTTGGAATTGTCTATTTCTGCTCAGAGTTGTGGGTTGATATTTGGTCTGCATGTCTGTCTCAACCTACTCTCTGTTAGGAAGTTTTCTTCCTAGGATTTATGTGATATTCATTTGTCATTGGCTTGTGCAGCTTTTGATTGTGTCAGCATATATTTAGCATAGTTGGATTCACAGGAGTTCCGCAGATATAGAGGGCGCCGAGTCTTGAGTAGACTCGGGGGTATTTTGTATTATCTGCTGTGGATGTTTTTGAAAGGATTTTATACTGACTGCAATAGTATTCTGTCCTGTCTTTACCTATCTAGCTAGAGTGGCCTCATTTGCTAAATTCTGTTTTCTGCCTGAGTGTGTCTTTTCCTTTTACTCACAGTCAATATTTGTAGGGGGCTTCGATCCTTTTGGGGTTCTGCTCTGAGGCAAGATGGAAACGGAATTCTATCTTTGGGGGTAGCTAGTTCCCAGCTGTGTTGAGGTGTCTAGGGTATGTTTAGTCACATCCCACAGCTACTTCTAGTTGCGGTGTTAGGTCAGGAACTGCGGTCAGTATAGGTACCACTTACTCCTGTGAAAGATATTCATGCGGCTCCAAGGTTACCAGGATCATAACACAGAAGCCCATATAATAACCACTACCCTGTCAGCTGATGGAGGCCCTGAATACCACAAGCACCAATTGCCACCAGTGTCTGTTTGATACAAGTCCGGTCTGTGGTTGGGCTTATAGTGGGTCAGAAACAAACCCAGGTAGCGTTAAATGAGGACACAGATGTGGGAATTTCGTGATCGAGATAAGAGAGCAACTCAAGATTACATTTTATATATTTAATTGTCGTAGGCGCACATTAGATAATATTTATATACAGATATTAGAGTTACAGTCCATTATGCAAGTAAAAGGTAATTGATGTATACAGAATTACAGACAAATGTGACAAATTACCGGTTCCTTGATGCTGCTGGCGGCCACATGGAGGCAGTGTCGGGCCACCGGGTTCCCTTGGGTATACTCTGCCACGTGATATAGTGAGGTCCTTCACAAAGTAATAAATGATAATGCTCTAATATTTTTTATTATGATTTTAGCTTTCCCATGGTAGGACACAAAGCATGTTTCCAATTGTCCCACTGGCCGATATTCGGTTTGGGGTAGTTAGGAATGTCATACAGTTATGCAGAAATATGTGTTATGATCCTCTTCCTCTCCAGGGGTCATATTTATGATTGTCATATTTAGGGGAGTGATGTGTTGTGAAATATTAAGACTTCTCTCTCTGGCTCCTGTGTGTCTGCCAGAATTCTGTGAAGTCCCTAGGCAGATTAATTAGCAGATGCAGGAGATGAATTAACTGTCGGCCAAAGGGAGGGGGCGCTTTAATTGGAGTGGGGGGGACTATAGTGACAACCTGAACAAAATGGCCGCTATACGAATAGCTGGATTCTGGCTTGAGTAATACGGCCGAATATATCCCTTATTGCTTACATGGGCTGTAGAGAGCTGAGATAGGGAGCTGAGATACGGGGCCTCTATGTATCTGTATAGAGGTGGTAGAGAGCTGAGATACGAGGCTGTTGTGTCTGTATAGAGGAGGTAGGGAGCTGAGATACGGGGCTGTATGTATCTGTATAGAGGAGGTAGGGAGCTGAGATACGAGGCTGTATGTATCTGTATAGAGGAGGTAGAGAGCTGAGATACGGGGCTGTATGTATCTGTATAGAGGAGGTAGGGAGCTGAGATACGAGGCTGTATGTATCTGTATAGAGGAGGTAGGAGGTGAGATACAGGGGCTGTATGTGTCTGTATAGAGGAGGTAGGGAGCTGAGATACGGGCTGTATGTATCTGTATAGAGGAGGTAGGGAGCTGAGATACGAGGCTGTATGTATCTGTATAGAGGAGGTAGGGAGCTGAGATACGAGGCTGTATGTATCTGTATAGAGGAGGTAGAGAGCTGAGATACGGGGCTGTATGTATCTGTATAGAGGAGGTAGGGAGCTGAGATACGAGGCTGTATGTATCTGTATAGAGGAGGTAGGAGAGTGAGATACAGGGGCTGTATGTGTCTGTATAGAGGAGGTAGAGAGCTGAGATACGGGGCTGTATGTATCTGTATAGAGGAGGTAGGGAGCTGAGATACGGGGCTGTATGTATCTGTATAGAGGAGGTAGGGAGCTGAGATACGGGGCTGTATGTATCTGTATAGAGGAGGTAGGGAGGTGAGATACGGGGCTGTATGTATCTGTATAGAGGAGGTAGGGAGCTGAGATACGAGGCTGTATGTGTCTGTATAGAGGAGGTAGGGAGCTGAGATACGGGGCTGTATGTATCTATATAGAGGAGGTAGGGAGCTGAGATACGGGGCTGTATGTATCTTATAGAGGAGGTAGGGAGCTGAGATACGGGGCTGTATGTATCTGTATAGAGGAGGTAGAGAGCTGAGATACAGGGCTGTATGTATCTGTATAGAGGAGGTAGGGAGCTGAGATACGGGCTGTATGCATCTATATAGAGGAGGTAGGGAGCTGAGATACGGGGCTGTATGTATCTGTATAGAGGAGGTAGGGAGCTGAGATACGGGCTGTATGTATCTATATAGAGGAGGTAGGGAGCTGAGATACGAGGCTGTATGTGTCTGTATAGAGGAGGTAGGGAGCTGAGATACGGGGCTGTATGTGTCTGTATAGAGGAGGTAGGGAGCTGAGATACGGGGCTGTATGTGTCTGTATAGAGGAGGTAGGGAGCTGAAATACAGGGATGTATGTATCTGTATAGAGGAGGTAGGGAGCTGAGTTACGGGCTGTATGTGTCTGTATAGAGGAGGTAGGGAGCTGAGATACAAGGCTGTATGTATCTATATAGAGGAGGTAGGGAGCTGAGATACGGGGCTGTATGTGTCTGTATAGAGGAGGTAGGGAGCTGAGATACAGGGCTGTATGTGTCTGAATAGAGGAGGTAGGGAGCTGAGATACGGGGCTGTATGTGTCTGTATAGAGGAGGTAGGGAGCTGAGATACGGGGACTGTATGTATCTGTATAGAGGAGGTAGGGAGCTGAGATACGGGGCTGTATGTGTCTGTATAGAGGAGGTATGGAGCTGAGATACGGGCTGTATGTATCTGTATAGAGGAGGTAGGGAGCTGAGATACGGGGCTGTATGTATCTGTATAGAGGAGTTAGGGAGCTGAGATACGGGGGCTGTATGTATCTATATAGAGGAGGTAGGGAGCTGAGATACGAGGCTGTATGTATCTGTATAGAGGAGGTAGGGAGCTGAGATACGGGGCTGTATGTATCTGTATAGAGGAGGTAGGGAGCTGAGATACGGGGGTGTATGTATCTGTATAGAGGAGTAGGGAGCTGAGATACGGGCTGTATGTATCTGTATAGAGGAGGTAGGGAGCTGAGATACGGGGCTGTATGTATCTGTATAGAGGAGGTAGGGAGCTGAGATACGGGGCTGTATGTATCTGTATAGAGGAGGTAGGGAGCTGAGATACGGGGCTGTATGTATCTGTATAGAGGAGGTAGGGAGCTGAGATACGGGGCTGTATGTATCTGTATAGAGGAGGTAGGGAGCTGAGATACGGGGCTGTATGTATCTGTATAGAGGAGGTAGGGAGCTGAGATACGGGGCTGTATGTATCTGTATCGAGGAGGTAGGGAGCTGAGATATGGGGCCTCTATGTATCTGTAGAGCTGAGATACGGGGCTGTATGTAGCAGCAGTGTTTCCCTGTCCTGGGCCTATAGTGTGCGGTGCGCTCTATTTCTCCTGCATACAGCCCCTGCTATCTCAGCTTCCTCTTTCTGCTCACACGATCTCTCGTCTTCCTCATGCAGTGATATCTTTGATGCCATGTTCTCTGTGACTTACATCGCTGGAGAGACTGTGATACAGCAAGGTAACAGGGGCTGACATTGGGGAGCGGTCTGTGTATAGGGGGGACGGGGAGCGGTCTGTGTGTCGGTGGGGGGACGGGGAGCGGTCTGTGTGTCGGTGGGACGGGGAGCGGTCTGTGTGTCGGTGGGGGGACGGGGAGCGGTCTGTGTGTCGGTGGGGGGACGGGAAGCGGTCTGTGTGTCGGTGGGGGGACGGGGAGCTGTCTGTGTGTCGGTGGGGGGACGGGGAGCTGTCTGTGTGTCGGTGGGGGGACGGGGAGCTGTCTGTGTGTAGGGGGGGGGGGCACGGGGAGCGGTCTGTGGGTAGGGGGGACGGGGAGCGGTCTGTGGGTAGGGGGGACGGGGAGCGGTCTGTGTCGGGGGGGGGGGGGGGTGACGGGGAGCCGTCTGTGTCGGTGGGGGGACGGGGAGGGGTCTGTGTGTTGGGGGGGGGGGGGCGGGGAGCGGTCTGTGTCGGTGGGGGGACGGGGAGCCGTCTGTGTCGGTGGGGGACGGAGAGCGGTCTGTGTCGGTGGGGGACGGGGAGCGGTCTGTGTCGGTGGGGGGACGGGGAGGGGTCTGTGTGTCGGTGGGGGGACGGGGAGGGGTCTGTGTGTCGGTGGGGGGACGGGAAGCGGTCTGTGTCGGTGGGGGACGGGGAGCGGTCTGTGTGTAGGGGGGACGGGAAGCGGTCTGTGTCGGTGGGGGGACGGGGAGCGGTCTGTGTGTAGGGGAGACGGGGAGCGGTCTGTGTGTCGGTGGGGGGACGGGGAGCGGTCTGTGTGTCGGTGGGGGGACGGGGAGCGGTCTGCGTGTCGGTGGGGGGACGGGGAGGGGTCTGCGTGTCGGTGGGGGGACAGGGAGGGGTCTGCGTGTCGGTGGGGGCACGGGGAGCGGTCTGCGTGTCGGTGGGGGCACGGGGAGCGGTCTGCATGTTGGTGGGGGCACGGGGGGTGGGGAGTGGGGGCAGGGTACGGGGGCGGTCTGCGTGTGTTGGGGGTGAGGAGCGGGGGGCGGTCTGCGTGTGTTGGGGGTGGGGAGCAGGGGCGGTCTGTGTGTGTTGGGGGTGGGGAACGGGGGTGGACGGCATGTGTGGGGAGCGGGGGCAGTCTGTGTGTGTCTGGGGTGAGGGGCGGGGGCGGTCTGCGTGTGTTGGGGGTGGGGCGTGGTACGGGGGTGGTCTGCGTGTGTTGGGGCGGGGTGGGGGAGTGTGTGCGGTCTGCGTGTGTCGGGAGGCTCCAGTGTCTCTTCTCACTGTTCTTCTTCTTGCAGGGGATGAAGGAGATAACTTCTATGTTGTTGACCAGGGTGAGATGGATGTGAGTATACAGTCGGCCATGTTGTGGGCGTGGCCTGTCTGGGGGGGGCGGGGATTGTTTAGTGTCTGGTTGGTCCCTGCTCCTCTGTCTTGCAGGTCTATGTCAGCAGTGAGTGGATGACGAGCATCGGGGAGGGCGGCAGCTTCGGAGAACTCGCTCTGATTTATGGGACTCCGAGAGCCGCCACCGTGAAAGCCAAAACCAACGTGAAACTGTGGGGGATCGACCGCGACAGTTACCGGAGGATCCTGATGGTGCGTCCCGAGGGAAGGGCCCGGGGCAGAGCCTGGGGGGGCTCCGGGTGGGGTAGGGGTGGCGGGGGGCTCCGGGTGGGGGGGCCCAGGCACTGTCAGCCCACTAATACCATTATGTCCTACAGGGGAGCACGCTGCGGAAAAGGAAGATGTACGAGGAATTCCTGAGCAAAGTCTCCATCCTGGGTGAGAATCTCCTGTGTTACATAGGACTGCAGGAAACCTCTCGTTGTCTGCGGGTTCCATAGGACTGCAGGTAATTGTCAGCTCTTGGGCTCACCTGTCTGCTATTTCCCCCCCAGAATCCTTGGATAAGTGGGAGCGGCTGACGGTGGCGGACGCTCTGGAGCCGGTGCAGTTTGAGGATGGACAGAAGATCGTGGTGCAGGGAGAGCCGGGGGACGAGTTCTTCATCATCCTGGAGGTGACGGCATACAGTGCAGTGTGGGGGTTCACAGCATGGGGGGGGGTGCAGTATTCATAGGTGTCCTATAACACTGCTGCCATTCACTTGTCCTCAGGGTACGGCTGCAGTGCTGCAGCGGCGCTCGGAGGCCGAGGAGTTTGTGGAGGTCGGGAGGCTCGGGCCCTCGGATTACTTTGGTGAGTGTCTCTTCTGCTCTCTGATATCAGCCGCCCCTTACCCCTGGCCGCGCCGGTCTGTCACATTCCTCCTCTCCTTACAGGTGAGATTGCGCTGCTGATGAACAGACCCCGGGCTGCCACGGTGGTGGCCCGCGGGCCCCTGAAGTGTGTGAAGCTGGACCGCCCGCGCTTTGAGCGGGTCCTGGGGCCCTGCTCCGACATCCTGAAGAGGAACATCCAGCAGTACAACAGCTTTGTGTCACTGTCCGTGTGAGCCGCCCCTGTGCCCGCATCCTCCACCACCGCACCGCTTTACCTCCGCAGATAGCTTGTGCTCCACGCTGCCACCATCACCGTCAGACGAGGACGAGCTCGGATGTCTCACCCCTTTTATAATTTAGAAGTTGTTTTCTATTCCTGGTAACCTTTGCCTTGCCAGTCCCTTTTGGCTGTCGCCGGAGGTCCTGGTGCTGCCCGTCTAACGCTAGTGAGCTGGGTGGGGGGCATCAGCTCCCGGGTGGCCGAGGACTCTGACACTGGGACTCTGCTCCCGGGTGGCCGAGGCCTCTGACGTTGGGACTCTGCTCCCGGGTGGCCGAGGCCTCTGACACTGGGACTCTGCTCCGGGTGGCCGAGGTCTCTGACGTTGGGACTCTGCTCCCGGGTGGCCGATGCCTCTGACGCTGGGACTCTGCTCCGGGTGGCCGATGCCTCTGACGTTGGGACTCTGCTCCCGGGTGGCCGAGGCCTCTGACGTTGGGTCTCTGCTCCCGGGTGGCCGAGGCCTCTGACGTTGGGTCTCTGCTCCCGGGTGGCCGAGGCCTCTGACGTTGGGTCTCTGCTCCTGGGTGGCCGAGGCCTCTGACGTTGGGTCTCTGCTCCTGGGTGGCCGAGGCCTCTGACGTTGGGTCTCTGCTCCCGGGTGGCCGAGGCCTCTGACGTTGGGTCTCTGCTCCTGGGTGGCCGGGGCCTCTGACGCTGGGACTCTGCTCCCGGGTGGCCGAGGCCTCTGACGTTGGGTCTCTGCTCCTGGGTGGCTGAGGCCTCTGACGCTGGGACTCTGCTCCCGGTGGCCGGGGTTTCTGACGTTGGGACTCTGCTCCCGGGTGCCCGAGGTCTCTGACTTTGGGACTCTGCTCCCGGTGGCCGGGGCTTCTGACGTTGGGACTCTGCTCCCGGGTGGCCGGGGCCTCTGATGTTGAGACTCTGATCCTGGGCGGCTGAGGCCTCTGACGTTGGGACTCAGCACCCTGGTGGCCGAGGCCTCTGACGCTGGGACTCTGCTCCCGGGTGGCCGAGGCCTCTGATGTTGGGACTCTACTCCCGGGTGGCTGGGGTCTCTGACGTTGGGACTCTGCTCCCGGGTGGCCGAGGCCTCTGACGCTGGGACTCTGCTCCCGGGTGGCCGAGGCCTCTGACGCTTGTGAGAGATGAATCGGGTGTCACCCTTCTGCCGTGTCTTTGCACACAAGGAAACGTCTGGGCGTGGCGGCCCTTTGACCTCTGCCCGGGGGCCGCAGGTCACGGCCGCCATGTTTCCCGTCTTGTGTGGATGCTCCTCAGGCTCCGCCCCCGTTTTATCGGCCCCTTTTTTTATGTGATGCTAATAATAAAGCCGTCTTTTACCGGTGACCCCGGGGCGTTGGGGTCGGGCTGTGGGCTTTTAGCAGTGGTGATTATTTTGCGCTCTGTTCACGTGTGTCTGGCATTTACTTGTGTGCAGGCTCCGGCCGTCGCGTCACATTCAGAGGACCAGTTTTGTATTGTTATCTGTGCTCAGATCTCTATAAATAAAGATTTATTCCTTTTCTTATAGATTCTCCTCACAAGCCGATCAGCAATAAATGATTTTACTTCTTACCTGCAGCTTCTTCTTGTGCTGAGCTCCAATGTCCACCAGGTGGCAGTGCGTGCTGATCCTGAGTATTCACCACCAGGTGGCGCCACATAGGTCTGATTCATAGTGTGCTCAGATCCAGTGTCCACCAGGTGGCAGTGCATTCATCTAGTGACTAGTCTAGATTCATAGTGTGCTGAGGTCTAGTGTCCCCTAGGTGGCACTGCGTTCATCTAGTCTAGATTCATAGTGTGCTGAGGTCTAGTGTCCCCTAGGTGGCACTGCGTTCATCTAGTCTAGATTCATAGTGTGCTGAGGTCTAGTGTCCCCTAGGTGGCGCTGCGTTCATCTAGTCTAGATTCATAGTGTGCTGAGGTCTAGTGTCCACTAGGTGGCGCTGCGTTCATCTAGTCTAGATTCATAGTGTGCTGAGGTCTAGTGTCCACCAGGTGGAGCTGCGTTCATCTAGTCTAGATTCATAGTGTGCTGAGGTCTAGTGTCCTCTAGGTGGCGCTGCGTTCATCTAGTCTAGATTCATAGTGTGTTGAGGTCTAGTGTCCACTAGGTGGCACTGCGTTCATCTAGTCTAGATTCATAGTGTGCTGAGGTCTAGTGTCCTCTAGGTGGCGCTGCATTCATCTAGTCTAGATTCATAGTGTGCTGAGGTCTAGTGTCCACTAGGTGGAGCTGCGTTCATCTAGTCTAGATTCATAGTGTGCTGAGGTCTAGTGTCCTCTAGGTGACCTGGACAAGGTCTTTCACATCAAGGAACATTTCACTGGTGATGAAGACACGGCTTGTACATAGTCTGGTCTATTCGTAGTAACATTTCACTGGTGATGGAGACACGGCTCATACATAGTCGGTCTATTCTGTAGTAACATATCACTGGTGATGAAGACATGGCTCGTACATAGTCTGGTCTATTCTGTAGTAACATTCACTGGTGATGAAGACACGGCTCGTACATAGTCTGGTCTATTCTGTAGTAACATTTCACTGGTGAGGAAGACATGGCTCGTAGTAACATTTCACTGGTGATGAAGACACGGCTCGTGCACAGTCTGGTCTATTCTGTAGTAACATTTCACTGGTGATGAAGACACGGCTCGTGCACAGTCTGGTCTATTCTGTAGTAACATTTCACTGGTGATGAAGACACGGCTCGTGCACAGTCTGGTCTATTCTGTAGTAACATTTCACTGGTGATGAAGACACGGCTCGTACATAGTCTGGTCTATTCTGTAGTAACATTTCACTGGTGATGGAGACACGGCTCGTACATAGTCTGGTGTATTCTGTAGTAACATATCACTGGTGATGAAGTCACGGCTCGTACATAGTCTGGTCTATTCTGTAGTAACATTTCACTGGTGATGAAGACACGGCTCGTACATAGTCTGCTCTATTCTGTAGTAACATTTCACTGGTGATGGAGACACGGCTCGTACATAGTCTGGTCTATTCTGTAGTAACATTTCACTGGTGATGAAGACACGGCTCGTACATAGTCTGGTCTATTCTGTAGTAACATTTCACTGGTGATGAAGACACGGCTCGTACATAGTCTGGTCTATTCTGTAGTAACATTTCACTGGTGATGAAGACACGCTCCCCTGTTTCCTCACAATCTGCTCCATCCTCTTCTGTCTTCCCATGCCCCTACACCTGTAGCTCCTGGTCCCTGTATTAGACAGATTCTGACTGATGACTGCTGTGGCAGTTTTATATGAAGACCCCTATTTATTATACTTACTCTATCACATGGTAGTAAAGGCAGATGGCATGGCGGGGGTTGAGGTTATACACCAGGGGTGAGGAGCTGAAGATTATACCCTGGCGAGTGAGGGGTCACAGGTATACATCAGGAGGGTAGAGGTGATCGGGCCGAATCTCATACACCAGAGGGGGTGACTGGGCCGGATCTTATACACTGGAGGGGATGACGGGGACGAATCTCAAACACTATGGGGGAGGTGACAGATTTCATACACCGAAGGGGAAGGGAATGGAGGAGTCGAGTCTCATACACTGGGGAGGGGGTGACAGGCCGAATCTCATACACTCGAGGGAGGGAAGGGGTGGTGGCGTCAGATCTGATTCACTGAAGGGGAGCGATTGACCGAATTTTATACATTGGGGAGGGAGGGGGTGTGGACTGGGCTGGATCTCATACACCGGAAGAGTGACGGGGTAGGATCTCATACACTGGGGAGGAGGGGATGTGGAGTGGGGGGGGGGGGTGAGTTGAATCTCATATCAGAGGGAGGTGGGGGGGTGACGGTGCGGAATCTCTTACACCGGAGAGGGGCGAGGAGCCGGATCTCATACACTGGGGGAGGTGTGACGGGGTACGCGGAGCGGGAGTGGGGGGTGGTATGTCGGATCTCATACACCAGAGGGAGGGCTGGGGTGATAGGCCGGATCTCATACACCAGAGAGGGGTCATACATGGGAGGAAGAGTGATGGACAGTGGGAGGGTAATGGGGCCGGATCTCTTACTCTTGGGGGAACAATGGAAATGATGAGAGACTACAGTTGAATGAGTAGGTGGGCACACTGCTGTGTCTGTGTGGACGGTCTCTGGCCCCCGCCATGCCCAGCTCACTGGGTGCTTTGCCATTGCTGGTCTGATCATTGTACGGAGGGTCTTCCTACATCTGGTCATGTTTTTAATCTCCCACCCAAATATGTCTGAACTCGTGATTTTTATTAATGTCCATAAATTTACAGCCATGATGGAGAAGGAGTCATCTCTAGGTGTCGGGGTGCTGAGGCGTCCTCCTCAGGGGCCGGCGGGTGTTCTTGATCAGCACGGCCTCCTCCCCATAGCTCTTCACACACTGCCGTACGACCTCCAGGACCTTCTGCAGCCGCCGGTCCAGAGCAGTCAGGTGCGGCTCCGTGAGGACGGTGTCCAGGGGGTCCGCCCTCAAAGATTCCCGCATCACATCGCTCAGCCGGTACTGCGGTAATGCCAGGAGGTTCAGACGCTCCCACGTGTCGACTTTCACCCTGCAACACAGATCCACATCAGACACGAGTCCCCCATACCAGTGTAATGCCTCAATACTGAAACCCCGGGGGAAGACAAGTGTGTGTGACCTCAAAATGGTATAATGCCCCAATACTCACACCACAGGGTGAGAACATGTGTGACCCCATAACCATAAAAAACCCCAATACCGACACCCCGGGGTGAGGATGTGTGTGACCTCAAAACGGTATAATACCCAAATACACCATGGGGTGAAAACGTGTGACCCCCATGACCATAAAATGCCCCAATACTGACACCATTATTCTCCTTAGACTCTGATAATCAGGCATACAGTAGGGTAAATCGTCCTGCATCTAGAGGGGGGTAGTGCTTCTTTGTTCCCCTGGGGTTTCCAAAATACAAGAGAAGTAGAAGAATAAGTAACATATTTGGTTAGTGCTCTAATGTGGAGGGGTGAGGATCTGTTGCTGTGGTAGGTCCCGGTGCCCATGGATGGACTATAGAGATTGGAGCTAGATACATGTGCTACTGTTGTGGAATCCATTGTCTGGATTCGAGGAACTATCCTAAGGACTGTTGCTGTCTGGAGCTGGACACACATGCTACGGTCATGGTATCCATCATCTGGATTTAAGGAACTATACGAAGGACTTTTGTTGCCAGCTGGAGCTGGATACACATGCTACGGTCATGATATCCATCATCTGGATTTAAGGAACTATCCTAAGGACTTTTGTTACCAGCTGGAGCTGGACACACATGTTACGGTCATGGTATCCATCATCTTGATTTAAGGAACTATACGAAGGACTTTTGTTGCCAGCTGGAGCTGGATACTCGTTCTACAGTTGTGGCATCCATCATCTGGACTTTTTTGTTGCCAGCTGGAGCTGGATACACGTTCTACAGTTGTGGTATCCATCATCTGGACTTTTTTGTTGCCAGCTGGAGCTGGATACACGTTCTACAGTTGTAGTATCCATCATCTGAACTTTTTTGTTGCCAGCTGGAGCTGGATACACGTTCTACAGTTGTGGTATCCATCATCTGGACTTTTTTGTTGCCAGCTGGAGCTGGATACACGTTCTACAGTTGTGGTATCCATCATCTGGACTTTTTTGTTGCCAGCTGGAGCTGGATACTCGTTCTACAGTTGTGGTATCCATCATCTGGACTTTTTTGTTGCCAGCTGGAGCTGGATACTCGTTCTACAGTTGTGGCATCCATCATCTGGACTTTTTTGTTGCCAGCTGGAGCTAGATACACGTTCTACAGTTGTGGTATCCATCATCTGGATTTGAGCAGCTATACATACTAAGGACTGTTGTTGCCTACTGGAGCAGGATACACATGCTATGAACATGGTATCTGTCATCTGGACTATTCTAAGGAGCGTTGTTACCAGCTGGAGCTGGACACACATGCTATGGTCATGGTATCTGTTGTTTGCATTTGAGGAACTATCCTAAGAACTCTTGTCGCCCCCTAAAGCTGGACGCACCGGCTACGGTCATGGTATCTGTGAATTGAACTATCCTAAGGACTGTTGTTGCCATCTGGAGCTGGATACACACGCTACTGTCATGGTATCCATTGTCTGGATTTGAGCAGGTATACCAAGGACAGGTGTTGCCCCATAACAGTATAACGCCCATCACACATCCCCCTCTCTGCAGGGGTCTGCATTCACCCCCGGTGCCTGGTCAGGGTGGGCCACCCTGGTGACCCCATTACTTACAGACAGCACTGGTACAGAGGTGCCAGGATGGAGATCTCGTCCTGCGAATGTCGCCCGAACCTATAGGACACAGAGCAGAGCGTCAGATGAAGTATACGGGGCCCTTCATAGCGGTAGCTTATGTCTCCCCACACAGGAGGGTGCGGGGGGCTCAGCTTCTGGAAGCTGCAGCACCATGGAGGACCCTCACCCTCGGGCGTTGTCAAGGTGCAGCAGGAAGCCGTCGTCCCCAAACTGTGTGAAGATTTCGTAGTGATGGCGGTCCATGTTACCTGGGGGAAGAGACAAAAACTACATGACTTGCCCATCCACCCTGGGACCCCCTCCATTACTCCAGGACAGACCGGAGGACGGTTTCTGGGGTCTCTAGGGTGATCCCATTCATGGTCGTCACCCGCACACCGCCGACATGTTCAGACCACAGATGACCACTCACCATTAAGAAGTCAAATATGGCCAAATCCATCATGGCGAGGAGACGACGGGGGTTATTGTATGGAGGACGCCGCTTCACAGAGTCACAGAAGGAAGGATTCACCTCCCACCTGAGGAAGAGACGCAAGATGAGACAATGAGGACCCCAAGACCGACAGTCACCCCCAAGACCGCCAGTCACCCCCAAGAGCGCCAATCACCCCCAAGACAGCCAGTCACCCCCAAGAGCGCCAGTCACCCCCAAGACGGCTAGTCACCCCCAAGACGGCCAGTCACCCCCAAGACCGCCAGTCACCCCCAAGACCGCCAGTCACCCCCAAGAGCGCCAGTCACCCCCAAGACGACTAGTCACCCCCAAGACAGCCAGTCACCCCCAAGAGCGCCAGTCACCCCCAAGACCGCCAGTTACCCCAAGAGCGCCAGTCACCCCCAAGAGCGCCAGTCACCCCCCCAAGACCGCCAGTCACCCCCACGCGAGCTAGTCACCCCCAAGACAGCCAGTCACCCCCAAGAGCGCCAGTCACCCCCAAGAGCGCCAGTCACCCCCAAGACCGCCAGTCACCCCCAAGACCGCCAGTCACCCCCAAGAGCGCTAGTCACCCCCAAGACGGCTAGTCACCCCCAAGACAGCCAGTCACCCCCAAGACCGCCAGTCACCCCAAGACCGCCAGTTACCCCCAAGAGCGCCAGTCACCCCCAAGAGCGCTAGTCACCCCCAAGACGGCTAGTCACCCCAAGACAGCCAGTCACCCCCAAGAGCGCCAGTCACCCCCAAGAGCGCCAGTCACCCCCAAGAGCGCCAGTCACCCCCAAGAGCGCCAGTCACCCCCAAGAGCAACAGTCACCCCCAGTAGCGCCAGTCACCCCCAAGAGCGCCAGTCACCCCCAAGAGCGCCAGTCACCCCCAAGACAGCCAATCACCCCAAGAGCGCCAGTCACCCCCAAGACGGCCAGTCACCCCCAAGAGCGCTAGTCACCCCAAGAGTGCCAGTCACCCCCAAGAGCGCCAGTCACCCCCAAGAGCGCCAATCACCCCCAAGACCGCCAGTCACCCCCAAGAGCACCAGTCACCCCAAGACCGCCAGTCACCCCCAAGACAGCCAGTCACCCCCAAGACGGCCAGTCACCCCCAAGACCGCCAGTCACCCCCAAGAGCGCCAGTCACCCCCAAGACAGCCAGTCACCCCCAAGAGCGCCAGTCACCCCCAAGACAGCCAGTCACCACCAAGAGCGCCAGTCACCCCCAAGACGGCTAGTCACCCCCAAGACGGCTAGTCACCCCCAAGACGGCCAGTCACCCCAAGACCGCCAGTCATCCCCAAGAGCGCCAGTCACCCCCAAGAGCGCCAGTCACCCCCAAGACCGCCAGTCACCCCAAGACAGCCAGTCACCCCCAAGACCGCCAGTCACCCCCAAGAGCCCCAGTCACCCCCAAGACAGCCAGTCACCCCCAAGAGCGCCAGTCACCCCCAAGACAGTCAGTCACCCCCAAGAGCGCCAGTCACCCCAAGACGGCTAGTCACCCCCAAGACGGCTAGTCACCCCCAAGAGCGCCAGTCACCCCCAAGAGCGCCAGTCACCCCCAAGACCGCCAGTCACTGAGAGACCTCACACTATACAGTACAGAGCTCCGGACCTCAGACTGGGCTGAAGCTTCACCTCCCTATAGACAATGACCCTGAGCCACAGCTACCATAACACCGGAGCGGCTTCACCACAACCCTGTGCCCATTCCTGAGCGGAGCCACAGCCCGGACCTAAACCCAATGGAGCATCTCTGGAGACCGGACAATGGCTCCACCAGCGTCACCATCAACCTGACGGCACCAGAGAGGATCTGCAAGAAGAATGAGAGGATCCCCAGATCCAAGGGGGAAACTGCATCATCCCCAAGAAGACTCATGGCTGTACGAGCTCCAAAGGTGCAAATACTCAATACTGAGCAAAGGGGCTGAATACTTATCATCGATACTGAGCAAAGGGGCTGAATACTTATCATCAATACTGAGCAAAGGGGCTGAATACTTATCATCAATACTGAGCAAAGGGGCTGAATACTTATCATCAACACTGAGCAAAGGGGCTGAATACTTATCATCAATACTGAGCAAAGGGGCTGAATACTTATCATCAATACTGAGCAAAGGGGCTGAATACTTATCACCAAAACTGAGCAAAGGGGCTGAATACTTATCATCAACACTGAGCAAAGGGGCTGAGTACTTATCATCAATACTGAGCAAAGGGGCTGAATACTTATCATCAATACTGAGCAAAGGGGCTGAATACTTATCATCAACACTGAGCAAAGGGGCTGAATACTTATCATCAATACTGAGCAAAGGGGCTGAATACTTATCATCAATACTGAGCAAAGGGGCTGAATACTTATCATCAATACTGAGCAAAGGGGCTGAATACTTATCATCAATACTGAGCAAAGGGGCTGAATACTTATCATCAATACTGAGCAAAGGGGCTGAATACTTATCACCAAAACTGAGCAAAGGGGCTGAATACTTATCATCAACACTGAGCAAAGGGGCTGAGTACTTATCATCAATACTGAGCAAAGGGGCTGAATACTTATCATCAATACTGAGCAAAGGGGCTGAATACTTATCATCAATACTGAGCAAAGGGGCTGAATACTTATCATCAATACTGAGCAAAGGAGCTGAATACTTATCATCAATACTGAGCAAAGGGGCTGAATACTTATCATCAATACTGAGCAAAGGGGCTGAATACTTATCATCAATACTGAGCAAAGGGGCTGAATACTTATCACCAATACTGAGCAAAGGGGCTGAATACTTATCATCAATACTGAGCAAAGGGGCTGAATACTTATCATCAATACTGAGCAAAGGGGCTGAATACTTATCATCAATACTGAGCAAAGGGGCTGAATACTTATCACCAATACTGAGCAAAGGGGCTGAATACTTATCATCAATACTGAGCAAAGGGGCTGAATACTTATCACCAATACTGAGCAAAGGGGCTGAATACTTATCATCAATACTGAGCAAAGGGGCTGAATACTTATCATCAATATGGAGCAAAGGGGCTGAATACTTATCATCAATACTGAGCAAAGGGGCTGAATACTTATCATCAATACTGAGCAAAGGGGCTGAATACTTATCATCAATATGGAGCAAAGGGGCTGAATACTTATCACCAATACTGAGCAAAGGGGCTGAATACTTATCACCAATACTGAGCAAAGGGGCTGAATACTTATCATCAATACTGAGCAAAGGGGCTGAATACTTATCATCAATACTGAGCAAAGGGGCTGAATACTTATCATCAATACTGAGCAAAGGGGCTGAATACTTATCATCAATACTGAACAAAGGGGCTGAATACTTATCATCAATACTGAGCAAAGGGGCTGAATACTTATCATCAATACTGAGCAAAGGGGCTGAATACTTATCATCAATACTGAGCAAAGGGGCTGAATACTTATCATCAATACTGAGCAAAGGGGCTGAATACTTATCATCATGGGAGATTTCAGTTTTCTTTATTGTAATAATTTTGCACACATTTCTACATTCCTGTATTCTCAGTGTAGATGGGGCAGAGCGACATTAATGAGGAAAAATAAACTTTACTGGATTTACCAAATGGCTGCAATGAAACAAAGAGTGAAACATTCCAGGGGTCTGAATACTTTCCGTACCCACTGCACATACAGAGACATGAGATGAGACAAAGAGGACCCCGAGACCCCCAGTCACTGAGAGACATCACAGTATACAGCATATACAGACGTGGAGTATGACATCATAGTATACAGTATATACACACATGGAGGGTGACATCACAGCACACGGTATAACCCATCAGTGAGTATTTATTCTAAAGACCCTTTGCCTGAACACTGCAGAACCTCTTAGATGTCAGTGAGGACCCGCCCCCGAGGAGTCTGCCAGAGATATCATCGTCCCTTAGAGCATCTGTCAGATGTGACAACACTGCCCAGATTGTGGGTCCACACACTACACTCCCCATCTGGAGATGGACCCTGAGCCCCCCGGCCACCACATCAGGGCGGACCCCCCAATACTTACTCTTCTGTCCCTGAGAAGGTGTAGGATCTGCTCCAGGGGTTGGGGACTGCGATTCGGGGTGCGGAGTTCAGTGAGGGCAGGTAGGCGGAAAGTGAGGCCTCGATCATGTCGGGGTCCCCGCACACCGCGTACTCCGTCTTACAGGAGTACAGACACTTGGAGAAGAAGCACACATTGTCCGCTGCAAGAGGGAGCGTGAAAGATATCAGCAAATCTGCGCCCTCCCCCTCATCATTTACACCGCCCCTCCCCCTCCTTATATACACCGCCCCTCCCCCTCCTTATATACACCGCCCCTCCCCTCATTATATACACCGCCCCTCCCCCTCATTATATACACCGCCCCTCCCCCTCCTTATATACACCGCCCCTCCCCTTCCTTATATACACCGCCCCTCCCCCTCGTTATATACACCGCCCCTCCCCCTCGTTATATACACCGCCCCTCCCCCTCCTTATAATACACCGCCCTCCCCCTCCTTATATACACCGCCCCTCCCCCTCCTTATATACACCGCCCCTCCCCCTCCTTATATACACCGCCCCTCCCCCTCGTTATATACACCGCCCCTCACCCTCGTTATATACACCGCCCCTCACCCTCGTTATATACACCGCCCCTCCCCCTCATTATATACACCGCCCCTCCCCCTCATTATATACACCGCCCCTCCCCCTCATTATATACACTGCTCCTCCCCCTCATTATATATACCTGGTAACCTTCATTACATATAGCTCCTCCCCCTCATCATGTACAGTACAGACCAAAAGTTTGGACACACCTTCTCATTCAAAGAGTTTTCTGTATTTTCATGACTATGAAAATTGTAGATTCACACTGAAGACATCAAAACTATGAATTATCACATGTGGAATTATAGACTGAACACAAAAGTGTGAAACAACTGACAATATGTCTTATATTCTAGGTTCTTCACAGTAGCCACCTTTTGCTGTGATTACTGCTGTGCACACTCTTGGCATTCTCTGGATGAGCTTCAAGAGGTAGTCACCGGAAATGGTCTTCACTTCACAGGTGCGCCCTGTCAGGGTTAATAATCGGGATATCTTGCCTCATAAATGGGGTTGGGACCATCAGTTGTGTTGTGCAGAGTCTGGTGGATACACAGCTGATCGTCCTACTGAATTGTTAGAATTTGTATTATGGCAAGAAAAAAGCAGCTAAGAAAATCGAGTGGCCATCATTACTGTAAGAAATGGAGGTCAGTCAGTCCGAAAAAACGGGGAAAACTTTGAAAGTGTCCTCAAGTGCAAAAAACCATCAAGTGCGACAAAGAAACTGGCTGACATGAGGAAAGGAAGAGCAAGAGTCACCTCTGCTGCGGAGGATAAGTTCATCCGAGTCACCAGCCTCAGAAATCGCAGGTTAACAGCAGCTCAGATTAGAGACCAGGTCAATGCCACACAGAGTTCTAGAGCAGACACATCTCTACAACAACTGTTAAGAGGAGACTTTGTGCAGCAGGCCTTCATGGTAAAATAGCTGCTAGGAAACCACTGCTAAGGACAGGCAACAAGCAGAAGAGACTTGTGTGGGGTAAAGAACACAAGGAACGGACATTAGACCAGTGGAAATCTGTGCTTTGTCTGATGAGTCCAAATTTGAGATCTTTGGTTCCAACCACCGTGAGAACAGATGGCCTCTACATGCCTGGTTACCACTGTGAAGCATGGAGGAGGAGGTGTGATGGTGATGGGGTGCTATGCCAGATGACCTGGCTTCCAGTCACCAGACCTGAACCCAATCCAGATGGTTTGGGGTGAGCTGGACTGCAGAGTGAAGGCAAAATGGCCAACAAGAGCTAAGCATCTCTGGGAACTCCTTCAAGACTGTTGGAAGACCATTT